>JAODUP010000228.1:210000-542500 GCA_025642065.1 Paralvinella palmiformis
GTGTTGATTTATGCGCCATGAGTTGACGCTATATGCTGGGGGGTGGTATGATCTACATTTAATCACGGATTTTCGTTGTGACAGACATTTTTCTGGCTTGTCAGATTCTATCCACCGACGACCCGTTTATCTAAAAACAAACCACTCGCTGCCTCCCCAACACACCAGTCTTTTAACCCCCCCCCCCACACACCCACAAAACATTCCTCTCCCCCTTTTATTACCATTCATCCTGATGTTGTGGTGCTCTTTATTTTTTAGTTGGTTCGCAGTTGGAATGAAAATAATTTTCTACAAAAAGATCGAAAAACGATGACATATAGTCGTGTATCCACGTGAACCCCAGTGACGCGCGCGCGCGCGCACACACACACACACACACACACACACACATTACCATCACAATATAATAGCTCTATTGATTTATTGATGACACCCACACACATAGTTGTTTTACACACACACACACACACACACACACAGAGTGAGAGACAGACAGAGAGAGAGAGAGAGAGTTATCATTGGAGGTACTGATGATTCATCCAAATCAGTACCATTGATTTCACCGATAGATAATGAACATCTTTGTTTGTAATGAGAACCTACATCTGGATCAACACGGATCATAACTAGGTCTCTCTCTCTCCATCTCTATGCGTAACAACAGAAAACTGATCCGGAAAGAAAAGAAAAACTAGACCCTAACATCAGTCACCCGGGATTTAGTTTTTCTCTCTATGATTTCTTAAAATATTTATAAAGGACAAATATAGTTGAATGGCGACTGATTAGAACATCGTTGTAACGGATTACGTGGTTGTATTTTGCGTCAGTTTACAAAATGCTTATTTCGTCGAGAAAGATGCGCTACAGTGTGTTTCATCTGGTGTCTTGTATGATCTGATCAAAGAGGATCTTACGACTATTGCCGTAGAAATGTTGATTTTGTTTGTGTTATTGTCTTAATAATAATAATAATATATAAAGTTTCGGGAATTAAACTAATTTATTGGTGTTGACACTGTTTATTGAGTCACAAATGTTCACTGAAGCTTGTCTAATTGCTCTTTGTTTTAGAGCAGATCATTGAAATAGTCAAGGAAGCTTTATGAGACGGAAAGAGCATTATATATATATATATATATATATATAATCAATCAATATAAACAATACTATGCTGTGGTCTGCGGTCTGAAAACGTGGAAGAAAAACAATAGAATAGTTGACGTGTTTAAATGATTCAACTCTTGTGGGGTTTAGAGACAATTATTGCTTTTGTCCTGTCCCACGTCTCTGTCTATCATTGTGAATAGGACACACACACACACACACACACACACACACACACACACACACACACACACACACACACACACACACACACACACACACCATTACAAATTATCGTCTGTATCAGTGAGGTTCAAACCCTGACTGGCTTATGTCAGAAGGGTGTTTCATATTTCACTTCGCTTCACTACAATTTAGCCTACCGTTTACACAAAGGTGGCCTCAAAACAGCAACACTATTTTTTCTGACGAACTATGGTGTGTTCGAAAGTGCCTCAACAAATGGAAAAAAAATACAAACAAACAGAGAGCACCATACGGCGAAAACTGAAAACATGACATTAAATGAAACTTTAAGTGAATTAGAAGTTTTGATGATTATTTTAAAAAGGATGCAAGCATAACATTCGTTAATGAAGCACACTACAGGGAGCGTCCGTGGTATAACTGGTAGCGTGTTGGATCACAGATCACTACCACCTGAGTTCGAATCTTGGCGTGGGCATACCTGAAGAGTGTTTCATCTTTGACTTTGACCCATCTAGAGTTGAGTATCTATAATTGTTATCTAGAGTTTTGAAGGTCATGATAACAAGTTTAATCTATATAGAGATGTTTGTTTGTTGTTGTTAATGTAAATGAAGGGTGTCACATCATCATCAGTAGGGTGGCTGGGTGGGTGGCTGGGTGTCTGTGTTGCTATATTAACATCCTAGGCTACCGGGGCGGGGGGAGGGTGGGAATTCGTTGTGTGGCTGTGTGTGGGTGTTTTGGCTAAATGTGTTTATTACATGCCTATCGCAATGTGTTTATTAACGGGTCTCGCTATCTTTGGGTGTTTCATGTGCGCGCCGAGGGGGAACACCCCCACAAATACGTTATGTTTCTGAACTCCCCCGATAAATCATATTTACATACATGGTTTGTATTATATGGTATGTACCTCTGTATATGAACAATATGTAACACGGGGATCAGATACAGTATGGAAATGGTGTAATATGCGTTCCTGATTCTTTGAGTCAGGGCTTTTTCACCTACCGGCTAACGGCGTGTTGGTACCCGCGCACAATGGGAAGAGAGGGGTGACACACACATACGCACACACACACACACACACACACACAACACACACACACACACATCACACACGCACACACAGAGAGAAAGAGAGAGAGGGGGGAGGAGGTGTTTGTATAAGGCTTGATATCCTAAAGGAAGACACCATTTACATATATGCCGGCTAAACCATTACAAGAATTATGTCAGTTTGTGTCGGCCATTGTTCCGATCCACTTACATTCACCGAACTGATCAATTATTAATCATTTTGCCATCAGCTGGTAATGTAGGCGACCAGAGAACCATCGCTCTCGACACAATGCTCGTTAGACCACAAATAGGTTTTATATCTCTGGCACAATGACCATACAACGTGTCACAGGGCCGCGGGGTTGGGGGGGGGGGTGTTCGGGTGAGGGTGGTGGGTGGTGGATGAAACTGGAGCTCATCTTCCGCTGAAATATGTCATAAACTAATAAATCCATATTATTTTCATCCATAAAGGAGGTTGCTTGTTATAGTATTGTGCCCCCACATCACATCGATTACCACATTAGAACCTCAAGTGTATGTGTTTGTTTGTGTTTGAGTGAGCGTTCGTACATGTATGTGCGCGTGTATTTTCGATTGTGTGTGTGTGTGTGTGTGTGTGTGTGTGTGTGATAGTCGTTGTACAGACTACGAGTGGCGCTATATCATAATGTATCGATTGATACGGGTCTCAATGATTGCGTTATGCTGGCTGACGGGCATCCTGGAGGTTTTTCACGTTGATGGAATCACGCACATTGACAGACAGCCGTCCACCTATGCTGTTGTCTTCAATCCGTTTGCAAGAAGCATTAACACATGGGAGCATGCACGCACGCACGCACGCGCGCACGAATACACACACACACACACACATGGAGAGGGATGATGATAATTAATTCTTTTATGGCCACTTTTGTGTACTCCAAAAGTAACGAAGCGAAGTCAAAGATGAAATACCCTTCAGATATGCCCAGTCCGAGATTCGAACTCAGGTGGTAGTGATCTGTGGTCCAACGCGCTACAAATCAGGGACTGGTGAGGCATTACACACGCCTCAGCAAGAAAAGTCGCCACGCTGGATTCAGTCCCCTGAAGAAACGTCCAGAGTTTGAATTCACGGTTCGAGATTCTCTGTGCCCGTGCCTTATTATACAGAGCTCACACACACACATACACACGCGCGCGCGCGACGAGAGGGAGAGAAATACTAATTAAACAAGCTAACACCATCAAAGACCCAAAAGTTACACCTGTTTTATTATATCCTGACTCAATAATTCAATTATTAGACGACATGTGGTCGTAAGTTGACTTTACCAAGGTTTTTAAAAGTCCCTCAAATGTCTTCTTCGACAGAACGTAATCGTCTCATTTACCAAACCTAATAATTTCGGATATTTGAAGACTGGATTAATCATTTCCGTCGTTTAGTAAGCTAGTCGACAGAAGTTAATAATCGTGGCGTGTGGAATTATGCGGAAAGAGCACGTACGATTGTCAGGTGGACGAGAGACGTGTCTGGTTTCTTACTATGATAGGTGTCCATGTTTTTTTCTCAACTCAAATTGGATTCGGGGGCCACCCTACATTGTACAGACACGGACAGACGTTGAAAAGGCAGTGTATTCACTACGTATCCTTGAGTTATGGTGAATTAATTAGCTTGATACACCAAGACCAGTATACTCTCCACATTAGACCATTATACACTCCACATTAAACCATTATTCTCTCCACATTAGACTATTATACACTCCACATTAGACCATTATATTCTCCACATTAGACCATTATACACTCCAATTTAGACCATTATACACTCCACTTTAGACCATTATACTTTTTACCCAAGATTACCAATGTCTCCACAAAACGTCAGTATATTCTCCACATCAGACTTATATACTCCCTATCCATGACTAGTATACTCTGTGTACTAGACCAATAGATTCTTTACCCAAGTCCGTATGATCACCACACCAGATCAATAAACTACCCATCACAGACCAGTATACTCTCTCCCAGACCAATATACTCTCTACCCTAGACCAGTGTACACTCCACACCTGATGAGTATACTCTCTACTTTGTGCCAGTATACTCTCCACGCCAGACCTGTTTCAGACAACTATACTCTCCACCTTAGACTAGTATACTCTCTACCAGAGACCAGTATCTTCTCTACGTTAGATAAGTATACTATCTACCGTAGATCAGTCAGTATCCTGTCTAGCATAGACCAGTATACTCTTTGCCCTAGAGGAGTATAATCCACACGAGACCAGTAGATACTCTACCCTAAACCAGTATACTCTCCACACATACTAATAGACTATCTACCCCAGACCAACGTACAAGTGGCCCTATATTAGTTGATATGACAAACTCCACACAGGTCCATTTTAATAATTTCTTCACCCCTCCCCCCATCCAGTAATGCGGAGTTCTTCTGTCAGATTTAGAAATAAAACATTATGGAATGAATTTCTGTATTTGCAGAGCTAATGTCAATTGTCCAATTGTAATTTAGACTCAGTGTATTGGTGATTGGATTATGGTGTCTAAATTATCCCACATTTAAGAGATTTTTTTGACAGGAATGAATTATCCAGACAGGTTACGCGTTCGAACATGTAATTGCTATATCACACGAAGTACGCGAGCCTCGAGTGAAAGTTAATGAAATTTCCACCTATTATCGTCCTTCTGCAATGGAAACTTAGCGTCGATTTTTCTTAATAATCTCGTTCTGGCCTTAATTGGTGACATGCATTAGACTAAAATAACATTTAACATGCATTTTATTGCTGTGTTTCTTGCCGAAATGGACATTTCTATTTGTTATTTCATACCGAAGTGCTCGAGTCACTTTTGACCACGTTTACCGCCAGATGGAATCACCGTCGACATCATAATAGAAATCGCGTATTCTGGTCGGAGGGTAGTTTTCTTTCTCAACTGAATATGAAAGATGTCTGAGTATACTTTTTGAAGCTGACGAGTGTATTCTCCACCCTAGACCGGTGTACTCTTTACCCAAGATCAACATACTCACTACACCATATAAATATACTCTCAACATCCCAGACCCTTATAATATCAACACCAGACTAATGTACTCCCCCACACCAGACAATCTCTACGCCAGACTAATGTACTCTCTACACCAGACCGGTATCTACCCTAAACCAGTATATTCACCACCCCAGACCATTATACTATCTACACCAGACAAATATACTCTCTACCCCTAAACCAGTATAGTTATTGCTAGTCTAAATGACAGTTATCATTTTGTTGTGTACTGGTGAGCAGATGTAGGAAGATGTACGGGTTTCAAACAAGAAAATAACAAATAAATGAGTACCTAGACAGTGCTGTGTTGGGTGGTATAATAAAAGTAATAATAATTATATCAATAAAGATAATAATAATAATAATAATAATAATAATTATTATTATTATAACAATATATTCTGTTGTCATTTATCATCTGCCTCTACAAACTATAGTTTCCAATCAAAACACTTCGCCATCATGCCATTAGCTTAACAATCATTTCAGGTTGTATTCAGGATCATTTAATCATTATCATCACTGCTGCCATAATCACCATCATCATCATCATCATCATCATCATCATCATCATAATCACTATCAATACCATCATAATCATCATCACCATCATTATCATCAGCATCCTTATAATCACTACCATCATCAGCATCATCACCAATCGCCATCATCTTCATAAAGGTTAATGCATTGTAATTCAAATAACCAAATTAGTTTTTCATCATCATCATCATCATCATCATCATCACCGATGCCATTTTTCTACATTTGACCTTCCTCACCAATGTGCCATCATCACCTCTCATCACCATTAGGTCCAATTGTTTACATGTTATCCATCCTATATTTACCGCACATATCTCACCAATAACAATAGTTCTTTCATCTCTGAACCAATAATGATTGTTATATTTTTATCAATTGACTAGCCATTACATGTATTTATCGTAACTGTTACACATTATATGTTATCTATCTAATGTTACATGTAACTAATTATACCTTCCTATTTCTCACTATCAATATGCATATATGTATGTATGTATGTACGTACGTATGTTAGCACTCTCAACATAATGATGTACCTTCTTCCAATACTTTCCTATGTATTATTTCACTAATAGATTTCACTGTTTTGTTTATTTAAAAATTTATATTCTAATGGCCTCGGGCTATTTAGTTCCTTCTTCGCCTTAAAAGAACCCCTTTTTGTGCAGAACACGAAATCAATAACCTTCACCGTCCCAAATTCCACCGATGAAAACTTAGGAACCATTTCGAACAATCACTCTCATTGTTGCCTATTTCACATCTCCTAACTGTATCCTAAACCAGGATCTGAAATTTAATAATTGTAAGTATCAGCCATCGTGCTATGTCTGTGTGTGTGTGTGTGTGTGTGTTTGTGTGTGTGTGTGTGTGTGCGTTTGTTTGTGTGCGTGTGTGTGTGTGTGTATCACTATCTATATATTTGTCTTTGGTTTGCTTACTTCAAGACTAGTGTTGCGCTTGCAATAAACGAACAGAACAGAAAGCGATCCTGAATCGTTCCTGACAGCTATCTCTCCCCCCGTTTGTATCTGTGTGTCTCTCCCAGTATCTGTCTGAGGGGAGCAGTTTTGGTGGAGTTTTCCAGTTTGTGTACTCCACACTGCTAACATGTCAGGTTACGAACTAACTGGCAAAAGATCTGTTGGCTACAATGCACAAGGTACACAGTAAAGCCTTCAATAATCTATCCATAACTTAGCAAAGATTCCCTTATATATATATATATATATATATATATATATATATATACCATAACGCATCACATATGTCATTCTGTTGTTTCCAATCTACATATATATTACCCATCGTGTATTAGTTAATATCTGTTTTATGTAGTTTATTATTTATTCAGTATGTCTACTAATTGTGTCAAGTTAATCTTTGACCTAGATAATCCCCTAAATGTTGCTTCAGTCATTAATCTCTAGATGTTCCTGTAATCTGTTGCATGTTAGCCTCACTATAACTGTATGTCATTCTTTAGCTTTGTTAGTAATTTATAATTAGGTTATGTCAGACATTTTGAAATCGATACAGGCAACATACCTTTGTGTGGCGAGTAACGAGTAATGTTGACAATTACTTCAACATAGAAATGATGAAATCATATATATATATATATATATATATATATATATATATATATATATATATATATATTATATATATATATATATATATATATATATATATATATATATATATATAGAGAGAGAGAGAGAGAGAGAGAGAGAGAGAGAGCGTTATAGCATCATAAGGTCAATATCGTTATCAAAAATCACAAAGGAACTGGTATATATTTGTGCGTTATGATAGAAACATAAAATGATCGTTATGATGTGGTGTAAGTATTTATGGTACCATGATGATAACCATCAGGTTCCGCCGTGTTACATTTTGTAACACGAAGGCCATCAGCCGTTGATGAAACTGAACACTTATTGATTATCTTCGAACATCGAGTACGTCATTCTATCAATGGGCTCCTTTCATTCGGTGATTGACTAGTCACGTGACCCATTTTAACCGGTTCTTCGCTGAATGAGCTTGTTAATAAAGACACACACAGCGCTACAAGTGCCCGTTTGAAATAGACAAACAGACAGACAGATAGACAGTTGTAGTCAAAATAGATCTTAATTTTTCAGATAATGATCAAAGCCCAATTTGCTTAGGTGCAACAACAGAATTGCCTCCAAACATTTAATATTAGACTTTGCAGCAACGGTTCATGACAAATGTCTGAGTAAATGTTTCGCATTTTTATGGGCCTAGATAGTTTCCAGAGTTAGAAGTTTTATTCGAGTAGAGAATAGCAAGACCAAGGGTTTGCACTTAAAAAAGAACACTTTCTTAATAAGAAATAATCTGTGTTTATTTTGTGAATCGGCATTTCTAAAACAGTGGAGCGTTAATTGAAATGGTTTAACGTTCGCATTTGCTCATGACAACAACAACTTCGACATCTCAATAGTGGGTCATGGGCTGGTATTTATTCTCCTATTGTTGTCATATCGGCAAAAGTCCCATCTCGTCCCTAAATCGAAGTGTTACTGCGTTCACGATTAAGCCATAATAATATTCCGTTGTTAGGTACGAAGGACAACCGTTAGAATGGAGTTTTATTGCGGGTGATCATCACACGGGACAGCTGGTCTCACGGTTCACTACTGAAGAAGTTTGTTTTGCTTTTTGTAAATAACACGATGAGAAATAAAACGCCAGTTCAAGATAACATCCAGACACCTAAACATTACTTGTCTGAATTGTTTAAGTGAGACGAAATACTGTTTCTAATAACAGAAACGGCAGCAGTAGTGGTGGTAGGAGTTTTAGTAGCAGTAGCAGTAGTAGCAGTAGTAGTAGTAATGGTAAATGTTAGTCTATCTGTTTTTTTGGAGATAATTAGGCATAATAATAGATGAAACATAGTTCAACAGGGGTTTGAACTAAGGCGGTATAGGTATATAGCCAAACATACTCCTAGCTATGCCATGGGGATGTCAGTAGTATTACAGTAGTAGTAAGTAGTAGTAGTAGCAGTACAATTGTAGTAGTAGTAATTGTATTTATAACCATAGCAAGATTACGTCATCGAATAAACCCAATGATGCGGGGGGGAAATATATATATATATATATATATATATATATATATATATGGGTATCACATATATATATATATATATATATATATATATATATAAAGTATATAGTGTGTGACAATATGATATCTATAAAATTTAAATACTATAAATCGCTGAATAGATATCCGGATGTAATATAGATTTAATGGTACTGTACTTTAAACCGTGATAATTGTACGCTTTATACACCCACTTCCGGTCACAGACTCTGGTACGAAAACAACAACAACAACACACTGTACTGTACACCTTTAGAAGTTGGTACTGCTCGAGAGTACTGACAACGAAATATAACATCTCCATGTTCCCTTGAATGGTTTTAATTCTGCTTCGTTTTATTCCTAAAAGAACTGGGGGGGGGGGGGAGGGGGGTTGATATGGCGAGGGCATCCAGTGACTCATTTTGGGATCCAGTTATTGTCATACAGACAATGTTGTGGCGAGATAATATATCTATGGTAGTGGCATTAGACCATCTACCACCGTATTACGTAAATACACCGCTTCTGTGTGTACGACGTGTTATGTCTTTATGTTGCCGTGTGGCCACCGACAAAGTGATTACTATCTCTCCGGGGTGGGGCGGGGCGGGGCCGGGCGGGAAGTGGGGAATCTAGGCGTTGTTTTTTTCCGTCGCTGCTAACCATATTCTGCTAATAAGAACACGTTTATCCGCCAAAAGCTCGTCAGTTCGTATCACGAAGTTATGTTTTATCCCAGCCAACAATCCTAACCTATCCAGAACTTATGTTTTATCATCAGCAGCCAGCCAACAATCCGAACGTATCCATAACTTATTTTTTATCATCAGCAAGCCCAACAATCCGAACGTATCCAGAACTAATGTTTTATCACCACCCAGCCCCACAATCCGAACGTATCCAGAAGATGGTCGTTGGCTTGCTGATGTTATTGTTAGTCTGAAGTAAATGTCACGTGGTCTTCACTTTCCCTAATGTGATTTGATGGCGTGTTGAGGATGTTCAGTTATTATATGGATCAATGTTAATGTGTTTAATATATCTAATGTTTTGAAGATAATCATATCAAGTATATTATTATTATTATTATTATTATTATTAAATCGAAGTGGATTCAATAGAGTATATGGCTAACTAAAATAAGTTAGGTGTGGTATTATATAAATAAGTAAACAAAAACTAATCCTATGAAGTATCCAGTGATTGAGTCAGAAATAGTAAATACGATGTCACTGATTTAAGAAAACTGTCACAAGTCACTTCTGAACAACCCGTATAATGTCACCGACTCGGGGCCACGATCTCACTCGGCAAACCTGCCCGAGGGCCATCCGTCCAAACCACACAAACCCACGTATGAGCCGGATTCGAAGTCACGGCCTAGAGGTTTGCATCGCAGCGCTCCAACCGCTGAGCCATCGAAACGCCCAAGGGGGGTGATGGGAGCAACATCCGGTGATGATGCAAACAGACAATAGAGACAAGGGATATGCTGAGGGAGTCAATACTAAAGACAAGGGATATACTGAGGGAGTCAATAGTAAGGACAAGGGATATACTGAGGGAGTCAATAGTAAGGACAAGGGATATACTGAGGGAGTCAATAGTAGAGACAAGGGACATAATGAGAGAGACAGTGGTAGAACGAAGAGACATAATGAGATAGTCAATAGTGAGACTGACATCTGCCATTATATATTATATGACAGAGTTCCGTGAACATCTGTCAATGTTATTGTTAGTTTCTGGTCATCATAACAATGTGTTATTGTTATCCAATAACAACAATAAAAAACAATAATAACATAAATTATGACTTCAATTTATATATTTACTCATATATATATATATATATATATATATATATATATATATCACAGATTGATTTATTCCGGACGTTATTAATATTCTTATTAAATATTTGCTAATTAACCAGCGGTTCATTGACTTACTGCCATCAGTAATAACCGCGTCTGATGACTTCTGGCTGATGTCACATTTGTCAGCCATCAATCATCTTATGTTAATCAAACTCCACGTTGTTATGGTCTACCTGAACGCCGGTAATGTCAGCGTCTACCTCTCGTCATCGATCATGTGACCAGACCACGTGAAGCTAGCGCTGCGCGGTCGGTAGAGATCCGGAAAGCCGGTGAAGGTCAGGCAAGGTCGTATTTGGGAGGTTTTCAATTCGGATCTTAAGGGTATGGGCCGTGTGTATGTCTTTTGTTTGTTTGACTGCTTCTGTGTATGTGTTGTTTGTGTATGTGTGCGTGTGGATGCGTGCGCGTGCGTGCGTGCGTATGTATGTATGTTTTAGCAATGTGGAATAAAGCACTGCCACAGAGAATTAGGAATTGTGCACGATTCATAAGGGTCGAAATCCCGAGAAACGACTTTTCTTGCTGAGACATGTGTATGGTCTCACCAAGTCGTTAAGGATCACTAAAGACTGATGACGTCAAACGCAGCTGTATTCCAAGTGTGTGCGTGCGCGTGTGAGCCCGTGCGTGCGTGTCTGTGTGTGACTGTGCCTGCGTGCGTAAGACACACACATACATCTTATATCTTGATAACTGTCATCTGTTGATAAATATAAGATATCAACTCACAAACCAAACTCATTCGGATCCAAAACAGATGACATCTATAACTGTTAACAATCTGTCATCAATAACCCATCTTCATGTCTATCTGACATGATATAATATATTACTAACCATCATAATCTATATGTCTGATGCTAACATATAACTATCTAGATGATCGAAGTTTTGATATCGAAGCGCTTTAACATCGGGATCAGATTACAATGCTATATCATACAACTATTGTTATCCCGATTTAAGTACAACTCAGTAGAGAGCCAGTTTAATATAATACTCCTAGCCAGGTCTAACACTCCTAACACAGACAGATCTAGTATATTGTCCGATTGACGTGCCCATCGTTTTTGACATCACGTCTGGGACATCAACGGTGGCGTGATGTCTTGACCTTCGTCGTCGTTGTTCCATTCTGTCACCGGAGCAGAAGGACAGACGTACGGCTCACGACTCGGCGAACGTCAGTAACAATTCACTTTAAAACTATATAGCACGCTCCCTACCTCTAGGATTGAACGTAGACGTGTGAAGTGTCAGCATTTTTAAATACGGTTCTTTAAACTGGACCGTCTGTTAAATAATCTCATCCTGTTTAATACATCCCATTGTGGTAATTGTTGGTGGTGGGTGGCGCTATTATCTCCAGGTCATTGGCTCCAATTCCAGTATGACCTGTGTGCGAAGGATGTTTCATCTTTCGATTATCCCCCCCCTTCAGTAGACAATCACCCAGTCCAAATAAAATTGTCAAACCAACATTATATCTTAAGTATGTTGTGTATTTAATTCAAGGAATAAATTACCTATTTTTTAATGATACTTAAGATTATATTACGATATTTTCCACCCAGAGCCCTCAGACCATAAATCATCATAATATTTTATAATTTCTACAAGAAATATTACACCGACTTTTAATGGCTCCTGTTAGAAATGCCGCTTTATTAAATTTACATTATTACAATTATTATTTTAAATATTTAACCACACAGTACTAGGTCATTGCCTTTACTACTAATACTGACGCTGCTGTTGATGAGATTGCTACTATTATAACAACAACTACTACTACTACTACTACTGCTTCTGCCGTTGCTGCTACCAATACCACTACTACCATCACGAACACCACACCACTACCACCACCATCACCACCATCATGTTACTACTACTACTACTACTACTAATAACACCATTACATCCACTACCATCACCATCGTTACTACTACCATTTTAATATTACTACTACCACTATTACTAGTACTATTACTACTACTATTACTACTACTATTACTACTACTATTACTACTCTTCATTCTTCTACTATTACCACTACATCAACTATCACCATGATCACTACCAATACTACTACTACTACTAGTACTACTTCTACTAGTACTACTACTAGTAGTACTACTACTAGTACTACCTCCACAACCATCAGCATTACTACTAACACAACCACTGTGAGTTGTCTATAATTTAAAGCGACAAATGAATTTGATGTCAGTGACGACCAATAATTGACGTCATCATCATGACATTACTATCCACCTGAGGCCATCCTCCCAACTGTCACCTTCACGTGACCTTGATCAGTATACGTTATTAGTTTACAGTTAGTCTAATATCTCGTCTGTCTTGACCTTGAACGAGGTCGCGGTGGGTTCCTTATACACCCCCCCACTACTCTCAACGTTAACGTTTGTCTGTAGGTGACGTATTTACTCTCACATCTCAGAAATCACCGCTAACGGTCATGTATTGGTACTAATTACCTCTACTCAACGGCCACGACATACCGCAGGTGGGGCGGGGGTGGATTTATTGTCACTTTCGTCATCTCGTACCACCAGCTGTTGTGTGTGTGTGTGTGTGTGTGTTGGTTGTGTGTGTGCGTGTGTGTGTATCCAGTTAATATCCTCTTTGAGACTAGTCATTATCTGATCCAGACATTCATTACCTTGCTATCATATTCAGCCAATCAATGTTTTAATTAATACAAATATTTGTTGTTATGACGTAAACTTTGAGATTTCTATCTTTAAGTTGACATTTACCGCTCTCGATGGAACCGACTTTAATTATCTTACCTTTATTTGTTTATTAGTATGTGTATATTTGTGTTTGAGCATCATTACGGCTTTGTGGTGAAGATATGAGAAGAATGGAACGTTTGTTGTACACACCTCTCTCACTCCGGTGTGACCAATATCAGGGCGAAACAACGTACTGACTAACTGACTCACTGACTGACTCACTCAATCGTTCACTTCCTCACTAACTAACTGAATCACTCACTCATTCACTCACTCAGTTATTCACTCACTCACTCTCACTCACTCACCCAAACTACCAAACACACCTATACACACGAGTTGTGTACAAAGCCACCAGACTTGGTACTCCACTCCGTAAGGTGAACACTGTACGCTCATTTCAGACAGAGCCTCATTATCTAGCCATAAGGTGTGACGTTGTCACCATACCCGTCCAATATCGAAGCACCTTGGTACGTGAACCGCATTAGACCCAGATACAGTTCTGTGTATCAGTGTGTGATACGGGTACAGGTGATGGAGGAGGGTGGGGGGTGATGCATTTATCTGATAGGTTAGCCAGTGATAGCGATTGTTAAGACGCTGATACTCTCTGTACAGTCGACGATAAAAGCCTTTGATCGAGTGTGAATCTTCGTTTGTTAGTCGTGGTTGCTGATGGTGATCGGTTCACCTGGACGGATGACTGTCACGTGATGGCGTTTAGCTCGATTGATCGGCCAAGCCGCACGTCATCTTCACGGTCGACGGATTCCGGATGCCGGGAGACATCTCCCGATGTCGTGTCGTGTGTCCTAATGGAGCGCATCAATATTGCATGATCCTCGTAGTCATACCTGGCTGACTTCGTCACAGACGAACGGGATAATTCCATTCGTCCGAACCAATCTCCAGACAAGATTAGACAATTAATTGTATTTTATCCGCCGATGTTCACGTAGACGATCAATTAGACGTTAGGTATGCCTCAGGACGGGAACGTCTCTGCTCTGTGTTTGTTTTCCTGATGAATCAGCCAGAAAGTACGCCATCACGATTCGCGAATCACGGTGCCAGTGCCTTATCCCGCCTTCCCTAGGCGTACACCGTCGGCAAAGTAACCAGAAAGTAATTATACAGTTTTCACGGAGATCAACCCGGCTGAAGATACGATACGACCGGAAGCCGTCCCCATCATGTCAATAATTTGTTAAATGCTGATGAACACCCCCTAACACTCCCGCCCCCCGGTAACATCTCAGGTTCGTTATGAACCAGAGATGAGTCAATATTTACCGACCCCCCCCCTTCCCGATATCCTGAGTAAATATTTAAGCCGAGGCTCGTACGGGTTCCGACTGTTAGAGATGTTGGTCGCCAGCGAGCTCATCTAACAATGGTTGAGTAACACGGCACTGACTCGTCCTTGTGACAATACTGATCCCGAAAGGGGCTCATTCCTGATTAATGCCGGCGGGATGCGCCTTGACCTACATCCAGGCCAGGCACCCCCCCCCCCGATAATCATCGTCCGGTAATCGGTTTGTACAGGACGGGCCGCTCTAGGCCAGGCCCGACCTTAATAGCCATAAATAGGTGATTTATGTCAAATCTTCGCTCGACCGGTCACCGAACATGTGTGTTAGCCATATTTTACGCTCTCCCCCGAACGCCCCCCCTCTCATCCCGAGCAGAGCTCGCTGGCCTCTTTTCGAAGCGCGCCGAGCGCGTCCCTCAGAGTTCATTTCTCCATGACAACGAAACATCCCGGCATCCCACTGGCGCACGGGGGGGGGGGCCTCGTATTAATTGCCCGCTGGTGGTGCTCGTGGTGCTCGTGGCTGTGGTGGCTCTGTTGCTGGTGCTCGTGGTGATCGGTGGTGTATGGATCAGATCGCGATGACGGGGCGCGTTCTCCCGTCGCATTGAGGAATCACTCACATGACTCGCCAGGTGGCGCTGGTTCGTTCCGGATATAGGTCGTGATGCGGTCTCGGTGGTCCGGACGAAGCCAACTTTGGCCATAAATGGATATTTTATCTTAGTTTGACCGGACTCGGGAGAAGTAATCAGGACTTATGGATATCAAACGACAACAATCACACAATAGTACTGTGTCTAGTATGTGTCATACTCTCTCTCTCTCTCTCTCTCTCTCTCTGTGTGTGTGTGTGTGTGTGTTGTCTGTCTGTCTGTCTGTCTGTCTCTCTCTCTCTCTCTCTCTCTCTCTCGTGTGTGTGTGTGTGTGTGTGTGTGAATCTGAATCTCCCTTTACCCCCATCACTCTCCCCCTCTCCCCTCCACCCCCTCTCTCTGTCTCTCTCTCTCTCTCTCTCTCTCTCTCTCTCTCTCTGTCTATCTCTCCTCTTCCCCTCTCTCTCTCTCTCTTGTGTGTGTGTGTGTGTGAATCTGAATCTCACTTTACCCCCATCACTCTCCCCCTCTCTCACTCCACCCCTCTCTCTCTCTCTCTCTCTCTCTCTCTCTCTCTCGTGTGTGTGTGTGTGTAGTTATTACTATTCATGTCGTAATAGCTAATTACTTCACATATTTACCAAAGTCTAACCTAGCGACTTGGGAAGAGCAACACAATTTTCCGAAAGCTTCTTCTTAAACACAACTCGATTCGTATTTTTTGTCACCATAGAGCAGGTTAGTCGAGCTGGAAGTCACGTTTACTGCGAGTTGATAAAACAAAAATTATTAAAATTACTAATTATTTCCATATTAATTACGCTGACACGCGCAGCACACACGTGAGTGGCACACTCTGGTTACTAGATCGTGACAAAGCATACGGCGCCAATTTACACGTTTTTCTCTCACAAATAAACAACACTCAATTGGAGCATCATTTGACCAACTTGTTATTTGTCCACGCTGGCTCAGGTATCAGAGAAGGTGTCGTTTAATCCAGTCGCTTTCGACAAACGTTAACCTGTGTTCGCATTACCTGACTGGGTAATTAGAGCGTTCATTATATATATATATATATATATATATATATGTGTACCACTCGGACGTGTTTTATTCACTAGATGGCGCGTTTGATGTTTCTGTTGTCGACGTTCTCTGTTGTCAAGGTGTATATGGTCATGTTACTTTGTAGAGTGGCTTTAAAAGAAACCTCAATGACTGATTCAGTTTACTATTAGAATTGATGGAGCTGATGCTAAACAATATGTTATCGAGTTATTATTGTTAATATTTTTATTGTTGCTGTTTTGAAGGGAATGGGGCCTGCAAGACCCACCCTCTCTTTCCACTCCCCCCCGACCCCCCCACACACGCACCCCACACAACACACACACACACACACACACACACACACACACACACACACACACATACTATATATATATATATATATATATACATACACACACACACACACACACAAGAGAGAGAGAGAGAGTAAATAATTCGATAAGACGAAAGCCGTTTTAACATCCATCACGACGATCGTACAAAGCCTAAAACGTCCCCCCCCCCTCTCCCCGTACACATTATCTGTAATATTATCTCTAAATATGGCTCTTTATTTACCTTAATATTCCCTGAATATACACACAGTCTGTCGTCATTCCCATATACAGACCAGCATCAGGTTGTTATATCAGATTAGATGAAGCAATGATAACTCTCCATCAGTGTAGTACCAAGTCGGAGAGTTGGGCGGGGGGAGTTCTGGGAGTTCCCCGGTGAACCTCCATGGGCTTTGCTAAGCCACCAACACTCACCCAGCGACCCAGCCACCCGGACGGCCAAACAAAGATCAGCGCCACCAAGCGGTCGGCTCTATTAACACGATTACGAGCGACAACCACCGCTTATCTGTAATAGATTTTTATTGCCGACGATTTGACACCTGTACCAAGCGTGGCTACACCGAATCGGACTTCCCCACCCACTAACCCACCCACCCAGGCAGCTGGCTACTCACCCAGCCGACCATCTGGCTACTGTCGCCATCTGACGATTGTTTGACACATTCTGATCAATAAGCAACAATCTCGTCGAATTCTCGGCTCTCTTCCGAGCTCGTTCAGCGACGGGTCGTCATCCTCCCGCGGCGTTCTGGATCCGCGTTTCCGGATCTGCACGGGCCTCCCGGTATTGTCTCCGTATGCCCGCCTACCTATCTGGCCAGCGGACGGACGGGGAGGAGGGGGGGATGTATAATTACGCGCCGTATTAATAATAGAAATTGTCGTTTGTTGTCGTGCGTGGAGCGCCGCTTGGTGGCGCTGCCTTGGACGACCATCCGTCAATAGAAGTGTGAGGGCTTAAGGTAGACCACGGGATGGCGAAATGACTCGGGAGTTGTTCGCCTTATTGTAACTAGGACATCAAATGGAACACTTCCAGGATACCTGACACTCGCCGATCTCTAACTGTCCTCGGCAGCTAGAACTCGGGGAGTCGACGACAGACACGGACGTCGTCTCTCTCTCTCGTCGCGTGTGTCCGGATATAGTGGCTGATCCGTGTCGGAATCTCTTTCTCTCTATCTATCCGTGTTTGTGTCTCTACGAATAAACCGTTTTGGTGTTTGCAGTTCGACGTCATCGAGTGTTGTTTTTTGGGCAAAGGACGTCGTGTTGTTTTCTCAACTGGAGTTAGTGTCGTCGTCTTCGTCGTGGTTGCTATTATTGTTGTTGCTGCTGCTGTTGTTATTGTTGTTATTGTTGTTGTTGGATGAGCTCGCTCTCTGTCCTGGATGACTCCGGATCAGCCAGTGACTCGGACTATGAACCCATAATGGGTTTGGTCAATGAAAGCCGGATCATTGGACAAGGTCAGCAAATACGTATTGGCACGCGCACACGCCTGCCGACACAAACACTGATACGCACGCGCCCACACACACATACGTACACACACTCACACACACACACATACATACGTACACACACACGCACACACGCTTCACGTCAATATGATTCCTGGATAGGTCCAACGGAACCTGAGCGATAATAACAGATTATATTCTGGATATCGTCCGATTCAGATCTTCCTATCTATAATATATCCCGGAGAAAGAAACGAAAAAGCCGATCACGTGATCGATCTTTCGTCGTTCGATTGCTGTTCATCTTTAATCATAATAATTTCACTCGTTGTCTAATTGATGTCCACGAGATGACAGATAGTATTAGGTGTCGTCTTTTATTATCACAGTGTTTCATGTTACCTAGTCAACCCGTCCTTACCCCCTGTCTCCTTACCCCCCCCCACTAGCTAACCTCTGTCGTAATCAATAGCGTACATAGCAGTGACCGTTTATCACGTAGCGTTTCACCTTTGTAGTTTATTAATATTTCATATCTCTCTGTTGTCTCCGCCATCCTCACGACCGTATTACTCGGTTGCCGTTGGTACGTGAGGCGTTCCTAGTCGGTCTATTCTCCTCCTAGAAACGTCTAATTCGAAATTAAAAGCAACGAAATCTCGTTTTCGAAATTTGGCTGTTCAAAATCTCGTAATCCGAAATCGAAAGGGCGTTCGGAAATATGCCAGTGGTATAGCTAGTATAGAGGTGATTTGCAGGGGAGTTCGAATTAAGCGGCTGTTAATTTAAACCGATGTTGATTAACCGAGCTGTAGATTGATTTATGAATAATAACTGTAAATAATTTAGCGCAGAATTACTACATTTAATAATTGTCATCCCCCCCCACGACGAATGTTGACATTTCAGTGGTTTCGTTCTTATTTCAGAGAGCAGTGTTAAAGAAGGTATCGGATGTTGTGGCTATTGTCTCTCGGGGCTCTCATGGATCATCATCGCCCTGACCTTTCCATTCTCACTGTGCATGTGCCTTAAGGTCAGTATTCAACCAGAAATATAAATCCGTAAACAAACAAACAGACAAACAAACAAACAAAAGCAGAAATCGTTCGGTCAACGTCGCGGCCATCGCTCGACATTCCTTTAACCGTCTATAAGCCGTACTTCGACTAATACGGTGAATTATGTCGCTTAATGAAAACGGATCACGTTAGGGTAGAGACGCCGGTAGAGTGTCGTTAATTATCGGTAGAGCAGCCAAATGTCAGCGATAATGCCAAAAAGATAGTAAAGTCGCTTCTTCAATCCGGTACTAGATAAAAGCTAAATATAATGATCTTCTCCGAAATGTAACTCGATGGTATATATATATATATATATATATATAATCGAGACAAAAGTTTTCATTCATTAGTGAAGATATCTAAATCCGAGATAAAGACGCATCTGTTGTCTTATAGACATTTGTTTTCTAGTCAAAAGTTGTATTATATTTGAACTTTGTGAGTACAGCACCTAGAACATTTTGCGAATGATTAACGGTTATAATCTCTCTCTCTCTCTCTCTCTCTCTCTCTCTCTCTCTCTCTCTCTCTCTCTCTCTCTCTGTGTGTGTGTGTGTGTGTGTGTGTATCTGTGACTCAGCAGTAATGTTTGATTATGGGAACAATAATAACTGACAGTACTTTATTTATTTCAGGTTGTACAGGAGTATGAGAGAGCTGTTATATTCAGACTGGGCCGTCTCCTACCAGGTGGCGCCAAGGGACCAGGTCAGTTATGCTACCTGTATCATTCTATAAAGTGAATGGCCATATATATATATATATATATATATATATATATATAAAGAGTTAAACACAGTCAACACAAAGTTAAAAAAACCCAGCAATTAACAATAAACTAATGGATTATGTCATAATTTGAAGTTTGACGTGTCTTCATTTTGAGATAAGTCACTGAATTAATGTTAATTTACTGTATGTATCTGTCTGTCTCTGTGAGTGCGTGCGTGCGTGTGTTTGCGTGCGTGCGTGCGTGCGTATGTGTATATATATGTGTGTAAAACGTCAAATCGTGATTACAACCTATGGATGATTAGTCAGGAGACTGAATAAAGCCACAAACCCACACAAACACACACACACACACACACACTGGCACACCCAAGCCACAGAAGCACGCGCCGTGTTTATCCCAAATTAAGCGTGTAGTAATATATTCTTATCAGCGGTTAATCAGATCGATTCAATCAACATATTGATATCAAATGTTGATGACGTCCATTGATTTACACTCGACATATTGGTCACGTGATTTATCTCTAATCGAATCACTGCCAGCCCGTCAGCAGGCCTTCAATTAGTTGTGTAGTTCAGTCACGAGTCTCGTGTAGGTACTTGTGAGACATGTTCTGATATTGGACACCCGAAGCTCAACTACAGGAGGAGGGAGGGCTGAGGTAGGGGGGTGGGTTGGTTTTGGGTAACGGGTGGTCCTGAGGTCCGGGGGCGGGGGAAGGGGGTACGGCATCCAAATTATTGGATGATCCTGTGTTATCAATTTACAGTACTGTAAGCTAGTGGGCGTTCTTGTGTTATCAGGTTACAGACTGTAAGCTAGTGGGTGATCCTGTGTTATCGGGTTACATAATGTAAGCTATTAGGTGAATCTGTGTTATCAGGTTTCAGTGTCCTGGCTATTCTGTGATCATGTGTTATCAGATTACAGAATATGAGCTATTGGATGATACTGTGTTATCATGTTTCAGTGTCCTGGCTATTCTGTGATCATGTGTTATCAGATTACAGAATGTGAGCTATTGGATGATACTGTGTTATCATGTTTCAGTGTCCTAGCTATTCTGTGATCATGTGTTATCAGATTACAGAATGTGAGCTATTGGATGATACTGTGTTATCATGTTTCAGTGTCCTAGCTATTCTGTGATCCGGTGTTATCAGATTACAGAATGTGAGCTATTGGATGATACTGTGTTATCATGTTTCAGTGTCCTAGCTATTCTGTGATCATGTGTTATCAGATTACAGAATGTGAGCTATTGGATGATACTGTGTTATCATGTTTCAGTGTCCTAGCTATTCTGTGATCATGTGTTATCAGATTACAGAATATGAGCTATTGGATGATACTGTGTTATCATGTTTCAGTGTCCTAGCTATTCTGTGATCATGTGTTATCAGATTACAGAATGTGAGCTATTGGATGATACTGTGTTATCATGTTTCAGTGTCCTAGCTATTCTGTGATCATGTGTTATCAGATTACAGAATGTGAGCTATTGGATGATACTGTGTTATCATGTTTCAGTGTCCTAGCTATTCTGTGATCCGGTGTTATCAGATTACAGAATATGAGCCGGTTTACAGAAGAAATACGGATTACTTTCTCGGGTTTCCAAATTGATAGAAGGATCTAGACACTAATTTACAGGATCTCCTCGTCACTCACAGGTATATGTACCGAGCCACCCGAAAAAAGTCTTCTATTGTAATCTTGCGTTATAACAATACACAACATCAGTGTTGTGTATTGTAACCTAGATCAGGCTACTGTATTATGCCCCCGTATTACGCTGTTATTTGTGTATCGAGCTGATCCGGAAGGACTGGCAGATATTGTGGTAGCATTTTTGTATCAATCTTGCACGAGAAAGATTATAACATATTTACGCCTTCTAGGTATACGACGATATAATGATTTGTGTATCATTGGTCCAGGTTTACTTTGGTTGTTAATGACCAAAAACAAAGCTCAGGTAAACAGAAGGTTTGTGTCGTAGTGGTGGCCACAACAACAATATTGCACATTATTCATTCATTCATATATATATATATATATATATATATATATATAGAGAGAGAGAGAGAGAGAGAGAGAGAGAGAGGAGAGTGCGCTTTCAAGGTGGGCCCGCTCAAAAGCTAACTATTTCAAAGCTGGAAGATTTACTCTTTTGTATTTTGCCCACCTGGTCTGACCTATGCCACCCAATACCATTACCAACTACCAAGGGAGTATGTATCATCTGCGGCTTCTATTTATAAGCGCATAAACCGAACAATAATCAACGATCTCCAACTAAACGGTAGCCAATTATTGGATTCAAACCGAAGCCCAGCCAGTTTACGCTGGACACCATCACCACTGAGCTAAATAAAGTTCACACAGTATACGTCTATAGTGACTGAGGTTTTTTAAATTAGATCTCGGCATTTACCTGGTTTGTTGTTGTTGTTGTTGTTGTGTTCTCTCGCCTAACCATCAGACGGTGAAGGTATCCCATCCCATGCTGACCAATCTCAGACGTTGAGTACAGGGAGATGTAATTTTCTTAAAACACTGACGCCATTTTTTCTATCTCTCTGTGGAAAGTGTCTGTGATGTTGGAGAGTGTGTGGGGATGGGGGGGGGGTGGATGATGATGGAGGACCATTAAGGATCTTTGACTGGGTGTCGGATGATCGTCGTATCCAGACGTTTATGGGATGAAATTTGCTCTTTAGCCGATGTTGCCATCTGACTAATAATTATATATACCGTCTTTATTGGGATATATCAAGGGATGACTCGGAACGAGAAACAGGATGGGGTGGGTGGGACTTGATATTTTACTTGAACATACACACACGCACGCACAGACACACACGCGCACACACACACGCTCACACACACACGCACGCACACTAAGATCTAAGCATCTATAAACACTGATGCTTCCACAAATCTCTATACATTAATAATTCTCTACTGCCATAAACTTATATACTGTCTGGGCGATTCATCAGTATGAGTAACGGAGACAATTATTTGCCGAGGAGCTTTACAACAGAGAGTATTGTTACGACCTATAACTGATATATCGATGCTTGTATCATCCTATTCAGCCTGTGACATATACTCAACCTGTTTCCCTCAACTCAGGCTGTACAAAGCCTGTGCCATTTACTCAGCCTATGTCAAACTAATACGACCCCGTCCTCGGCCTGTATAATCATACTAATTCTGTATGATCCTACTCAACCTGTGACACCCTACAAAACCTGTGTCATCCTACTCAGCCTGTGTCATCCTACTTAGCCTGTGCCATCCTACTCAGCCTGTGTAATCTTACTCGTTCTGAATGAGCTTGCTAGCCTGTGTCATTGTACTCAACCTGTGACACCGTACAAAACCTCTGACATCCTACTCAGCCTGTATCATCCTACTCAGAATGGATACCCAGGTTTTTTATGTGTGTGTGTGTGTGTGTGTGTGTATGTGTACGGTAATCGTTTTATCTTCAGAATGTCACACGCCATTACTCACCATTCTGCCTATCTTGTCCTTTAAGACACGAACATCTGTAATCTGGCGCCATCTGTCGTCGAAAACGGTTCTTATGCGCGCTCCCCGAATCGGCCACGCTCAGGTTATCAACGCTGATGGGATCTCCGTTCTGGATCCCACTCCTCGCCAATCCGGCTCTCGAACGGGCGTTTAATGGCGGGAAAGATTCGTCTTAATGGGATTACGTTATAGAAACGCAATATACAGAAACCCATTGCATCCCCCCACTAAACCGCTGGACCCCCCCCCCGCACCACCCCCCGCCACTCAATCTAACCCATCGACCATTGGCGGTAAATATCACAGAAATGATAAAACATGGCGCCGTTTTTTGAGCGAACTAAAAGCTGTTTGTGTCTCTTTAAATTGAGATCTGCGTGTCGTTATCAGATAAAGATCTATTTGGAGAGAGCGTTCGACCGATAATTGGAATCGATCAACGTCTCTCTATAAAGTGTTGTTGTTTAGCGGACGTGTTGTCAAGGCCGTTGGCCGTTTTAGTCCAGTTCGATTTTGTGTGTGCGTTTTTATAAAATTATCATATTAATGTTATTGCGGGCATTTTCGGCTAAATTGATATAATCTCGGCTAATAGTGTTTATCAGCGAGCTATAAAGCTGTGATGTGTTTTAATGCGGCGACGGCTTGTTGTGTTGTCAGTTTTCGCTGCGGTATTTCAGTGAGTAATAAACGACCGGTGGTCGCGTTGCTGTGATGTGTTTTTTCAATGTTGCTGTTGTTGTTTTCCAGGTTTGTTCTTCGTCATACCTTGCACAGACTCCTACACTAAGGTAGATCTTAGAACGGTGTCTTTTGATGTACCGCCACAAGAGGTTCGTATCTATTATGTATATGTGGGATATGTATCTAGAGAGAGGGAGAGAGGGAGAGGGGGGGGGATGGAGATGGAAGAGGAAAGGTTTATATATTTTAATATAATAGTGTGCCATCAATTATTTAAAGGGTTTTGGTTAATAACATAAAATACGAAATTCTTTTAAAAACAAACGATGACGATGATGATGTTCATGATGTTGATGATGATGATGATGATGCACATGATGATGGTGATGATGATGATGATTGCGCTACCACACAGACAACCTCTAATGACAGACAACCATTAACCGTCATTATAGTTTTGTTCCCAGTTATCTTACCCGATACCTCAATATCATCCCACATCAGACTAGATAATGACCATCCACGCCCACTTCCGCTGTTTACATTCGATAAACAACAGCGTGCTGTTTACACGGAGTGATATTATTGTCATGACACACTGAGCCGAATGTCATTATGAAATTATATTTAATAGATTATTGACATCAATATACGGCTCACGTTACACTACATGTATTACTTCCCCGAGCCACATTCATACTAGTTAAAAATTTAAATACGATTGGTCGATTATATTCCAACCATTGCTATAAATGTGTTCCATTATGCCATATAATAATAATAATAATAATAATAATAATAATAATAATAATAATAATTACTTTTTTAATTCTATACAACACTGGTCTCCTGTGACGTGGCTGATAGCACACCGCACTACAGTTTTTCTAGGTCAACGAATCCAAGTATAATGTTACCACTGTCTAGCGGATGTTTCATTACTCATTCACTGATTACCTGACATAGAAATTTGTATTGTTAAGGTGTCTCTTAAATTCATCACCTGTAATCTCTATAATGGCTGTGTCTCCTCTATACAGAAACTGTTACGGTCTGCCTTAAATCTGATGTAATCCGATCTTCATTAAAACTGACGCTCTTTTTGTCCAAATTAGCTGTTGGAGAATTGTTTATTCCCAGAAAAATTATTTATTCATGTCATATGAGATGATCTTTTATGATACGGAATCGTATTATTAGCTCTTTTATGGTCGAACAACATGTGGCCATTTATCGCTGGATGTCATGCGTTATAATAATAATAATAATAATAATTAACTCACTCACTCAGTCATTCACTCACTAACTCACTCACTCACTCACTCACTCACTCACTCACTCACCACTCAGTTATTCACCCACTCACGCACCCACTTCTCACTCAGTTATTCACTCTCACTCACTCACTCACTCACTCAGTCAGTTATTCACCCACTCACTCACTCACTCACTCACTCACTCACTCAGTTATTCACTCACTCAGTTATTCACTCACTCGCTCAACCCATACAATCGGCCAAACAAACAAACAGTGACAAATATGCCAATCAATTGTGTCCATGACAACCAACAAGTTGTAGATAATAATAATTCTAGTTCCGGTCATAGCCGGTTCTTTACTCGGGACAGTAATTAGTCACGCCGTTTTCTCGTCGCCATTTTCTTCAGCTAACCGTCGTTTTACCGGAAAACTTGTGTTAACTTAGTCGACGTAATCCAGCCAGTCGGTGACGGTAAAAGGCTTGGGTCCTTTTTATGACGAATGCCCCCCCGGTGGCGCCATTGACCGCCGGCTTCTAGCAGCTCTCGGCCTCTCAAAAGGGTGTTTCATCTTCCACGGCGCCTAATTCCCTCTGGCTGTAAAACGGCGAATATTTCACCCGGTCATGACTTACTCTGACTGGTTTAACATTTGTTCAGTTACGTGTAAGTCGCGTCATGACAGCGGTCTTTATGTTTCGCGACTGTGCGTTTTCGAGAGCGAGTGAGGGTGTGCGTGCACGCGCCTGTAGACCGTTTCTCTTCTGGTACTATAGAACATCCAACGATTGAGGGTGGGGGGGGGGGGTGTTGACGGGACCTCTAACCACAGTGGGGCTATACATGAAGGATGTTTCATCTTTATTTTCACTTCGTTACCTTCGGACGTCGCTCGATCCGTTTAGTTGGGGGCTTCCGTGGTCTAGTAACTAGCGCATTGGAGCACAATCTCGGCGTGGCCATAGCTGAAGGGTGTTTCATCTTTGACTTCGCTTCATTGACTTCGGAGGTCGCTCGGCCCATTTAGCCCAGCGCGTGCACAAAAGTGGCCGTAAATCGGCAATAGTTCTATTTACTTCGGTTGTACGCTGTTCCGGATATCTGTAAACGTACACTATTCTATTCCAGATCCTGTCCAAGGACTCGGTGACGGTCGCCGTAGACGCTGTTGTTTATTATCGTGTCCAGAATGCTACAATTTCAATAACGAACGTAGAAGACGCCAACAGGTGAGGAGTTTGTTTATCTTTTATCTGTTTTTCAGGAAGATGTGTGGATGTCATTTTTAAACATTGGCTTCTATCATTCGCTTCCGAAATATATATATATATATATATATATATATATATATCACATTCTTGTTTGTGCTATATACATTGTAATCACGATTGTAATCATGATTATTTTAAAATGTAATCATAGTCATAATCGATTACATTCAAAATTACTCTAATGGTAATCGTAATCATGGTATTGTCAAGTAATCGTAATCGATTACCTTGATGCTGTAATTACCCCAGACCCTGATATATATATATATATATATATATAGTGTGTGTGTGTGTGTGTGTGTGTGTGTTACAGTTAATCTGTATAATCAGGTAAGATGTATATTACCTGAAATACTCAGGTAATACGTCTATTGCTAACTGAGATTAGTTTAGACTGGACGGGTCACTTTAACACTCCGTCAAATTAGTACCTTTCTGACATTGGGATGCTTGCCCTTTCACCGTGTTCGTTGTTTCCATATTTGCGTACGCGCGGTTGTTCATTTTCATGTGAGTACGCGTGCGGGTTCGTGTCTGAGTACACTTATTTTTATATAAGGATTTCTATAGGCCTCCACTCAGTTGGCAAGTAAATGTTTAAAACTATTAAAAATTATTTCCTGAAAATGGTGTTTGCTAATTGAAAAGACAGACAGACAGACACACACACACACACATACACACACACAAAGAGAGAGAGAGAGAGAGAGAGAGAGAGAGACACACACACACAACAACACAAATATATATATATATATATGACCTTATGTAACTCATGATTGATTTAAAAATCGGAAGATATTAAAGAATGGACTGGATAAAAATTTAATACGAGGACTAATGTTGGCTGATATAATAATAAATCCCAGGAATTTCGCCTCCCCCCTCTCTCTATGTATGAGAGTGAGTGAGTGTGTGTGTGTGTACGTGTGTTTTAGCTCACCTGTATTGATTAACTTAGAGAAGCCTTTTGTTGTTTTTAACCCTTCAGTGCCAGGTAATCGTATACGATGTCGTGACACAGGCTAAGCAGGTGTCCTATAGTTTATGTTTTGTGCCGTTACAGACCTATATTAGCTACAATTATGACGTATTAGTGAGGCCTGTAGCTGATCTATGTCTTCAATCGGGCATTTCGTATTCATTGAACACCTTAACCCTCGTAATAACATCATTATTATGAGGGAGATGTTTCCCAAGTGAGAATAACACACACACACACACACACACAGACGGACACACACACGGACGGACATACAGACATGGACAGATAGAGAGAGAGAGAGAGAGAGAGAGAGAGAGTGGGAGGTAGATAGATATAGATAGATAGATAGATAGATAGAGGGGGAGAGCTTGGCAGATACAGATATATACAGTAATATAGATCTATGGATACATAATTATAGAGAGAGAGAGCTGGGCAGATATAGATATAGGTGAATAGATAGATAAATAGATAGATATACACACGAATGGATGGATGGATGGATGGATAAAAGAATAGAGATAATTAGGTAGAGATTTGCAGGTGCAGATAGATAGACATATTTTAGATAGGTAGATAGATAGAAAGATGGCTAGTTAGATAGATAGATAGATAGATAGATAGACAGACAGATAGATAGAGGATACGCGGAAATAATCTTATCATTATCTCATCCCAGCATTATTTCAGTTTCATCAACTAGTCAGTCGTCGTCTGATGTACGATCACATAACAGACTGGAACCTGAAACAAAAGCTTTTTGTTTACGGTTTATTTTTGACTTTTTTAAAGATGTTTTTTTTTATAACCCGACGCCATCAACTAATCTTCACATCAAATAATCTCCAACACTGTCACTGGATCTTTTTGGGGGTAATTCCCCACGCTTCATGCGCCCCCGCTGCCCCCCGCTTTGTGGTTCACGATCTGTTATTAACATATGACCATACTGTGACATCTAGCCATAATGTGGTCGGTAACCACACTAAATAAGCTTATTAATGGCAGTCTATGGATGTCTACTCTTGCTATATTGTGGATTACATGGAGGACACACACACACACACACACACACTCACTCACGCATGCACGGGCGCGCACACACACACACACACACAAAGATAGATAGATAGATAAATGAGGAAATAATCTTTATTCGATATTTTGTTTAATTACGTACGTCATCACGACTCCCGTCAACAACAATGACATCCCCCTCCTCCTCCCCCCGAGCATCCCGCCACAGATATTTCCCACAAATTCCACAAATAACCACTTCCGGGACGGAAGAGTCCCCCGAGTTGCTAAAACGGGTTCGGCGAGCGACTTAAATAACGAGAAACTTCGAAGTTGACTTCCTGTCCGAGCTCTCTGATGTATGGATGTATGGTCGTATTAGAGAATGTGTTCTCCTCCTCCCCGTCGTTCTCGTCGTTCACCAATCTCTGGCTCAGTGTTCCCGCGGTCGCCGGGCAAGTGTTCAGGATTTATTGCCATTTTATGTGATCCGAAGCCGGTCGCCTTATGTTAGCCCCGCAGTTTGTTATGGTATACGAGCCGCCGTGTGTGCGTGTGTGTCTATAGAGGTGACCGGGAGGTTGGTTCGGGGGGGGGGGAATTGAGGTGACCGGGGGGGAGGTCGTGATGTGGTTGAGGTGACCATGTGTGTGTGTGTGTGTGTGTGTATGTATGTATGTGTGTGTGTGTGTGTGTGTGTGTGTGTTGAGGGGGGGGGTTCCCACGGTTTACAGTTGGTCGGGTTTCGGCACTGTTCGTCCGGAGTTACGGACACTTCGTCGTACCGGGATTCTTACTCGGTACACCGGATCTGTACGAGCCCTTAATGCCTTAGATATAGTTAATGGTATTATATTGTTTGTTAGTGGACCGTCAGCGTACACAATCAAACTGTACTCCGTAATAATGGAATTACGTCGGGAACTATTAAATCTGGCTCTTTGTCCGTAATTTGTCTCTCTCCTCTCTGTCTGGGTACATCCAGTATCGGTTTGTGTGTGTCTGTGTGTGCGTGTGCGTGTGTGTGTAGAGAGAGAGACACCGTAATGATGTCCGAGGTAACGTTGGAATATTTTCAGATAACACTATGTCCTGGTTCTCTGCTGGCTCAATATATATATATATATATATATATATATATTGTATATGTGGTCTTCCTTATGAGCTTTTGAGTCCCAAATACGTCATAACTCAAATAGTTTGGGGCCCAAGAACTCCACACACACACACACACACACACACATAATTTGAGTAACAAATCTAGGCTCTAAAAATGTGGTGCTAAGGACAGTCTTCCTGATTCACCATACACAATGTACAAGCCTGTTTATATATATATATATATATATATATATATATATATATAATATTTTATATATAGCTTCATAGAGCTGGAAGCCAGGTCAAAATCCCCCACTTTTTCTCTTGTAAAAGGAAAACACTATTTATTTACAATTTGTCCAGTTTGTTATGGAATGTAAAATTCAGAACCACCATCAACTATTTAGATATTGTACCAGTAATAGGCGTACAATCCCTATATCCGGGTATTGTAGTGTACGATCCCTGTATATCCGGATATCACAGCGTATGATCCCTATATCTTGATAGTACAGCTAGTCCCGGTTATTCGAATAGTTAAAGAGTACCACTTCAGGACTTCGCCAGCCTAACTTAGCTTCTTTATAACCAGGAGAAATATCTTTTATAGATATGACCCCCCCCCACATCCCCAGGAAGATGCTCTCCCATCTCTCTTGTGATGACATGTAACATGTCATTGTTTTCATTAAAGATAGATTTATTGCATTTTATGATCCTAGCTAAAAAGCTGCCAGGAAGAGAGTTATGGCCGTGTCAGGCTTCCGTGGTTCACTCGTTATCATAAAATATTATATATGTTTTACAAATCTGGTCACCCCCCCCCCCTATAAGCCAAAATCGAAGTTTAAAATACGAAAGAAAAAAACCTAAAAATTTAATTGGAAGCCGCCTGTTTTGTTTCCACGTGAAATATAATTTGATTTCACGTTATAATGAATCGTTGTTAATACGCCAGCGGACAACTCGGGAGAGAGAGAGAGAGAGAGAGAGAGATGTTATTGAGATTGTTAAGTATAACCACGTGGAAACATTTTTTTTTCTTCTAAACTTCCGGTGGACACACACCAACTATAATAAAACCCATCACACAAATAACAACGACCGTGAGATACATTTCTGCCAATCTTTTTGTGATGTCAGATGATGTGGCTTAATGCCATCATCAGTACCGAGACGTGGCAGTAATCTGATGACGTTCGACTTTATTGTATTATTACCCCCGTAAAAGCCACGCTTTTCTGATTTTCTCTCGACGCCACCAGCCAAATATAAATGCGCGTACACATTGTTTATCGTTGGCCGATACCCGTTTTCTTGCCGTTCGGCTGCTGCCATTATGGCGATGTCGCAGTCGAAATATGCCGGTATTCGGGCCGTCATTTTGCCCGGATCAGTGTTACCTGATGGAAGAGGCGTCTCTTTAATTTTGCACCTACAATGAAGCGGTTACTTTGACATTTATCCGCGGAAGGATTGTAAGCTCCCGTCTACATGCGCGTTGGATTGGTTCACTCTCTTCCCCGACAGCTGATGGTAATCCCTCATTTGAGGGAATTCCGCCAACCAGAAAACCTCAAGCTGCTTCGGCGATTTAATCCGGAGACGGCGTCCGAGCAATTAATGGTAGAAAAGCTCCAGGTGATATACATGTTTATGGATATATATATATATATATATATATATAGATATATAGATATATATATATATAGATATATATATATTCCTGGATGATCCAGACTGCCATCTTTGAAAATCCATACTTCTGGGATAAAACGACGAAATTCCACTTAAGTATGATGGTAAGACCCGCAGCCATCACGTTGTCATGGTAACTAGTCTACTTACGATCCGGGGGGGGGTGGGGAGGGAATCCTTACAATGAGGGCACTGGGCTAACTTTCGGGGTCCACGACTCGACCTGGTATTGTTGATATTTTCGCTTGAGGTTCCGCTTTCTGGCGTTGTCTTCTCTGTGATTAGTTACAGTACTTTGTGGGATGTTCCTACTGAATCTTGCAAAGCGAAGACAATGTTCTTTTGTCTTCCTCTGGGCTTATTGTGACTATTAACCGCCGCAGTCCTTTATCACTTCCACGGTGGGAGTTTTAGAGGTCAGCGGGATGACGCGTTTCCTTGATAACGCAGCGACCTGGACAACGGGAAGTGACCTATGTGCCATATTTTTCGGCCCCGCTATTTTTGGCCCGGACCGCGGCAAATGTTTAATGGCGTCCGCGTCAATGGGTCATCACCTTGGCAACAAACTCTAATGGCGGGAAGTTAGCGTCCCGTATAAAATAAGGTTTGATCAATGGAGGCGTTCTGATATGGCTGACGTGAGGCAGAAATACTGTGGCTGTGATGATAATACTTCTTGATGGGAGGAGCATCCAGGTATTGTGAAGACCTTAGTGAACTTCTGTGCGGGCACGCGCACGCGCATACCCAGAAGTACCTCTGTTTGTATGTAAGTGTCTAGGGGGAGACTGATTATCGGCCATAAACTGATCCAATTCCACAGATCTGATCCCTAGACGTCATCCGGTACCACCTTATTATCAAACTGGTAGACAGGTTGACAGACAGACAGACAGACAGACAGAGACTGACTGACTGACATACAGACAGACAGACAGACATACTTAAAGACTGATTGAAGAGTCACTTCTCGATGCTAAATGTCACTCAATATGACCATAATATAAAGTACCTTACCAGAAAGCTATTAATTACGTAACATCATGGATCTTCTGCCGGAAACTGGTCATTTTTTTAAAGTACAAAGACATATAAGTAAGTCGGTGGAATGGTACGATGTTAATATGTGGCGAAAGACAACGGCTTGGCCTCCTTCATCTCCGGTTTGTCCACACTCTTTCAGCTCGTTACACACACGCGCGCGCGCGCACACACACACACACACTCACACGCAGTCCTCGGCCTACACTTCCAGCTGAGTTCAGACTCTTTAAGTTCGGCTCACATATTCTCAGCACTATCGGCACTTTCTCAGCTCGGTCCACAAACTCAACTCGGTTTACGCTCTCTCAATTCTCTCTCAGCTCGGCCCATTCACTCTCAACTCGGCTCACACACTCTCAGCTCGGTCCACACACTCTGAACTCGGCTCACATACTCTCAACTCGACCTGCACACTCTCAGCTCGACCCACACACTCTCAGCTCGGCCCATACGCTGTCACCTCGTCCAAATAAATCTCAATCATTACACAACTGATCAGATATTGTGTGGCCTACAGCTCCAGAACAAAATTGCTCCAGATTGATTGCAGGTAGATAATGAGCAGAAAGCGGATTAGTAGCCACTGTTAGACGTGGTCAGACTCGTTATGGCTATTTAACTATCCTGATGACATCGTAACACACAGGATGAGGAGACTGGCGATAACATTGAGTGACTACTCTATATTGATTGGACGAGTGCTCATTGTTTTGTTCGGCGCTACTTACCTGGCATTAAATTAATTACCACCTGACAGTCTGTTTCCGTGAATGTTCATATATATATATATATATATATATATATATATATATATATATATATATGAGAGAGAGAGAGAGAGAGAGAGAGAGAGAGAGAGAGGTATATTGACACATCAACACAGTAGTGCTATTTAGAATCACATTTATTCACTTCTTATGACGCACGCACGCATACGCACGCACACACATGCACGCACACGCGCGCGTGCACACACACACACACACACAGATATAAAGAGAGGGAATGGAAGAGATAAATTCAAACATGTATATTGTGTACAATGTATGATATTTGTAGACCAAAGTGTAATTAATTCAAGGTCTTTTGCCCACTATGATATTTTGCCCACTGCGATAATTTGTCCACCGTGATCTTTTGTCTACCGTGATATTTTGCCCACTGTGATCTTTTGATCCCATCAATAAATATCTGTCTTTCATTCATTTGTGGTTTCTTATCTGTGGCTTCAGTTCAATATGTGATCGATATTTCTTTTGTTACCGTTATCTGTGATCACTGACTGTGATCATCAACCGTAAACCGAAGGATTCCTCTATATCAAATATATAACAGAGAGGTTCGACTTAATCACAAAGTAGCAAGAAGATCCTCAGCGTGATTCTCTCTAGAAATTTTTTGACATTGAGGTCGCATATTGTTTAGTTTTTTGGACGATCTGAGAGTCACTTTGAGTCATTTAAATACCGACTTAACTAGACCTGTTTCATACAGATCTAAGCCGACCGGTGCATTCTCCAGCCGTCCACGTAAACCGGTTTTTAGCCGTCCATTTAATGATGATGAGGATGATGTTGATGATGATTCGTGTTTTGCGGCCACTTTTGTGCACATGGTAGGCTAAATGGGCCGAGCGACCTCCAAAGGTAATGAAGCGAAGTCAAAGATGAAACAACCTTTAGATATGCCCACGCCGAGATTCGAACTCGGGTGGTAATGATCTGTGCTCCAACGCGCTACCAATTAGACGGATTTGGACGGATTGGCAGTTGTCTGGCCAACAATAGGTACATGACCTGCCTCGATTTCGTTCTCATCCTTTAGTTAATCAGTTACACACCAGAGAGCCACCTGAGTCGCTGTTGACTCCTACTTGTTATCGATTGGGGTTCTTTCATGTTTGTTAAATGATAAATTATATATATATATATATATATATATATATATATATATATATATATATTGAGTGACCGTTTATGCTGATAGCAGTTCCAGTTTTCGGCTGAGATTAGAAGTCACCTGTTCGATTTAGCTTTTCGCTGATAAATAAAATTGATGATGTAAATTTCTTATTGATGTTTACATGCCTTTTATCGGGATATCGCTGTACTGTACCCTTGAATGACTCCTGATCTCGTTAGGGGGGCCTAAGTAATTATATGTTATTTGTATTGTTATTATTATTACTTTTATTATTATTATTATTATTATCAGCAGCATATATTACACTGTATAGTGATTTTGTAAATCTACAATATTGTTATTAGTATTATTAATATTGTTATGGTTCTTGTTGTTCTCGTTAAAGAAGTATATTCTGTTATTTTAGCCATATCGATGTTAACCATAACAGATCATTGTTGGGTGTGTCACCATTAGATATTGAATATATCTTACCTCAGATAGTTTAATAATGTCTCACGCCCACTGTGTGTCTATTTGTGTCCATAATTTATCATCTGTCGGCTACCTTTTCCTACCTCGATGGCTCAGGGGTAGAGTGGTCAGCATGAAGTCTGAGTAGCTCTAGCCTCGGTTCCGACATCCCACCGTCTACAAGCCGTCGTTCGAAGGTTACTCGCTGGATGAAACAACGTTAAATGAGAACACATTAGGTGGATTGTTGTGGATCGTTACTTAAAGCAATGTATACTCACAGGGAAGTTGGTGATGGGAGACAATCGTACTGGTTCATTAGGGAATCTCTATAGATCCAGCTAGTGTAGAGCCGTTTATAATATTGTACTATAACAATAGGGACAAAGATACGATGGTCTTATGGTTATAGTGGCAGATGATGACTGGTAACATTGATTACAAATTCCACAATTATACATCTTCCTGGATGTTGAGAAATTAAATATTGACATCTTGTCATACGGTAATGATACTCTGTGCATTCTTTATTCTATTGATTTGGTTTGCCACAATTGATCATTCCACGTGGAAATCACGTTATGTTCAAGATTATTATGATAATAATTATATATACAGATTCCTGGAATGTGTATGAACCCTGATTATCATTAGATCGCAAAATAGCCGGCAATCAGCCATAAAGGACAAGACATTATTTGGCTTCAATTTTTGACTGACAGCTGAATTCACGTTAGGTCGATTTAAGGAATCTACCACTGAAGAGCTTCATCGTATTTTAAATGTCACTTCTGTATGCCATAACATGGATTTGTTTTACAACCTGTATATATTCGTAAGGAGGTTTCTTTGGCCTCAGCGCTGGGCACACCTGGAATATTTGGCTGAGGGGAGACTCTCTAGGGAAACTTTCCACGCTGATGGTTATGAGTCTGATTTGAACCCCGAACCCGGGGTTTTCCAGCGCAATGCTTTAACTACGGAACTGTCTAAACGTAATACGTTCGTAGAGAAATGTGTGCATTATTATCTGGCTTCTCTTGGGTGTTTGTCTGGTTTTTTTCTTCTTTTTTGTTTGGGTTTGTCTTTTTTGGTTCTGATTGGGCTTGTCTGTTTGGGTTTGTCCGTTTTGGTTTTGTCTGTTTGGGTTTGTCTGCTTGGGTTTGTCTGCTTGGGTTTATCTGCTTGGGGTTTTATCTGCTTGGGTTTGTCTGTTCGGATTTGTCTGGTCTTGTTTGTTTGTTTGTTTGGGTTTGTCTGTTTGGGTTTGTTTGTTTGGATATGTCCGTTTTGGGTGTGTCTGTTTGGTTTTTGTCTGGTCTTGTTTGTTTGTCTGTTTGGGTTTGTCTGTTTGGGTTTGTTTGTTTGTTTGGATATGTCCGTTTTGGGTGTGTCTGTTTGGTTTTTGTCTGGTCTTGTTTGTTTGTCTGTTTGGGTGTGTCTGTTTGGTTTTTGTCTGGTCTTGTTTGTTTGTCTGTTTGGGTGTGTCTGTTTGGTTTTTGTCCGTTTGGTTTTGCCTGTTTAGATCCGATGCTTGAATGTTTGAAACATCGACATTGATGAAACGGCGGCTGGCATTACCTCCTTCCCCATCACTCACGGGGAATGGGATGTACGCAGTGGAGGAAAATGGCGTGAAATAACGCGAATCTTTATCATGTCTTCTTCAGTCGGTGTTCAACACGTCAGGTTTTAATCCGGCGTTATGGCGGTGATGACATTTAGCCTACTTTCACCTCAATGATCACGTGAGATGGAACATTAATCCGTGATTTGATCCGGAGAAGGTGCAATATTTTTCTATCGTCTCGAGTAGGCGAACGTCAGCCACATGGCACGTGACACATGCCACGTGACACATGGTTTACTTCTCGACCATCCGGGATGTTTTTGTTTTTATAAATATCTGGAGCGTACGGAACTGTGTATAATTTCTATTTTAATGTCCTTACTGTAACAATGTTTTAATAATTGTCATATTTTGAAGGCCAATGTAATATATGTCTAACAATCTCAGAGTCTACACATTAATATATATATATATATATATATATATATATATGTGTGTGTGTGTGTGTGTGTGTGTGTGTCTGTGTGTGTGTGTGTGTGTGTTTTACAGTTAATCTGTAAAATCACGTAATATGTATATTACCTGAACATTTCAGGTAATTTGTATTAAATCTCAGTCAGCAATAGACGTATTACCTGGATATTTCAGGTAATATACATATTACCTGATTATACAGATTAACTGTAACAGCGAACCATCATTATCATCTATATTGTATGTCTTGCTAGCTTTTTGTTTTAGAATGTTTCTCAATCTTTTATTTCAGTCGATAATAAAATGTTAGAATTTAGTAAACGATTTAAGGAGGTTATATTAACCCGTACACTGTAATCTCCTTAGTGTCTCGCTGTAATCTTATACGATGTATATAAGGTGATACATATTGTTGGCTCTTCGTATAATGATGTCCACCCCTTTTCTCTCCTTTAAAATAACAGATCCACTCGCCTTCTGGCGCAGACCACTCTGAGAAATGTTCTGGGAACTAAAAACCTAAGTGACATCTTGGCTGAGAGAGAGGCCATCTCTCAGTTTATGCAGGTAATGTATGGGGGATAGATGTGGTCCAGCAGCTGTCAGTGTGCTATAATGTGGTTGTGTGTGTGTGTATGTGCGTGTGTGTGCACGCGCGCGTGTGTGTCAGAGAGAGAGAGAGAGACTTTTTAGATCTGTTCACCTGAAAAAATGTCCTGAGATTTTATTCACAATTTTCCACCCAACACTGCTAACACACACACACACACACACACACACACACACACACACACACACACACACACACACACACACACACACACACACACACACACACACACACACAGAGAGAGAGAGAGAGAGACCCATGCGTGCAGTATTTATATAGATTACTATTCATCACAGCTGCTGCCCGTGATCTCTAAACACTTCATCAATATCTGTCAATATGACGTTAGCGGCGACTGTAAGCCCACACTTCCTGCCTGATAATTTCCTCGGTGATAAACAGCTGATAACCTGCATCCTAACATCCTCACAATAGTAAGAATCCCATCTAAATAGACTCCATCCGACCCTACTTCAGCGCCAATCATCCACTCACAATTACCGCCATCCCATCATCTAAATCACAACTACCACTCGTAGTAGTCCACCATCCCACCCATAATAAAAATTCCCGATCCCCCGGGGATTATAAAATTGCCGAACTGGCTCCCGGGTGGTTAAGAAATATCGGTGAAACAATTCGGCTTTAAATCGGTCATTTTCAGAAAGGCGAAGTACGAGTCCCTGGATCTGAGTCAACTATGTCTTTACAACTGAAGATTGTCGAGCTCATCTCGTCCTCAACCGGTCAGCCTCCTTCAGTTCTGGCTACCAACATCACTGATTATTGAGTTCTGAGTGAGGCTGATGGTCTTTATTGAGTTCTCTCTCTCTCTCTCTCTCTCTCTCTCTTTCGATGAGAGGCTCTCAGTGTTCCCACCCGTGCCACTACATGTACGAGACCGTGCGGGGAATGGCTAATGCCGAATGAGTTAGGCTCCGCATGTAGCCGACAGCCGACTGAGTATATATTTGATTCAAGCTCAAATTAAATACTTCCGACTTGACCAGACTCTCTCTCACCCTCTCTCTCTCTCTCTCTCTCTCTCTCTCTCTCTATATATATATATATATATATATATATATATATATATATCGGATTCGTCGGCCATTGGCTGTCGAGCCACACTTAGCGGGGGTCCTTCATCTGATGACTTCAGTCGGCGATAAAATCCATTTAAAAACCTGAGTCTCTTTCGATGACACTGTAGTCTCGAGACTCCCCCAAATCTCTCTCCCCCCCCTCCTCCCCCTATCCATCTCATCATCCTAGCCCCGGTTGTCGTCTCTCACGGTTTCCCGTCATTACATTCGTCCGTTCGTTCTGTCCATCTGTCACATCTCGGTTATGTCAATTCTAATCTTTGTCTGTTTCACTCTCTGTTCATTTATTTATCTATTCTTTCCTTCAGATTTCCGTATTGCGTCCCCCTTTTCTCCCCGTCCTATTCCCCGATTTGCTTACCACGTACCAAATCGTATATTCATGAAAGCACGGACGGCCACCATAAGCCCATAGTACGACAGAGGATGATTAAATATGAATCATAAACGAATACGTCCAACTCAGTGTCATATTAATATCAATGTGAGAGTAATACGAAACTATGACATATCTAGCTACATAAATTATTATAGAGTAATTATTATTTTGAAATACTGCGAGAGACTCACTGACACGATATCGCGGGGTGTTGCTGTTTTACGGCCACTTTTGTGCACACGGTAGGCTAAATTGGTCTAGCGCCCTCCAAAAGTAATGAGGAGAAGGAAAGGATGAAACACCCTTCTAACATAGCCCAGCCAGGGTTTGGACCCTGGTGCTATAGATCTGTGGCCAACCTCGCTACCAGTTAGGCAAAGGAGGCACCATATATATATATATATATATATATATATATATATATATATATATATATATATATAAATTTGACATCTCCCACTTCTATCCTATTTTATTGTCTATATTATTTGTTTTTCCCACTTTTATTCCCATTCTTCCATGTTTTACTTCATTCCCTCCGTCGTCTATCCCCTCTTCCTTACTTCCCTATTTTCGGCGGACACACCGTGACGATAGTGAACCATTAATCAGTTCGAGCGGCGTCAGTTCCCAGAACATTCATCAGCAGCGCCCCTCCCCCCCATCCCCTCCCCCCTAGTTCACCCTAACACAGTGCGTGACCTTTTAGGATTAAAACGACATCCTCAACGACATCGCTGATACATCTATCCCGACCGTAAAGACCAAGAAGAAGAAGAAGAGGAGGGAGGTGGAGGAGGGGGGGAAAAAGAAGATCATGATTAATGGTACACTTAGCCGGAATGTCGACTCCATTACCCCGCGATGAGGCCACGATGAGGCCGCGATGAGGCGTAAATGTCGCGAAACGTCGACTCTTCTAAACAATTATAACCCCCTTATAGGGCAGCCATGGATGACGACGGGTAACGGAAGTCTGATAGACCCGTAGGCGTATTAGTGACGTCACGTCCGGGTGAGCAGTTACCGACGAATGATCCCGACGTGAGGCGGAAGTCCTGGACGAGCCGATATCCGGCGCCCGACTACGCCGCGTCGGATCGGCTCAGCTCGATCGCGTCAGACGGAACACGTCCCCTGGCTCTCGATGTCTATATACGTCATCCAGTAACGATTTACCCGATTAGGCCGCGGTCTGTATCGATAGCGATTCGACTGCGACCTCGTCGTCTTCGTTGTGAGGTTTGATTTCTTTTGAAACGTACCATTTTAAAGGAGTAACATTACCGCGGGTTACTATACCATCGTGGCATGGCTTGCGCGGTTTAAAGGGACGCCTCCGTGGCCTAACTGGTAGCGCGGTTGGCCACAAATCTATAGCACCCGAGTTTCATCTTTGACTTCGTTTCATTACCTTTGGAGGTCACTCGGCCCATTTAGCCTACCTTGTGCACAAAACTGGCCGTAGAACAGCAACATTTACATTTACATGTTAAAAAAACACCCTATAAAACCTGGGTGCAATGTTTGTCATCAGATGTTTACAATTTGCCATCCAATCAGCTAACGCCGATTACATGTTTACGTGTGTTGATGTTATATTTAGTTAGACGAAATCCGGTAGGTTATTTCTAGCTACCGTTAACATGGCGAGAAAGTAACTGTCCAAACGGTTACTAAGTACACCGACTGGGGGAGATCCCGTGTAAACAATCCTTCGTTGCTAAGGCTGGTAGGAGTCGCACGGAAGTCGAAAAAAAAGGTCCTCGGGACCCGTATATCGAAGAATGTACGCACAGAACACTACTACCGCGGCGCCACCTAGATCGTGTCCTTCTCGTGGAAGGGCCTGAGTGCGTGGCATTCGGCGCCGCATTTGCATGACAATGACCCGCACGATAATACGTAGTCGCCACACTGAGAACGTCCCTCTAACAGAAAGGCCCAACTTAGAGGCCCCGTACAGGGCATTCCGGTGGCACAACAGTTAGATCAGTGAGCCGCAAGCGTCCAGGTTGTCGGTTCGAATCCGACTCGTACTTGTATTTCTGTTATATGTTTTCCCTATTGAGTCGCCTCTCGGCCATTAGTCCCGGATGTGACGAGCTCTGAGGCTAAACAAGCCAACTTAGAGGCCACATAGAATGGCACTATAACAAGTGATACGATTTATAGTTATACACATGTTATTATTTTATGGATATCACTGTGGCCCAGCTGATGGCGCGGTTGGCCACATATCTCTAAGGTCGGGTTTTGAGTCCCGGCCTACGTCCTATGTCTGACGGGTATTTCATCTTTCACTGCATTGGGTAACCGTCGGAGATTGCTTGACCCAAAACAGTGGCAGCAACAACAAGAAGAAGAACAAGATTTACATCGTTCTTAATTACTAGATGACCAAATACAGTTCCAATTATTGGAGGACTGTGTATATTATTTAGAGCTAAAGGCTTTGATATAATGATCCCTCCCCTACCCCTGCCACCCCCACCCGACAGGATTTTGCTCGTGTGTAATCTGTTGTCGTCATCGTGAACTACTTGTCTGAGGGACGTTTCATCATTCACTTCGCCATGCTGCTTCTGGATGGCGCTCGGCCAATTTAACACACCCTGTGTACAAAAGTGGCCATAAAACAACAGGATTTTTGACATTTTGATGAGTACGTGCTGTTTTTTAACTGCCAATTACAGGTTCATAAATCACCGACTTAATACCAGATCCATATATCAAACTGGGCACACATTTAGCGGGTTGCCAGTTGGTAGATTCATACCCGGAACCCGCCAATCTTTTAACCGTACACCGATTGATCGCCGCGCTACCGCTACCTTGATGCTTATCAATCGTGCACCGTTGTGTACTTTCGCTTCCCTTTTTGGGAGGGCGGGGGAGGCTTCGTGGTCTAATTGGTAGCGCGTTGGACCACAGATTACTACTACCGGTGTTCGAATCTCGCCGTGGGCATACCTGAAGAGTGTTTCATCGTTGACTTCGCTTCATTACCATTGGAGGTCGCTCGGCCCATTTAGCCTACCATGTGCACAAAGGTGGCCGCGAAACAGCAATCATCACTCCTTTTTCCGAGGGGGGGGAATTTAATTTCGGTAAATAGAAGTTCCCATTAGCACCGGTCGAAAACATCTGGCGAAAAAACCGCGACACATTCCAAATGCTCGATTCGACCCTGAGATCCGTGTGTACAGATTATAAGAAATGATAGGTAACGTATACACACCTATAGAAGTCGTTCCAGACGGGGCTCGGATACCCGTTATCTAGGGAGTGGCGTGTCTGTGTACCATCCGTCTCGACGCACGGATCAATCTTCGAGCGTATCTTACTCAGTGACGTATAGATTTTGCGCTTTTGTCGACCGAAGAATGGCCCCTTCGCTTAGAGATAGGAAGTCCATTGTCTACAGAAGGTTGACATCAGAGAGCAAATAGGTGATTTACTGGTCACGACCTTCACTTCGCCCCTCCCCCACCCATCCGTCTCCTCCCTCTACCCCCCCCCCTCCCATCACCCTCTCACTCCCTCCCTCTATCTATCTATCTATCTATCTATCTATGTCTATTTTTGTTATGACGCCATATGCCCAGGCCCCGGTAGCAGGTTACTCTGTACTGGTGTTTGCACGGTATCTGTATCGAGTTATATGTTGTTGATACGACACGTCAGTTGTTAGGTGTATTGTACACACATTGTCACCGTATGGTACGCGAGTAGCGACGTTTGGACACCGATGGCTTCCCATACACGGTTTGCCGGTATACCACAGTTAGCTGTCGCCGTGCCGTAGTTAAGACTCCATCTCTGTACTGTGTCTCCCCCCCTCTCTCTCTCTCAGTGTGTGTGTGTGTGTGTGTATTGGCCGGTGATGTACTACTGATGTCCTTGGACAGATATCACGAGGGCATGTTATTGCTGAAAGGATGTGATAGCTGTCTGCTTCACTGTCAAATGTTAGTGCTACGTGCATTAGGCTTCGTCGCGGCCAGGCTCTCCTCAACACACACACACACACACACACACACACACACACACACACACACACACACACACATATATATATACACACATATACACAATCATAGTACACTTTATTGTTTAAATCTTTGTGCTTAATATTATTTTCAAATATGATGTGGATATTGATTGTCCATACCTGTAATTGTGTGTGTATAAGCGCATGCGCACAGCCTGCGGGTGTGTTGTATCAGTGTATCAAAAAACCATGTCCCTTTGAGCAGTGTGTGAAGAATTTATCGTTCTCTCTCTCTCTCTCTCTCTCTCTCACACACACACACACACACACACTGGGGCAGTTCCCCCACACCAGATTATATTATTATGTTCTCCACCCATGCCATGGTCTTTATTTTACTCACCAGGTGGCAGTAGTAACAAAGACCAATGATTATTGTTGTATGTAAAGAAATATTGACCTGTTTGACTAATGTAAAATGCTCCATCAGTGGCTTACCTGATGATAATTGATATTTGTTTAACTGATTCAGGAAAGTTTGGACGAAGCAACTGATCCATGGGGAGTGAAGGTAGAGAGAGTGGAAATGTAAGTGATTGTTGACGCATCAATGATAAACGAACCTTGGTAGAAATAATTTAATTAAAGATAGTTATTAATTTCTTTGGTATTAACGATATTAATTATAAGGAATTATTTCACTTACCGAGCTAAACTGATTATAGCACATTGTGTTTGTTGTACAAGTAACAGTCTTTGTAAAATGGCCAAATGAAGAGATGTACTAACGTATGGCTGTCTCTTATGACATCTTGTTTGGAAAATACTTTCTGCTTATTTTAATGATGTTAATCACGTCCATTGGCCATGTTTATTGATCGGGAAATATATTTGATATTAGCGTATGATTTTTATTTGTGAAGGCCAATAAAATATTTAGGTCTGAAATGCATGATCTTTCATAATGATATCCCCACAATACTGGACGTATTTAGACCACAAAAACAACAACAACAACAGACCTTACGGTACTGCAAAGAAAGCAGCAGTAAATAAACTGTTGTGATAAATTGTATAAAATATGTTTTTATAATAATAATATTTCATATAGTGCATTATAGTCCAAAGCTCTTTACATTTAAAACATAATTACAACTTGTTAAAGAATTATTATTTAAAATGTGTGTGCTTTCCAGTCAGCGAAGGCATGACATTTAAAACATCTGGTATATGGAAGGCGTTTAAAAATTGAAGTTTTTCTTTCGATCTTCATCCAATCAAAAACTGCACTAATTAAAACACAATAGTTGGCTTCAGTATTAAATGAGAGCCAATACTTTTGCTATCCAAAAACAAGTCATCCGACACCAATTTGTCATGATCACAAGAATTCTGCTCGTTGTTGTACTCATATATTCAATACATTTTAACTTTCATGACTACATTCAGACAAATATACTAATATTTGTTTCTCAAGATTCATGACATCATAATAGAGAACACTCTCCAGTAATCAATCGTTTTTTTAATGATTTTGATTCTATTTTCATGTTTTTTCTTTTCTTCTTCCCGTTTTTCAGTAAAGACGTACGTTTGCCGGTACAGCTACAAAGAGCCATGGCAGCAGAAGCTGAGGCTACGAGAGAAGCCCGAGCTAAGGTAAGAAAATACATCGTTCACCTAGAATAACGGAATCCATCAATTTCCGGATACAACACGGGATAGCCATGAAATCCATTCCATGGATTCTATCCATAATTTAGACTTTTCCAAGAGCCTGGGGTCACAATGTTTTGGTTCGCATGTCAATATTTCTATCTGCGTGTTATTGTCAAGAACACAAATCCAAATGGATAGTGTTATACCTGTTATGATCGTTGTAAACAAACTAACGCAATCTAATTAGCTTCATTTCCAAATCGTCACCGTGCGCTTTTCTGATGAATGTAATTATAACCTAAATTTCGATTGTCTTTAATCTATTTATTGTACACTAAATCATATTAATAATTTCATAAAATGAGGCTTCATCATTGTCATCCGAACAGACAGCAGTAAGGGCCTATTTTTATTGTATTTTATCAAAATGTGCCACAACAACAACAACAATAATTGTAATACTAATAATGTATTAAATGTATTAATTTATATGCATGAACAAAAAAACCCCAATTATATGATCTAATGGGTGTCTGAAATGTCTTTAATGTTTTATAACTAAAATAGATCAAATACTTAACTCTTGATTATCATAATTATTTAGTTCATTCACAAGTTATTTATTTATCGTCTTAAGGTAAACACAAATGTGCATGTATTTTATCGGTGTTAGTTTAAATTATTAGCGTGTCTGTATTATAATAATAATAATACGTGATATTTATATAGCGCCCTATTCAGCTAGAAGCTGCTCTAAGCTGCTTTTCAATATTATTTACAATATTATTATCCCTGACTCAGACCTGTTTCCATCCATCACATATCTCAACTCCTAAGGGAGCATACAACGCATGATGCCATTATAGGTGCACTGAGTTACTCATACACATAGACAGCGAGTCCTGTCAGGCACTCATTTTTGTATGGATGAGTGAACCAGTCGCCACATGACAACATTGCAACTCACGGAGTCTCGAACCCGCGACCGTTCGGCTACAAGTACTACGCTCTAACTGCGCTATCACGGTTGTGTGTGTGTGTGTGCGTGTGTGTGTGTATTGTTTCCTTTTGGATAAAAGAAGTCCAGTATTCTGAGTCAAGATTATAAAACATTTCAAAACTTTTGTTGATGAGAATCAATAAATTTAATAGTGTGAATTATGAGAATTAATGTCGAGATTTTATAATACGTTTGGCTAAAATAATATAAAATAAATAAACAGTTATGGCATGGATTGTAACATTCGAAATGTCTTATAAGTAATTGACACTGGGTCTCATTTATATAATTATATTAATAAATACGGGCTCCTATAGGATATTTCACAGTGAAAAATTATGCAGCTAAATAATGGACAAAGCATTCCTAATAGCAACATTTCTACATCAGTGATTATCCCAGTCGTATATAAAGAGGATAGATAATTTATCCGAGATGTATATATATATATATATATATATATATATATATATATACACCAAATTTATATAGCGCCCTATATAACCTGTAAGAAGGTTACTCTAAGGGGCTTTTTAATGTTTTTAGGACATAGATACAAGGACAAGAATAATTCATGATTTGAAGTTTAATTGTAGCCTCATTCCACAGACTTGAGGCTAGTGGAAGCTTGCAATCCACTTTACAATACATGATCACAATCTGATATGCGGTATAATTGTTTTCAGGTGATCGCCGCCGAGGGAGAACACAAGGCATCGCGAGCGCTTCGACAGGCCGCAGATATCATAAACGAGTCTCCGTCTGCCCTCCAGTTGAGATACCTACAGACGCTGAACTCGATATCGGCGGAGAAGAACTCGACCATCATATTCCCCCTGCCTATTGATATGTTGAGTGGCTTCATGAAGAAGTAACCACACACGCACTGATGGAAAGACTGTTATACTGGGACAACTACTCGTTACAGTGCGTAAACAAACAAAAGACAAATTATCTTATAAAAGGTACACTATTCTGATACTGCGTATATGTAATTATATATGTCTACTACACTTTAGCTGTATAGATATTAATCTTGTCTGTGGTGCAATCTCCTTTAAGTTGGAATTGTTTTGGTATTGTATGTAAGTCCCAATTTTTATACAAGGTCATGGCTCAGAACTTTCTTTGTACATTGGTGATCCAGAACGTGCACTCTACTGTACACTTGTTATTGATCAGGAGTTTCTTTATGTCTTCAATGTGAATGTTACTCGTAATGAATCTTAATATAGATAAAGTGTTCTTCATTTATATCATATATATATATATATATATATATATATATATATATATTATATATATATTAATTATATCTCTAATGACGTATCTGCCTATACAAAGGAACTTCCTTTTCAATGATATGTAAATAATTATATTTTCTAAGCTGTACCATGCTTCACCTATATATTATGCATGCAGCCTTTTCTAAATATTAATTATATATATATATATATATATATATATATATATATGGTGAATGCCTATATACCTATATTCATACCTACATAATGAACATACAACATACCTACATAGAGACATTAATTCATACAAACATTTCTTCATCTAATTTACTGCGTGTTATATTCTCATTCGTTCCATAAATGTGGCATTGTCCCTAAACAAATCCAACAAACAAGTTGGGATCCAGGTGTCATTACACTAAACGGTCCGTGTAGTCGACCGATTCGTCTTCACTGAATCTAAAACGTGTCACTGAGCTAAGTATCCGGTACGTCACGTGACCGATATATATATATATATATATATATATATATATATATATGTTTGTGGGCGTATATGTTACTTGTGATGAAAATTCGTGTTTATCCCATAACACAACTGACCACTCCAGCTTTTCAGACAGTTACTTATTACTCAGGTTTAACACTACTACTCACTCTACAACAGATAAATGATTTCTAACGCCTACTTGTTGTCCCCAATAAGCTTAAAGTCCACCACTTCACCTTTCTTCTTCAGCAACAGTCGTATCCGGTATTAAGAAGAACGATTTCGAAAGACAATAACTTCCGTCCTCGAAATTGTCAGCCTAAAGCCAATTCTCTTCGCACGCGCCTGTGTGTATGAAATTTCAAATAACAGGCCATGCACCATTCGTTATCATGTCTAAAATTTGTTGTATTGTAATGACGCAATCAAGATGTAACATTTCAACAATTTATGACATATGGAGCCCGTCATCACCTTCCCGTGTCAATTTTGTATTTACCCCCATTTAGTATGTTGTGATAATTAGTGTGCGTGTGTGCATGCGCGTTTGTGTGTGTGTTTGTGTGTGTGTGTGTGTGTGTGTTACTAACCCTAATTATTTCCTACTTTTCATGATACTTATGGGATAAATTGACTGCACCAAGTCGCCCTCTAAACCCTTCATGTGCACCTATTTCATGTACCACACACATTTGGCATCACGATACACACGCACGCGTCCTCGCGCGCGCGTACAGACACACATGCACGCACAAACGCACACACGCACAAAATTACATGTAGCATTAATGGACAAAGAACGAATCAAAATATTCTGGTAATGAACGCGTAGGACGTTTCCTATACAAATCGATCATTCTGTTATTGATATATGAAAATAATAAATTGATCAGCATGATTTATATATGTTAGAAATTGTAGCAGTTAATTGTTTTGAGTGTGTGCACGTGTGTATATGTGTGCGTATGGGTTTATTTATGTTGGTATAGATATATGTATTTGTTTATTATTTGTGCATGTGTTTTGTATCACTGCATATATATGCACATACACACAATACACAAACTAACTATCATATTTCTGAGGTCACTAACCATGGTTTTGAGGTGGTTTCTTCTCAATATGTTATCTAATTGTTTGTTAACCAAAGTAAACTATTTCCCATCATGTTGTGTTTAATTTGTTATTGCTCGGTATGCGTCGTTGATTGACTGAGATCGATAAAGTCGAACTGGCAGCTAGAAATATTAAACTTCATAATTTTGAATATTTGTTGGCATCTTATTGTTCAGGCAGAAGAGAATGGTGCAAAAACGTGTCCCTTTCACCAATAATCGTCTCAACGTTTTGGAACGGGATGCCTCTGGATTTGGACTATACAATCGTTTTATGAGGACTAAGAACATTCTTTTGATTTATCAACAACACACGGCTTTGATATGCTTTAGTTTTTGGAATGAAACACCCCACATAGACGTGACGTTGAGCTGCATGTCTATGGGGGATGTTTCATCCCCCCAAAACAGAGCAATCGCTTACTTACTGTATCCTGTACCCAGCCATTTAAGGGTGAACGTTTCTGACAGCTAAGCTGTAAACAGATACAGACCAGATATCTTTTATTTTACTTTATCTCCTGTCCGACGAAGCCTTTAACTTTTAGCCATTAGTCGTTGTGAGTCATCTCGATTGGCCTACTAGGACAGCCTTTACGTAGATCTGAGAATAAATGCCAATAAATCACAGCATTTGAAGTTTCTATTTCAAGCTAAAATGAAACAACGAGATCGTCTTCTGGCAAAATCAGACGACGTATAAATCAGAAGATAATCTTGTATCACGACGACAGTTTGATGTCCGATCAAAGCGTACCATCTCCAGAAAGGTACCTTCGGATGTCGATTTTATCTTCTTTAACCTTCCTCCTCTAACAACAACAAGAATATTTCGCTCATCTGCTCCCTTGTCGGTTCTTATCGCCGATATCATCTGCTCCGTTTCAAGATTTTATTAATAACTTATAAATCTATTAATGACATGGCGCCAGAATACCTGTGTGAACTGGTGTCCATTAGAAAGTCATCCCGAAAACTCCGATCACCAAGTCGGATACTATTGCAGGTGCCAGCGTCTCGGCTCAAGTCATATGGTGATTGTACATTTAGTGTTACAGCCCCTAACTTTGTGGAATAGGTTACTGGCAGATATTAGAAATGCGTCGTCTCTTGAAATATTTAATCCGCTCTAAAAACACACCTGTTCCAGGTCGCTTTCACAGATAATTAATAATTATATTTTAAATCTATTATAGGGTTTTTACAGACATATTATTTGGGGTATTATTATATTACATATTATTTGTACAGCGCCTTTGAATGGCTCATGCGGGGCGCCTCCGTGGTCTAGCGGTAGCGTGCTGGGCCACAGATCACTACCACCCGTGTTCGAATCCCGGCGTGGGCATATCTGAAGCTTGTTTCGTCTTTCAGTTCGTCTCATTACCTTTGGAGGTCGCTCGGCCCATTTAGCCTACCTTGTGCACAAAAGTGGCCGTAAAACATCAATCATCATCATCATTGAATGGCTCCTGCTAGTAAGGGCTCTTTATTAAACATACATTATTATTATTATTATTATTTATCATCAGCTCTCCGGAGAAGGTTCATAAAGTAGTGGTTTATCGTTGGAAAGGGAACACGGTCCTTAGAAGATGTTGCTTTGTTCATCCCAGTCGATGAGCAAAGCACTAGATCATCATCCCATTGTTACCAGAGTTCCAAATTATGTTCCATGTATCTTCACCGCCGAAGCTATGGCATCTGGATCACCTGGATGGCATAAGGATAGCCCTGATACTACTACTACTAGTAGTAGTAGTAGTAGTGGCATGGCATTTATCGACTACACACTCAATTTAATAAACACGCACACTCATTGAAAGAATAAAGACTCCATATTTTAAAAACATAACATTTGTTGACGTAACACAGATAGAAATATGAATTTTTTTTGAAAAACCAACAGAATTAGCATCTGAACGCAGCTTTATACCGGTATATTGGGAAACCTACTAGTACCCTATAGATGGATAGATTATTGCTGGAGTAAGATTTCCCAAGGTAATATACACTCCTTGATCATCCGATTAAAAAGACATAGCTCATCAATGGCTGTATATTGTGATTAGACCTGTCACCGAAATTATCGGGTAGCATTGTCTACGGGTAGCTTTCGATGTGTGGTGAAAGGTGCCCTATAGTTTCAGCTTCCGATTGGAAAAATGTATGGATTGCGCCGGATGTCTCAAGAACTACCAGCATACGTCTACTCTTTGTTTGTCTCAGTGAGTCCGGCGCCTCAACTGCTAGATAAATACAAACCATCTTGGCAAACCTTCAACATCGGCACCATGAAGTTTACCCATAAACCAGGTTACAATATAGAAACAGCTACATGGTAGGGATCCAATGGTATTAGAATTCATGGATCTCGCTAATGCTTTTGACGCAGTGGATATTCTGATGTCGGACCTTCTAACATGTTGGTTAATAATACAAAAGATCTTCCGCTTACTACCAAAAATGGCAGAAGATTTTGTGCTTGAAAAACAAATGTCTAGTTTCAACATCTTTATAATAAAATACAGAATATGTTCTTCTTCCTACAGAAAAAAACACGACAGAAGATTTATGCAGAAAAAAAAAACTATTTTATTCAAACAACAAACAAGTATCCAGTTCTGTAATGTCTCAGCGCACAGCCGCGCTGCGTTGTTGATGTGTGGGGCCCTTGGCACTGGCAATTCACAATAAAGCTTTAAACCAAGATTCCATATACGCGCTATGCGGCATGCGATTTGTGTGATTCCATATGGACGTGCGTTCCCATCTGTTTTTAGCCTCTCGTGCCAAGAAAATGGCAATACAACAGAATTGCATATAGCAAAGAAAACCAAAACCCAACAGGTGTGTGTGTGTGTGTGTGTGTGTGTGAGGGGGTCAGTTAGTCCCCCAAACAGATTTACACATTATAAATAAAATAAAAATAGTTATACGATTATTATCAAAGCGATATCCTGTTGTTACAACCTTAGAATGCTTATTCAGGAATATGCCGAAGATGTTCAAGCCAAGAACATGGCTAATTAGTCCAAAATGCAGCTTTCTTTGTTGGAAATGAAGCAACATAACTTGTTACTGATTGCTACTGTATATAAATTTATGCAATTAATTAAAAACCTAATGAACAAAAACACCCCTGGTGGGTGCATGACATAAACAAGAATCGGCTCCAACAAGGAGCATACCATAATCTGGTCAAGGAACTACAATTCGATAGGGAAAAATTCGAACAATACTTCCGGTGGACCAGAGAATCTAAAATCCCGCCAAATTATTCGGGAAACACCTCCCCCTGAAGTCACATTCTAGATTCCGCCGTCCGTTTTTTTCTCCAAGTTGGCGTATGGATCCCTACATCGGGCGATTCAGTTTGCCGTATCCGCATCGCTACGCAGCGGCATGACGAATCGCGTGCCGTACTCGTATATATATGTAAGCGCTCTCGTCCGTTTACACGCTGTTCCATTTTTGCCGTATCCACATGCCGCTTACCGCATGCCGCATATCGCGTATATGGAATCTTAGCTTTATCGGAAGACGTGAAAGGTCTGTGACGTTGATTAGACGTTTTATCACGTTATGATTTCTTAATAAATAAGCGCCGGGGTCGATAATGTTGCTGCTAATGAGATTGATATATCTATATTATATGGGCTGCGAGCGCGCCTCGGTGGCCTAACTGGTAGCGCGGCTGGCCGTAGATCTATAGCACCTCGGTTCAAACCCAGGCCGGGCTATGTCGGAAGGTTGTTTCGTCTTTGACTTCGCCTCATTACGTTCGGAGGTCGCTCGGCCCATTTAGCCTACTATGGTGCACGAAAGTGGCCGTAAAACATCAACATCATCGTCTATCAACTAAAGAAGTACAAGAAATAGTACGTTTCTGTTTCGGGTGAAGATTCTCGCAGATCTAATTGTCGTACATCAAAGGTCAGTTGCTGATGGCGTTTGCTTCGTTTGTTGCTAAGGTAAACATAACTAAACGCAGACACACATGTTGATGTTTGGCTCTGTATCGTGATGTATTGTGTACTGTGTGATGATGTCCGCAATGGCAGTTAGTTATTTTACGTGGCTGGCTACCTCGAATGAGGGAGACGCACATGGTCTATAACATACAGCTTCATTAAGGAAGTAACTCTAAATAAATTTAGAATTTGCAATAGATGCCATATTCGGGGGATAAAACCTTGCCAGTTGCCGGGATTCGAACCTCCGACGTCCCGCACAGAATGACCATAACCATGGGTAAATAGTCCCACACTTTACCTATGAGGACACAGAGGATTGTATGCAAGTAGTAGTTAGCTTCACTTGCAGCATAAATGCAATGAATTCTACACGAGACCCGACACGAAGGTGAGTTGCGCTGGGGTTTATTTGTGGGATGGGGGGGGGGGGGATTTGGGCATGAACAATTAGAAACGATTCCCAATTTTATGTGCACAAAGAAAACTTTAATAAGAGCCAATGGTTTATTCATTTTGTGTTCATTGGATGACGTCTTCTCAAAATGAACCAATCTTTAATACATATTACAACAATCAAATCCAACTATATTATTGGAAATATAATTAAGGATCATAGAATTTCGAAAATAAGAGCGCCGCCAATATTTTTTTTAAATAATTCGTTTCGTTATAATTGCGATATTAATATTTGCTTGCAAACTAGGCGAGATAATTAAAACCATTTGGCCACTTTCTGAGAATATCTCCCATTAGGCGTAATATCTATTTACTGAAGTGAACATTTGACGACTATATTTTAAGGTCAGCAGCAAGTACGCTGGTCGTTGTTTCATCAGTCACTAAGTTATGTTCTGTTTTCCGTATGCAACTTTCGTGTGTGTAACAACAGTCCAATATGTTTACTACGGGTATGCTTCAGTGAATGATTATCCATGATATAGTTATATTAATTAAACTTAAATATGCGATCGAGTTATTAATACCATTTAGCCATAATAGCTTTTGGCATATTAATTAAAAATGCATATTTTCATATTTAATATTAACTGTAATTTGGCTTTAAAGTTACTAAATATTAATGAAATGAACCAAGTTTTATTTTTCACGCTCGGCCACAAATTTATACCTTCTGAATTCAAATCCATCTGGGATATGTTGAAGGATGTTTCATCTTTCACTCAGTCTCATTACCCTTGGACGTAGTTCCTTCTCTTTAACCTAACATGTGCACAAAAGTGGCCGTAAAACGACAGCTTTTTGTAGTATTAATTGGCCAAGAAATGTTGGCGTGTAGATTAAACATTATTAATGTAGTAGTGTTTTATATTAAATATTAATTGGAAAAAGGTTCATTGGAAGACAACCGGTTAATGATATTCTCATCCTAGAATATATATTTTTCTCAATGGGGTACGTTAGATCTGTAAATATTGGAACAAAGTTGTGCATAGGTGCATCTCTATAGATGTGTCTCTATAGATGGGTCTCTATAGATGTGTCTCTATAGATGGGTCTCTATAGATGGGTCTCAATAGATTATCCGAGTAGACGAGTCTATTGATGTGTCTTTATAGCCGTGTCTCTATATATGTGTCTCTATATATGTGTCTCTATAGATGTGTCTCTATAGATGTGTCTCTATAGATGTGTCTCTATAGATGTGTCTTTATAGATTATTTGCGTAGACGAATCTTTATAGAAGTGTCTTTATAGTTGTGCCTCTATAGACGTATCTCTATAGATGTATCTCAATAGATGTGTGTCTAAGGAAGTGTTTCTATGGATGTGTCTTTATGGATGCATCTCCATAGATGTGCGTATACAGATGTATCTCTATGGATGTGTTTCGATGGATACGTTTCTATAGATGTGTCTAATTATAGACTTGTCTCTATAGATGTATCTCTATAAATGTGTCTCTATAGAAGTGTGTCTACAGATGTGTCTCAATAGATGTGTCTCTATAAATGTGTATATAAATGTATCTCTGTTGTGTCTCTATAGCTGTTTCTCTATAGATGTGTCTCTATAGATGCATCTCTATAGATGTGTCTCTATTCTGTTGATGTGTCTAATATCGATGTGTTTCATATCGATGTGTTTTTATATATGCGTCCCAACAGATGTGTTTCTATAGCTTTGTCTACTAAAGAAGTCTCTCTATAGATGCGTCTCTATAGATGCGTCTAATGTAAGGAGTTTGTCTAATGTTCACACTTTACAGTAGAAAATGAGATGAAATAAACATTCCTTAAATTTGGCAATGAATTCCAGCAACCAACCGAGTTGATGAGATACAAGGTCAGCATGATATCTTCACTGAAGCGCAGAGATAAAGGACTAAACAGGATCATTTGGCTGACGGAGGAATCTCTATTCATCAACATCTGGATCATCTCGGCAGGATAGAACACAATCACATGTCCTGAATGTGGTCACGTAACTCGACCTATGTGATTGGGTACGACAAGGAACATATATAACTGTTAACGCGGAGTACATACACAGACACACACAGACACACACACACACACACTCACACACACACACACGCACACACAATAAGCAGTCACAAATAAGCGATATTCTGTGTGGTTTGAAAAAACTTAAAATAAGTGTGACAAAATGTTTCTAGTAAATGGTGATGATAATAATAATGATGATGAGGATGATGAGGATGATGTCAATGCTGATTATGGTGCCTCTGAACTATTGGTAGCCCAGATGATGATGATGATGATGATTGATGTTTTACGGCCACTTTTGTGCACAAGGTAGGCTAAATGGGCCGAGCGACCTCCAAAGGTAATGAGACGAACTGAAAGACGAAACAACCTTCAGATATGCCCACGCCGGGATTCGAACACGGGTGGTAGTGATCTGTGGTTCAACACGCTACCGCTAGACCACGGAGGCGCCCCTTGGTAGGCCAGAAATACAACGTATATACTGATGTTATCACTAAACCACTAGCTAGCTGTATATCGTGATTATTAACAAACAAGGAAGTTTATGGACTTCTATAATAACGCATGATGTAAGTGACAGTTCAGTATTTAGTGATCTGACTAATATATGTATATCTCTCTGGAAGCTGCTGGTCAACTGACATAGAAGTAAGTAGATGTTTTCTTTGAAGAAATGCTGGTTTTGGGAAAAGGGTGGGATTGCATTGTGTTATAACAAACGCGCGTAGATGAGTGCGCGCGCGCGAGCATACGCACACATTGAAATCGAAACGCTTTCACCTATATGCCAATGGCAGAGGTACCGATTTCTCTCTCTCTCTCTCTCTCTCTCTCTGTGTGTGTGTGTGTGTGGTTGTGTCTGTCTGTCTGTCTGTCTGTCTGCTCTCTCTCTCTCTCTCTCTCTCTCTCTCTCTCTCTCTCTCTTGTGTGTGTGTCTCACTCACTCACTCACTCACTCACTCTATATATCTATCTATCTCTATAATATATATATATATATATATATATATATATATATATATATATATATATAAGAAGATAAATATTTGTTTTACAGTGTGTGACTCTTTGGTAACCGGCATTATCGTGCTTGTTACCATAGCGTGCTTGCTACTAACCTCAATCACGGTCATGACGTGCTTGCTGCTGATAAGATGTCGCCGATGTCGGCCCTGTAGATCCAATAGCTGGCTCCGAACCATCGAAGAACACATATTTCACGGCGCCGATGACATCTTTCAGGATAGGACTATCCCAAAGAAGATCTGCATTTTGCCGATCTATTCCGATAAAGACATCCGTATCATTGATTCTGATCAGAACGGCATCGATCCGAGACCACCCGTACATATGCCGAATATAGATTACGAGGCCAAACCGTTGGCTTTCGATCCCGTCTTCACGAATCCAGAATCATCCGAAGAAGACGAAGCGAAACCACCCGTCCCTCCGAAAACCTGGATCCCGACAATGGAGAGTCAGAGAGAACAGGGCGGCGCTAAATTGGTGGCTGCCAATCCCGAAGATCCCGAATGGCCGGTTAATCCGGATCTTCGGGATTCGGACTCTTCGAACGGTCGGTATTGCATAGTCGCCAAGCGACACAGAAAGAGTGTTAGTCAAGGTCAAGTTAAAGCATTAACGCTAAAACAGGATCAGGATCTTCTGTTAGACGAATGGAAACGGAAAAGGAATACCTTAAAGTCTAATGTCAGCATGGAGATGAACCAGATCCTTATAAACGATAGGTTTTCGAAAGAAATTGAACATATTGGCGGAAAACGTACTGAAGACGAAAAACGAGGACACCCGACAGATGACGCCACAGGTGCTAGCTTCCCTTTCGATGGCCGGATCGAACCGAACGCGGATGAATTCGCTCCGATGGTGCCACCTAGAGAAAATAGGTCAAAAAGAAAGACGTCAATCTCCCCATACATGGTTATAAATTAAGGTTTTAATTAATTTTTCTAATTGGGTTTTTTCCTCACCGATGTCTAGTCGCCGCCTTCACAGTTATTCTGTGAATATTAGAAAAGCGATAATTTTGATGTAAGTTGTGTGAAGATGACGTTCGGAGATGCCGATTGATAATGTCACGTGCTCTATCGCAGCAGATAGATCGGAATGTGGACTGAATGATGAAGTACTAACTTCTTTACAATATTTTTCACCGTGGCGCCGTTTTTAAGCATCGACGTAAACAATGATACGCTTAATTAGCTGTAATATATAAGGCTTGTATTATTTTTTATTATAATTTGGATTTGTCCATCTGTTACGAGGACAACGCACTAATGTCACTAGTGCATGATTGAAGTCTATATATAGTATAATTCGAGTTGTAAATGGTATAAGGTAACCCACTCAATGAACAGGAAAATTCTTATATGTGAAGCAGGTCGGTAATCCTGTTTAAATATATTGTCAATAAATATCAGGCGTAGTACCTTTCATGGGTGTTTATATAGCATCTTATCCAGCTAGACAGCTGCTCTAATGCGCTTTACAGTATTCTCTTCACTGGTTCAGACATGTTCCTATCCAGCACACATCTCAACGCTCAAGGGAACATACAACGTTACTGGGATGCGTAGCCAACAAAACAAATTAAAATTCTATTTTAAAAAGTAGATGATTAATGGGTTTGTCTAGAGCGACTGAGACTGGATCAAACTGTCAAATACTTTCCGACGGAAACGTTCGCCTTTAGTCTGGACTCGAATAGAGACAGTTGGTTTACATTCCTGATGTCAGCTGGCGGTTGGTTCCAGGGTGTATCGATTCTACGAATTATGAACTTCCCGTTCGCTGTAGTTGAAAGTAATTAATCTAATGCGTGACTCGGATGAAACTGTAATTAATTCGTGATGATATGATTATTATTATTATTATTATTATCATCGCGTTATAACAATATCTAATTAACCTATCTCACTCGTCATCTAAGCCATTCGTTTCCAATGTAAACAAGGTTAGTATTTCGTCTGTTAGAAAGCTTTTACCTTCTTCTTTGGCGATGTTAGGGCGCCTCTGTGGTCTAACGGTAGCGTGTTGGACCACAGATCACTACCACCCGTGTTCGAATCCAGGCGTGGGGATATCTGAAGGTTGTTTCGTCTTTCACTTCGTCTCATTACCTTTGGAGGTCGCTCGGCCAATTTAGCTTACCTTGTGTATAAACGTGGCCGTAAAACATCAATCATCATCATCTTTGGCGATGTTGTTAGTCAGCGGATTGTTTAACCTCTGGGCTGATTCACCGAGAGAGATGACTGCGCAGGGATACATCCGATTTACACCGGTAACTTGATTTGAACTTAGACCGGAAGGTTTCCAACTCAGCGCATTAACCACCTGGCTATCGGGTCGCTAAAATGATTCTGGAGTAAAACTGACCCTAGAGTGAAAATGACCCTAGAATGAAACTGACCCTAGAATGGAACTGAAACTAGAATGGAACTGAAACTAGAGTGGAGCTGACAAAGAATGAAACTGATCCCAGATTGGAACTAACCCTAGAGTCCAAGTGATCCTAGAGTGAAACTGACTCTAGAGTGAGACTGGCCTTATCCTCAATAGACCGATCCATGCGTTCCATCGGCTACCAACTGCGGTCTCAGGTTAGAAGCAGCTATGGCGCCCACTGTTAATAGGGGATGGCAACTTTTCACTAATGGTAAATACTGGAAATCTTTCAGAAAATTATTTCATATTACACGGAGACTGAGACTAGTATTTCAGCTGAACGATTGTGTCTTTCCAAAGGATTTAATACAATATTTATCAGGATATAACCCAATAATTGAGCGGACTGATCTTTCCAGATGAATGACACAGCTAAGCCTTAGTTATTCATGTTGACTTGTAGGGAATTTTTAGCATCGTTTTCAAATGATTTTAAAATTAAACTGTTAGCTGAATGTAAATTGATTTTAATGAAGATTGTTTAAATATTTAACTTAGAGTTTTGGAAATATTATTTTTACTTGTACCTTGGAACCAATGATATATGTATAACATGTATATTATTAGATAAAAAATGTTATTACATTAGAGTATTAACACCTTGACATTTACATGTAGTAAACATTACAGGAATGGCTGATTCAGAAAGTAAATAGTTCACGTTCAATACACGATATCATGCATAAATACCAATGTTACAGTAATAGGAATCACTCATTGAATTATAATCTATGTGATCATTGATTAAATCCATTCACATTGTCATGTCAGATGGCAGAGGTTATACAAAAATTAAGTTTGATCTAGACAGGCCGACCATGACAGCCATGCAAATCGCGCTGAACGTGACTTAGTTTATTGGCATATATTGGATGAAGTTTATGCCATTCGTATTAAATGCAACATTTGGATTTGGAGATCACATACCCTTAATGGATTATAAATAAAATCCAAACATAGCTGGTAACTAGCCTATATATAGCTTTTCAGTAAAACATTTATCGGTCACTATACGCGTAAATCGTAGTGTGAAATTCAGCCGCAATGTGGCGCCAGGGGTAATTGAATCGGTCTATTGATTGAAGGACTATTAAAGTTGGTTCTCCAAGTCAGTAGTGGGTTTTTCCCAAGCAGAGATATGGCACTTTACATATAATTTATTATTATTATTATTAATATTAATATTATTACTATTATTATTATTATTATTATTATTATTATTATTAGAACGGGTATTAAACTAAAATTCATTTAGGGGAGAACGGACAGTGACAACCCTCTGAGGTTTTCTATATTCTCCCTCGCTCTTTGCGAGTTGTGGGGGAGGTGTGTTATTCAGAAATCACACCGTAAATATATACGTGCGATTTCGTTGATCAAGATCATGAACTAAAACTACTAAGGTGTGTTATTATTATTAATATTTTGAATATCGATGGCTAGTTATAATTCACTGGATACATGACACTAGAGCAGTCCAGACAAGTTATTATCTCTCTCTCTCTCGCTTTCTCTCTCTTTTGGGTTAAAGAACAGCATTAGAAGACTGAAGGAAACGCCACCTTTATTTAATAACCACCTGAGAAGGTTTCCTAATACAGTCTTTATTATATATGAAAATAACACAAGGTATTAAATAACACAAGGTATTAAATAACACAAGGTATTAAATAACACAAGGTATTAAATAACACAAGGTATTAAATAACACAAGGTATTAAATAACACAAGGTATTAAATAACACAAGGTATTAAATATCATAACATATTAAATAACGTAGAGTACTAAATAACACAAGGAACAAAATAAATGATATACAAATAAATAATGTCACGAACAACAAAACTATAATAGATCATGATCCTTGAAACATTTCAGTTTGATCCTTAGAAGTGTTACACAGACACAAATAGGAATGAGTGAGTGAGTGAGTGAGTGAGTGAGTGAGTGAATGAATGGCTTGTTGGGTCTTGATGTTGTCCTCACCAGGATCATATCGCTGATTGGCTACTTCCCAGAGAAATGAGATCATCCAGTGGCAGCCTCGTACCGATCGATGAAACATCCGATAGGTACATACATACATACATCTACACGTAGCACTGATATTCGAGGCCCCGCGGCGCAGTTTATTAGCAAACATATCAGTCGAGTGTCTGGGAATCAGTTCAGTTAGTCAATTATAGCCGTATTCCGACTGATTTCCACCAAATTATCCGTTGGCCATTTACTTCCCTGCACCAATTACGTATGAAAGCAGTTAAGTAAATAAGCGAGTGATATAACGAAGGGGGTACATTTAATGTGATCCGTCAGACATTTTTGTGCATTACGGAACCAATACGCATGTAGCCGTTGTCCTGCTAAGCGTGATGTCCTTAGATAGACCTATCGAAAATTTGAACAAGGTCAACAAAATTACGGCCCACATCCCAGCAAGTTTCCGGGATATTTCCCCTTCCAATATACCGGACATAGTAGTGGTGATGGTAGTCGTCGTAGTAGTTGTAGTACTAGTAGTAGCAGTAGTAGTAGTTTGTTTGTTTGTTCGGGGAGAATCCCCAGGCTGTCGCTTAAAGAGCAAAGCTTCTATGTTGGAGTGGGTGAGAAACCCATCCCCCACCACTCACAGGGAGCAGTACGGAAAGATGGAGCCGAAATACCCTGAGGGTGGTCACTGCCAGAGTGTTTTACGTCCTCAGGGGTTTTTAACGTCCCCCTTTATTTTAAATAATTCAGTGGAGACAGCAGCGTCATTTAGCGTGGTCACCCACCCACGATGTTGTGAGCCGAGAAATTAATCCCTGGAAAAGTTTCGACCTCTTAAGGGGTTCGAACCCGTCACCGTTGGCACCAAGTGCCGGATCCTTAACCGCTAGGCCACCAGAGCTCACTAGTAGTAGTAGTAGTAGTAGTTGTAGTAGTAGTAGTAGTTGTAGTAGTAGTTGTAGTAGTAGTAGTAGTAGAAGTGATTTTATACGATGCTGTAAACTCTACTTTAACGCATCTGCGCTTTTATATTATTATTTTTCATCATCATCATCATCATCATCATCATCACCGCTGACTCAGAGCTGCTTCGATCCAGCACACACTTCAACTCCCAAGGCAGCATACAACACATGCTGCCACTTTAGTCGCATAGCGCATGGCGCATAGCCATCACGTCTTGTCGGGTTCTCAACTTTCGGCTGAGTGAACCAGTCGCCACATGACGACGTTGCAGCTTCGGAGCCTCGAACCCGCAACCCCTTCGGTTACGAGTCCTACGCTCTGTAATATCTAGTCCATATATATTACGTCACAGTTGAAATGCGTTTATAAATAGACGAGCAGTTGTCAATAATATGATAGAGTTCTATTTAACATAATAAATATCACGAGGTGTTTACTTCACCCAATATATTTTTTATGTGAATATTTGTTCAAATGTAATTTCTTTACAAAGCTACTAAAGATATTTTCCGACATCACGTGGTCTTATTGCCAGGTTTCTGATGCCTGACAAATAAAACTATTTGATTAAAAAATATTCTTCTATACCATATCTCTTTGTTTACGGTGAATGTGTTCATTTAGGATTTTGTGAAGTAGCTCATAAATTAAATATATCCGCTCAATTCATAATTTGAAGATTACTCTATAGGGATTCGTAATTAGCATTATGATTTATGAGACAGTTCTGATATGCCATTCCCATAAATTCTCTGGTTTATGGAGGTGTCTTTAATGGCTGTATTCGTCGCTCTACATCCAAGGTGCGGTATGCTAGGTAGAGATATATGAGGCTGTGTTGTGATACTCGTATGCTACTCATCCCTAGAATGTCAATCATTTCATTAAGGGTACATGGTCCACTAGTTACCTTTTGATTTAAGGTTGTTTGTATATTTATGCCTGTTAAAAGTTTGATCAAGCAACAGATCTAGAAGCTTTATACATAAAACTCAATTAATATATCATTCATTTATATTTCACACACGCACGCACGCACACACGCACACACACAAACACACACACATAAACACACACACACACACACACATATATATATATAAACTGGTAGATCATATTTGCGATCCTTGTATAACATATTATGGGGAATAATTATGAATCAATAACATCATTTCATATATAGGAGACTGTGAACTTTTGTCCGAAAAGCCTTTGGAGAGGTCCAGAAATATTGGAGTTAACAGGGTCTTTTGCAGGTCGAGTCTCACGTAATAATTTCATAAAGGGGATTACAGCGGAAGGTGATTTGGAAAATTTTATTTATATTTTGATTGATAAATTTGTATTACTTGTTCAATTTCGATTTGCTACTATCAGGTGTGTCATAATTTTTCATCTTTTTAACACGGTAGTAAATTTAATTTAATCAACATTAATAATAATATTATTATTATTTAAGACATATGAAAAGGTGAGAATATTTTCCATAAATAAGCCAAGTAACAGGCATATTTATGACAACAGCAGCGACAATAATAATAATAATAATAATAAAAAAAAAAATAATAATAATAATAATAAAATAATAATAAAATATAATATAAATAATAAAACCGTCTCTATGGCCGAGTGGGTAAGAGACTTTCTTATTTATGGTCATTCTGTGTGGGTTCGAATCCCGGTCGTGGTATTATAGTAGGAGGACTTTTTCGTCGAACCAGGCAATTAGGAAGGTTTATTCCGCCGAATCTATTGTAAATTCTAAATTTATTTAGAATTAGTCCTCATGGTGAAGCATTAAATTATCGACCATATACGTCTCCCTCATTTGAGGTAGCTATGGCACTTAAAATTATTGTTATTTTGGCCATTATTATTATTATTATTAGTAGTAGTAGTAGTAATAGTAGTAGTAGTAGTAGTGGTAGTGGTAGTGGTAGTGGAAGTAATAGTGGTAATAGTGGTAGTAGTAGTAGTGGTAGTGGTGGTAGTAGTAGTAGTAGTCGTAGTAGTAGTAGTAGTAGTAGTAGTGGTAGTAGTAGTAGTAGTAGTAGTAGTAGTATAGTAGTAGTAGTAGTAGTAGTAGTAGTGGTGGTGGTGGTGGTGGTAGTAATAGTAGTAATGTTTATTTAGTAACGCATTCTTACCATTCAATTACTTCATCAAGTATGGGAAAGATGTTTAAAATGAACGAAAATGTTAAAATACAATTTTGTTTAAATACATGCTTAATATATATATATATATATATATATATATACAGATAAGTGCATATGTATATGTATCTCTGCGGCACAGAGTGTATGGTGCTTCAGCAACATAAGGTTTGACATGCCCCCCTAGTCCCTGCGGGGTCCCTCAGCTTTAATAAAGCCAACCTTATGGATAATAAACACGAAACACGCGCACTAATAAATTAATGTTCCTGTTTAGTAATCACTCCAGAAGACTATAATTATAAAATGAGGCCTGTGTCAATTGACACATTAATTAGCTAAACGTCGACGTCGTAACTGTAGTATAACGATTAGCTTAGGATAACACATAACATCAAATGGATGGCTTTAATTTAATGTAACTTCTCCACTCGATAGACATTTAGACAATTATTGACACTAACAGCTTCTTCGTGCAGCAAATTTGCTAAATATATAATAATTATTATATCCGTTGATCATTTTAACATTTTGGTTGGGATTGCCGGAATTGACACGGGCGGGGCGAGGGGGGGGGGTGAGTATATGCCCGGGTTACAGTTGTTAACTTATTGCATTAAAAAACTCGAGATCAAGGAATCGTGTTGCTGCCTTGTCTGTGGGATGTTTCGTGATTCAGTGAAAGGCTTTAGAATGGTCATCTTATTTCTGTAATGGGGCTAACCAAAGTGTGTATTTGTGTGTGTGTGTGTGTGTGTGTCTGTGTGTGTGTTGTCTGTATGAGCATGTGTGTATAAGTGTGAGTATATATATATATATATATATATATATATATATGTGTGTGTGTATGTGTGTATATGTGCATGCGTGCGTGCATGCATGCGTACGTGCGTGCGTGTGTACATTCGTGCGTCCTTGAGTGTCGGTTTGTGTATGTATGTATTTGTGTTAATATATATATGTATGCATCTGCGTGTGTACGTGCGTACATATATGCGTATGTGTATGTGTCTAATAAATAAAAATATACTACACCATTATTATGTTTTTCGCTAAATTAATGATTTCGAATTTAATCATAGACAATCGCAATAATAAACTTTTAAAAATTTCAATATTAATCTCAATACGAGATTTCTATAAGTGATCACATGTATATTGTTGTTTTAACAAATAGATTATATTTATTGGCTGCCATCTTGGTGGTACATTTGATAGCGATTTTAATTTCTGAAAACAGCTTTCCCTGACATGCGTCCTACTCCTCCTGCATCTAAGGATATTCTAAAACTTCAGTGTGTTCAAAACGGCTTAGTTATGGTTGTGACACGGTCTACTCGGTTTTCCCATTCTGTCCCACTTCTGAAATCTCTTCATTGGCTCCCTGTTCAATCTCCCATCATTTTCAAACTCTGTACTATTGACTATCAAATTCCCTTTCTTCCGAAGAACCTTCGTATCTATTTTCCATGCTTTCTTTATCACCCAAGCCCAGAGAACTCAGTTCATCTGGTTTTCCCTAGTTGTCTGTTCCCAGGGTTAAAACTCATAATGGAACTTGTGTGCTTTTTCGGTTGCTGTCCCTACTCTTTTAGAATTCACTCTCTGAACATGTTATGTCATCAAATAGCATAGTTTATTTCCGTCACCATTTGAAAACTCACCTTTTCAGACTCGCTTATCCTTCCTAAGTGTCCTTGCCATCTGATCATTGTTGATAAATTTTGCATTGTACCCGGAATATGAGTTTGCCCAATTTTGTACCAGATGTGCTACTGAACTCGATTCTTTTCGAGGATATTGGCGCTATAGATTTGTTTTGTTTTAATTATAAATTATTATAAATTATTGCATTGTGAATAAATTGTCACTTTCGAACTTTCTGTATATATATAACAAAAGATACCATCTGGATAATCTGGGAAATAATTATTATTATAATATGACAAAATATTACAACAGTTTTCTAGTAAATAAAATATGATGTTTCCAAAAAAGGGATCTAAGCGATGATACGTTGTACAACGAACCCGCGGTTATACAAATAATTCCTTATTAAATAACTTGCTATTTAATAAATAATAACATACAACAACAACAACAACAAAATGAAAGCCAAAGAGTACTGTCTCTTCATCAATGTATGGACTTGAGTTAAAGATTTGTTGATTGTATACCGAATAATATTTACATAATTATGATGTATTGGCGAACATAAATTAATTCCGGATAAAATAGCATAATATATGAACTAATTGTTAACAATTGATTTAATAATAATAAAAATACAGTAAACATTATAAACGATCACCTGTCAATCAATATTTATTTTACCTCATACCAGTATAAAAAGCTTAATTAAGCAAATGTTTACGAGTTGTATATGTCATAACTGAGCCAATAGTTTAATCGAATATTTCTATCCTATTGTGTTTATGTAAACGATTCTATTTGGGTATCTCGTTTACACGATACCCGACAACTTAGGTATGTTCTGAGGTGAGGTAATTTAACGTCAGCGTGGGGGGTTTTCATCTCTCACTTTGCCCCATTACCTTTGCAGGTTGCTAGGCCCATTTAGTCTACCATGTGCACAAAAGTGGCCGTAAAAGATCAATCATCATCATCTTAACTTTAGCGTGATTATCATTGGAAAACGGTTCGGGTCATTGTGCATTAATTTTTCCAGACATCCAATATGGTCATCTTTCGTCTTGGGAAGTGATTAATTAGTCACTCGGCGTCCATATTAATAATATACAATTTTTATGCTATGAACAAAAAATGCTACAGCTCACTACATAACCCGAAAGAAGATTACTCTAAGGCGCTTAACAAGGGAGATAATATAGATGTAGCATGTTCATATCTTTACATATTTTTTATCCGTACGCAGCTAAATAAATAACGTATTCAGATAAGATAAGCTGAGCTAAAAAGGTTTATTTTTACCTTTGTCTAATATTAATAATATGTGACATTTATATAACGCCCTATTCAGCTAGATAGCTGCTCTAATGAGCTTTACAATATGGTTCCAACCCAGCACACATCTCAACGAAGCATACAACGCATGCTGCCATTATAGGCGCAAAGATTTACTAAAACATATACCAATCACCTCATGTCAGGTTCTAATTTTTATGGATGATTGAACCAGTCACCACATGACAACATTGCAGCTCTGGAGCCTCGAACCAGCGACCCTTCGGCTACGAGTCTTACGCCTAAACTAACTCCGCTATCACGGATTCGTGGTATCAAGTGCAACAGTAATGTTATTGTGAGTGTGCATCATGGTCAGTGGTGCAACATGTTCCTAAATATGTAGATTGTTCTCAACACGGTGTATATATTTGGTCCGGAGCTGCTATCCAGATGCCTTTCATGGTAGTAGATGCTACAATCCGTGGTGTTGTGGTCTTCCAAGGCTTCAATGGAACCTCCAACTTAACTACCGTGTTCAGATCCAGCCGAGGTCATTAGAGGTTAGGTCAGAACTGGCTGGGTACGACGGAGCTTTGAACGACGATTGGTGGATTCAGAAAAATATGGCGTCCATTCAAGGAATAGTTCTTCTGTCCGCCGAACGCGTCTTTCAGAGAACTTATTTAAAACTGGTAAAGTACAAGTATAGTGTATGATCTATTGTTTGATCAACCGATATCCTCTCACTAACCAGTACAAGGGCCGTATTAAAGCATCGGCACTAATGTATATGTGTTGTGACTTGCTGTCAATAAATAACTACTATGCAATACTAAAGTATAAATAAGTGTTACTTTATTACAAGAGGGCGTTGACATTCGCATCTGATGTAATATCACGGTCACCTCTGCAACTTGACGTCCATGTATGTGTCCGGATCTCGACCATTTACAGTTTTATCCCTGTTTGTGATTGTGTAGGTAGGTGGCCCAGTGTACTGCTTTGCTAGGGGGCCTATAATGCTGTTAAGATGGCCCTGAGCCAGTACAATACGGAATTGAAGAGTTTTTACAGTCTAGGAAAAGAGTTCGGAATATATCGCAATTTGTTTTGTTTTTGAATTTTTAGTCTGATAATCTAGCCAATATAATTACATATTGCACGCGTAACCAGCATAAATATGTAGAATTGACTCAAATAGGTCAACTGCCAATATTTCGGTGTCGTACGACCAATGGGCTGATTGCAATCAACCAATTATAGAGCGCCCTTTTGCTTGGTTGCTAATCCATTTGAGAGCGCTTGTGTGCTATATATATGAAAAACTTCTTCCTATTAACAAAGTCTTTCTCAACCTCATATGAGATATTTAACAACCATGAGACGTCAATTGAGTGCAGATTCGTGCAACAGGATCTTTGATGTGCACCAGGCCGGGTCTAGCCAGAAGGACATTGCCCAAGTGTTCCGGATCACCCAATGATCGATCTCTAACGATCCCGAAACGTCATCGAGAGACTGGTCTAATGATCCATTGGCCAAGATCTGGCTGTCCCAAGAAAACCACAGCTAGACATGACCGATATCTGCCCCGACTGTGCCGTAATAACCGAACAAAACCTTCATCTCAGCTTCGTGCCGATCGGATCCTTTTCACCGATGTTCCTGTGGCAATTCGGCTGGTGAATTATCGACCCTTGAACGCCAATTATTTGGCAAGACGAACTGTGAGGAAGCCCCACCTGCAAAAAAAGACGCCGATAAGCGCGATTTGTGTGCGCTCGCGGGCACTTCAAAGGGTTTGATTGTCACTGCCAGCACGTTGTGTTCAGTGACGAATCCGGATTTTTGCTGTATCGTCAAGATGGTCGTGTTCGAGTGCTCAGACAAGCTGACGAGGCTCTACTCGATGAGTGTGTACTGCTTAGAGTACAGAAAGGCGGTGGCGGAGTCATGATATAGGGTGCCTTCCATAGCAGAGGGAAATCCCAGCTCCACGTACTGGATGAAAACATGGATCAGTACCAGTACATACGTGTCCTGGAAACCAAAATGCTTCCAGGCAAATTTTGTGTTCCAAGATGACAGTGGTCCAGCACACCTAGCACGACGCGTCATGGATTTCCTCGAAGATGAGAATGTGCAGCACATGGATTGGCCTGCTATATCACCGGATTTGAACCCGACCGAGAACCTCTGGTCGGAAATCTCACGTGGATTGAACAAGACAACCCTCCAACAAACGTGGCTGAATTGACCCAGGCTGTTGTGGACATCTGGCGAGATACTCCGGATCAGAAGCTCTCAATCCTCGTTTTGAGCATGCCTCGACGCCAGAGGAGGCTACACGAAGTAATGAGTATTTTTTTTCAAATTGCTTGGCATGATTCATTAGCTTTAAAACAAGGACAAATATTTTGAATATGGATTTCAGTTTTGTTTTGTGAAGTTTTATGTCTACGAATAAAAGCATTGTTTTTGTTAGTATTTGTCACAGGTTCAAATAATTGGCAATAAAAAGAATAAACTAGTATTATTAAGTAAAAACTGTATTCAATATTATTGAGCACAATGAATTGACAATATAAAATGACAGAATGCTATGAAAAATGCCACGAAAGTTATTGTAAGAATGGTCCAAATATTTCATTTATGCAGCATTTTGGGATATTCCAAACTTTTTTCCTAGTCTGTATTAGAGACTGTGAGCGTATTTCCGGAGGGGGGTCGAAGCATCCTGTTTCTTGGAGCGAGTAATTCGTAAACAGGATTCCCTAGATCCGCCGATGACACCACGGCTGACGCTAAAATGTTAGCATCACGTTCTATTCAATAATATTTCTTGTTAATTAATTTAATAATAAGCAAACAGTAGTAATCCAGTCAGTACAGCCATTACGTTGATTGGTTCGTCTTATTTCGTCACAACACATCTGGCTACAGGCCAGCTCCTAGGTTAATATCTCGGCTCGCAATATTGGGAGGTGTGTTCGTATTGTAGCTGGTTGGCCAGGTTAAGCGTTCGACGTTGAGTCGTTGAATCCAAATGGGACGATAAAGATCCTCAGAGGATTAAAGGATCCGAGACTGACGGGAGGATGTTGAGGATTTGTTTTCAGCCAATCAGAATGTTGCATAATGTATATGTCACAGAGAAACTATAAACAATACATATAATAATGATTTCTGGATCTGTGTCTTATACTGTGATAATACATCTAATACTCTTATGGGAAATGTATATTTGCCATGGAACTCGACCATCACATATTAAAATGCTTACTGCATCCCTTTCGCTTTTGAATATATGTTAATAATAATAATAATAATAATAATAATAATATAATAATAATAATAATAATGTATCTTTAACAAAGCATCCTTACAAATAGGATCTATTCAAGGCTGATGTACAGTGATATCCCAAATAAGATGTTTGTAAACATCCGATAAAATATTAGAACTATAACCACAATTTATCGGCGAAAGTGACCTTGAACAGGTGACCCTTTAGAAGAGATTTAAACTCGTCAACAGATAGTTATCAAATCTGTCGGCAACCTTTTCTATACAGAGAGATGGGGGGGGGGACACTGAACGCACAATGACCATATGACTTAAGCCAAGAGACGGCTACCTGCGATAGTATCTGACTGGTTGACCTGAGTTTTGGGGATGACATTATTATAGACGCGAGTACACAGAAGTATTCAAGTTACGTGTAGATTGATAGATGTATAATATTGTGCTGTATCAGAGTATATTACATATACATACAACCCAACAAAAAGTGCTACATGTAATTAATTAGTTAACTACCAATACCTGACAATTAGCACGGATATACAGACTATTTAGGGAAAAATAGCATTCGAAACGATAGACCACTAGTGCTTCGCCTAACATTACAAAGAGGGCATAACGCGTAGGCTGATGGCACGCATGCGCAGATACGAAGAAAACGTACGCTATTAAGGTCGTTCAGTTCGTAGGTTGTCTGTCATCCGGGACTTCTGTCATAGATCATTTTTAACCTTCTCCGAACAGGACTGTAGTAATCTGGACGAATACAGAGTAAATAGATGGAAAAATGGGTAAATGAAAAAGGGTGGAAAGGTTATTAAAGTGGCCGAGACGTATTCATATTGACTACTAACAGAAGTAATATTAGGATTATTGTCCGGTAAATGGTGAAGGAGGTTTTTGTTTGTTTGTTTGTTTGTTTGTTTGTTTGTTTGTTAATCAGACGTCACATTAGATCAACATCTGAGAATATATCATAAGCGGTAGTTCAGTTAAAAAGGAGCTGTTTTTTCTTCTTTCTTCTTCAGTTCTATCTCTACCCAGTCTTAGTAGGTTATGGGTAAGAGCATACACAATAATAATAATAATAATAATAATAATAATAATAATAATAATAATAATAATAACAACAACAACAACAACAACAGCAAACAGTTGTCAAAAGAAGATGTTGATCATGATTGATTTAAACAAAAACAAACTTGTGGCCTTACTGATGTAGACAGGTCTGAGCTCGGCAATACATCAAACGGTCTCTCGCTTTTAAACCTGTAACAACAACAACAATAACAATAACAACGAGTAGGACAACAACAATAACAATAAGAACACAATCAACAGATTATAGTCAGAATCCCATTTTGGCATCGAGACGGTGACGTAGAAAAAAGTCATGTTTTACGTCAATGATCACAGATAGCACGATTGTAGATCAAACAGATATCGATTTTAACATTGATAGATCGATATACAGGGATGAGATGACGCGTAATAATACCATACCCGATATCTCATCACGGAGAACGGTTGTAAAGTCAGTCAGTGAGTTAGTCAGTGATTTAGTCAGTCAGTCAGTCAGTCAATCAGTCAGTCAGTCAATCAGTCAGTCAGTCAGTCAGTCAGTCAGTCAGTCAGTCGTAGTCAGTCAGTCAGTCAGTCAGTCAGTCAGTCAGTCAGTCAGTCAGTAAATGCTTAATTCAACCTCAACATTGATCACACATAGAACATAATACCGGGTGAAAAATTCCCATAAAAATAATATGCTAATATGAAGCATCTCCCATACATAGGTAAATAAAGAGCTGAATTTGACCTCCATATTGACAGTTGTTGGAAATTATCTAAATAATAATAGAAATATGTAATTTGTTACGCTAGAACGTCAAATGATTTTATAAATAACCGGAAACGGTGTTTCTCTCTTTCTCTTTCTCTCTCTCTCTCTCTCTCTCTCTCTGTGTGTGTGGTTCTGATAGAAATCGATGTACAAATTCGGTTTGTTGTTGTAGTGCATGTGGCTCTGTTTAGAAAATTCAGGTCTTCATCTACCGATTTATTGAATAAAGAAAACGGTATAGAGAAAACAATTACAATTGCGCAAAGTTTCAGCAACAGAATATTCCAACAGCCCAATGTTTTAATAGTCCCATGTTTCTATACACAAGTAGTGTTCCGACAGTCCAGTTCCAGCAGCACAGGATTTCCACAGCCTAGAATTCAGACATCCCAAGATTCCGAAAATCCAGGAGTACGACGCCTCAGTGTTCTAATGACCTAGTTAGATTAGTTATTAGGACATTGATACACATAGCAGCACAGTTTATCTGTTAATTGGTGGACACCTACATTCAGGGCTATAGCTCCAGAACGTTGTGACACATAACCCCAGACTCTATCTGTTAATCAGAGGACATCTCTACGCTTGCCAATAGTTCCAGGACACTGTGACACAGCAGTATAGGGTCTTTCTCATAATTTTAAGACTTCTACATCAAGAACAATAGCTTCTGGACAATGTGACCCATAACTTCACAGTCTATCTCTTAATTAGAAAACTCCTATATCAAGGGCAATAGCTCTAGGGCACCGTGACCCACCAGCAGGGTAACTCTCTTAATTAGAAGACTCATATATATATATATATATATATATATATATATATATACAGGGCAATAGTTACAGCTCTGGACTAACACAAATATGATCAAATCGTGTCATCTGAGCCAAACATCCGATAGCACGTTAATTGTATGTCATTGTCATTTTCTGAAGTTGACATGTTGATAATAAATTCCTTGCAAAATACATCCTCTTTGTTTCCGAAATTTTGGATGAAGCAGTGGAATTATTCCTAAATCTATCAGAATATCAGATCAATTCAGTGAAGTGCGTGTGAGTATATTTTGATACATCCCTGATCATGGAGAGGCAAATAAATGCAATATCCAAAGCGTGATATTACCCAATTCGTGATATTTATCATATTAGGCGGTACATCACATTGGATGCCTACAAAACACCGGCACACGCCCTGATAACATCTCGGCTAGATTATGGCAACGCTCTCCTGTATGGTATTCCAAGCACACTGATGACACGGCTACAGAAAGTACAGAATTCTTCTGCCAGGTTAGTCACTCGCACTGATAAAAGAGAACATATAACGCCAGTCTTGAACTCCCTGCATTGGCTTCCGGTTATATACAGGTCACAGTACAAGATTTTGGTGTACACTTTTAAGGCACTTCAATGGACTGGGGCTCAGTACTTAGAGGAACTTGTCGTTACGTATCAGCCGACAAAATCTCTACGGTCTGAATGTGGAGCATTCTTAGCCGTACCAACAACACGTGGAATGACATACGGTAATATAATTTTCAGAAAGGCTGCTGCAACCTTATGGAATAATCTTCCAGTAACCATGAGAAAGTGCAGGACCCTTGATGCCTCCAAAAAGAAGATAAAAACTAATCTTTTTGTTTCAGCTTTTCCTAGCTGATTATATAATGTAATTGGCTAGAAAGAATTATGTATTTTTAAAGATGTAAATCTGTTACATCCAAAGGCCTTAGAGTAACTTTCTTACAGGTTATAGAGGGCGCTATATAAATTTCGTATATTATTATTATATGATGTCGTAATAATTGTATGCTAGAAAGTAGAACAGAACTCACATCGTGGTATTAGGATGTAAACCTTTTGTTTTACGATGGTTTTTACTACCGAAAATAACCACACCTGTGTGTGAGAAGCATAGAACAGGATACATATTATAAAAAAAGAAATTATAATCAAACAGTTTCTTTTATATTTAGAGATAGAAATTTAAAAGAAAGTTTTATAAAGAAAACCTATCTGAAGGCCATCAAAATTATAACGTCATAACTCTTAGTTAATTTGGCACACATACAAATTATCGCCCTTTATATATATATATATATATATATATATATATATATTGTATATATATATGTGTGTGTGTGTGTGTGTGTGTGTGTGTGTGGAGAGATAAATAAATAGTCAATATAACATTAGTATATATATATATATATATATATATATATATATATATATATATATATATGACAGTCAATTTTCTACACAAAATATGAAATAATCCTGATGTGTGGAAACATTTAGGAATCTGTGATACGATGAATAATTATCAACAGGGCATTATTTATCTATAATATATTCCTTGTTAAGTGGCTTACAGTCATCTCAATATAGATTATATAAGGCGTTATAGAAACTTTACATATTGTTATTATTTATAGAACAATCACCTCTTTCCTTCTTTCTTTTTCTTTCTTTCTTGGGTGAGTGAGTTAGTGGGTGAGTGTATGGTTACTTCATAAATTAGTGGGGGTTATTCTTTGCTAAGATGAAATAATGCTGTGATTGATGGACGGAATACCTCACAGACACCGGCAATACTTGGATCCGATCCCACGATTTGTAAGTCTGCAGTGCAGTACGCCGATAACTGTACCACAGGATCTGACATATTATTTGCCAAAATCATAACGTTAAAGGTTTATACAATAACCTCAAAGTAATATATATTTGGCTGAATATGGTAAGTGGCGCAGTCGAATTATTGAATTATATTGAACCGTTATGAATGCTCTGAGAACGTAAAACATCATGATGGGATCACCTTGAGGGTATTCTGGCCCTGTATTGTAGTATTGCTCTCTTGTGTTTGGGTCTCTTTATGTCAATACAACAATACCCGAAGTTTGGACTTATTCAAAATTGATTTAAAAATCTACAACCTGATATAAGGATATATAGCAACAGCTATCTTGCTACAAGTGTTACATATGAACACCTACTAATATATATATATATATATATATATATAAGCCTTTCTATGATAATGGAGTGCATATTTGCAAATTGGTATAATTCGGTAGATTTTTAAACCAAAAATAGGCAATATTAATATATTAAATACAGTGGTGATAATGAGGGTAAACTTCAGATATTGATATCTGTGAAGTGGCGGGGTTATTTTAAATTTATTTTTGAGCATGGGAGTCACCAGCAATCAGGAAGAGCCCCCCCCTCCCCCCCCCAGCCAGTTAGCTATGCCTTTTAGCACACACACACACACACACACAATGACGCATCAATCCTGGTACAACTACAAGGCCAAGGGTATTACAACAGTTCGTTTTAAGAGCACCGCGCAGCATATTTTCGTGTCAAGGTTTAAGTATATGTGTGACATTAGTCTATAAGAGCATTTCCTCTAGAGTGTCACCCCTTGGCTATAATGTGAGAGGTGCTACCATCGTCCAGATTAAACAAAACGCTTGTTCTAATCCTTGCCTCATTCCACGTGCTAATGTTTACAATAATATATTCAATCTGCGCATGCGCCAGTTCTTATTTCCGGCATGTTAAGCAATCGTGTGAGATACTGCAATACTGTTGTAAATATGGCAATTTGTTACTCTTAGCGTGCTAATAACTCTGTCAATTAACAGGTATTTTTGTATATTATGCATATATACGTCAACCTAACAGGTAGGGTTATATTTGGTTAATGTGTTATTTTTCTAACCATTATTCTTAAAAGAATTATGTTTACCATTTCACACTCAGTCAGTGACTCGCACTTCACAGCTCCCAACCACAAGTCACATTTTCAGTTTTTAGTCTTTCATTGGGACTGTGACCACCGATTCAGTGACTATGACACTCGTCATTTTAACCATCACAATATAATTATTCACTTATTGAAATAGCGTTATCCGAGATGACATATCATATGATATCACATATAAAGAATGATTTATGTTTTAAACTACATTGTCACTCGTGTAGCCGACTACTGGAAAACTGGTTTTAAAGTTATAGGTCTAAGTATGCAGTCAGAGTGTGCGTACACTAATCAGGCCCCACTGCTTCGAGTTTCAACTCTCTGTTTATGTTTAAAAAATGCCGAGTCTAGCTTGAGGTAATATTTTTGAGTGTTTAACCTGTAGAAATACGAATAAAAGGTGCAAAAGTAATAATAGAATGACTATACAATTATATAGACAAGACTATACGACCACTTTTGCACACATGGTAGGCTAAATGAGGACAGAGACCTACAAAGGAAATGAAGCTAAGTCAAAGATGAAACATCCTTCAGATATCCCCACACCAAATTTTATTATAACACTGAATATATACTGTGAGTTGTTAATTGCACAATTATACAATTACTACCATTTAGGACCTTCTTAGTTGTTTAATAACAATTAAAATTTTACTCATCAGACATCTGAAAAATTAAAATATGTAAGTTAATTCCCGATGTTATGATATGAAATAAACCAGATTGAATATATGCTTTTAAAGAAACCATTAAAATTAAATTGAAAAAAAGGAGTTTTGATATCTTATGTCAACTGCTAGTTCATTATAGATAACCGAATTTAATTTAATCATTATTAATCATAGTGTAATTAAACCTACTTTGTATCCTACATGTTAGTTGGTGCTGAATGTGGACATGCAGTATTCTTTCAAATTTGTTAAATATATATATATGGAAATTATTGCAGATTATGTTCAAGGTTCCCACACATCCTGGAAAATAACAAATTCATTTTCCTGTAAAAAATTCTGGTTAGAACAAAAACTGAATAAATATTATGCCTGGAGAAGAAAACCCCAATTGTAGAAGAAAAAGATTACCAATACATTCTTGATATCTATCCCATGTTAGTCAAAATTTAAATAAAAATGGGTGGATCAGACAGCTAGAAGGGGTGAGGGCTTAACCATAAACATTTCAATAATCAATCATACAATGATGAAGTATATGCTTTTTGGCACATATCTTGATTTACTATCTTTAAATCTTGTATAATTTGTCCTGGAAAATAATATTTCCTTGTCTGTGGGAACCATGTATGTTGTTTTCTTTCATAGACTTAAAAAGTGATATAATTTTGCATCAAAAGTCAGTTGTATTAAAAAGATTAATGATGTACACAAGTTAATTTTTGGTTATAAAAAGTTATTAGGCCACTGTTTTTGAACACTTGTTTTACAAACCCATCAATCACAGGTGAAACCTGCTACTGGAAAATAGAATGAACTTTTATTCTTTTGTTATTATTTTTGCGCTGACCTGCCTGAACACTGCGTGGAAGCAGATTAGGCTACTACGTGCCCTAATCTAAAATGGTGACAGGTCAGTTCCACTTCAAAAATATTTCAGTTATTTCTACAGTAAATCGGTTTTAAAGCTTAGAAATCTTGTAAATTTAAATTAATTATAACTCCCCCCTCATTGAGAAATAACTGAAATAATTTTGAAGTGGAACTTACCTGTCACCATCTTGGATTAGGCTGATAGTGATATGTCTATTGTTTACTTTTTGCTGACAATTCATGATCAAAAGAAAATTATAAAGGCTCAAAAAGCAAAACTATTGGAGATTGTAAAATCCCAACTTAAGGAAGAATATGTTATAGAAAGTATTGTCATGGGCTAGACTATCCTCTAAATGAATCTGAATATCAAAGTAAAACATAAAACCAGAGTAATCCAGAATATGTGTCGTGGGGCATTTTTAAATGGTTGGATACCGAATCTGGCAAATCTTTCAAAAACCAGAATTTTATATAAATGGTTTTTGACCGACCCTATGTTTTCAGTGATTTATTTTAATTTTGGAAGGGAAATTTTCCGTAAACCAATTATTAAAAAAACAATGGGCTTATTGGTATTTATATCTAAAATAGGTGTACTGGTAATTGAGTATTATCCAGCCACTTGATCATTATAGTTGAACTTAACTATAATAATAGAAATTTATGGTTTCACTTACTGTTATACAGAATATTAATTATATTATTAATTGTTTTAGGCCATTGTTATTTCCCCTGACAGCTAGGCACTCCATATTCTAGTCAATCCAAAACAGCACCATGGCCACTCGTCGACCACGTATAAAGGTTCGTCCAAACCTGCAAAGAGCTCGTGCAGGAAATTCTGTGCCAGCAGATGATGGAAAATTATTGGATCCTAATTCTAAAGATGATGGTAGTTCACTAATAAGCAAGACACCAGTATCACCATCTCAGAATGATACAGCTTCTTCGATAACCATCAAATCTCCACTGTCAAGTGTCGAAAATTCAGTCAGAGAATCATCCTCGGAAGGCAAAATTGAGGTTACCGGAGTTAGTGAGAAGACTACCAAGACTGGAAGTGCACCGCAATGTAGTTCCATAGTTACACATAGACCATCTGTCAAGGTTCAGCATAGTTTGAGTGCTAAAAGTTCAGATAATGGATTGGATAAGAACCAGTCTTCCGATTTATCACCGGCTACGGAACCAGAAGCAGTTCAGAATATACCTGATTCTGATGTGTCAGCTGTGGCAGAAACCAACTGTTGTGTTCCAGAGCTATCAGCTGCGGGTAAGCGTAGGCCTCGTTTAAAAATACATCCAAACCTGAACCGTGGTACCCACAAAGCATCTGCTGTGTCTATCCCCTGATGGTGATGAAGCCGATGCAAAAGAAAACACAATGGATTCTGCCCAGAATGAGAATTCTATGGCTGATCAGACCGTTGAAGCTTCTGTATCAGAGCCAGCTGTGACAGAAGAGGTGTTGAAATCACCCACAAGAAGAGCACGCTTTATCAGGGCAAAGCCAAACATTGCTGAGGCAGAAAGGAGACACCAGAGGTTTGTTAGATTTGGTCTTGGCAACAAAATCTTGATCAATTTAAACTCCCAGAATGTTAAATGTTTTCTGATATTTATTTTTGAAGATTCCACTTGGTTTTTGCCATTTAACAGTTCTTTCATTAGTATATTTTTGATACAAAATAAAATACTTTTCCAGCCAGTGTATTAATTTAGTCAGTCCTCATTTTTTACATAGCTGGATATGACTGGTACAAATGTAATGTTCTGTTTTAGACTTTCATCGTTTAGCGAAACTGATGACCCAGGAATGTTGTGGAAGTTTTCTGGAAACAGGTTTGTCCTACTTAATGCCATTAATAGTGATAATATTATTAATGAGATGATGCGCAAATACAGTTTCCTGACGGCTAATAATTACAAGTACAGACTGAAAACCAATTCAGTTTTATTTATCATATAATAATTAATGTCAGGTGGATTGGAGTTTGTTTGTTGTACAATAATTTGAACATATGACGTAACAAGTTACTGTTAAAGATGTTTATTTAAAGAACAGTGCTTAGAGGATCTTATTTTGTACTAGCTTCGTCACTGTACTGAAGTTTTCCGTTAACCTTTACAAGAGATGTAGTAAACGTGGCTGTCTCGCGCAACCGTGATCGGTGGATTTCTTTTAAATGGTTATGAACAATATTTTACAGCGATAAGGGAACTATAGCCAAACCAGCCGCTGAACCTAAATTGAATGATAATCAGGTGAAGTCTGAAATCCAGACGAATGTGGATGTTTCTGACAAAAAGAAACAGGTCAGTTTCAGAAATAATTAAAAGGCTCGTACATCTTCGAACAGAGTTTATATGGCAGTTTATGATCTATATTGTATACATTATTTATTATTTCTCCTGTAAGTAGTTTTCCTGAGCTTATTACAAATGATCAGATTAACTGAATTTAGTCTAACAACATCGATCAATTTTGTTTCTTATTAAGCTTTATTACAGTATTGATCTTCATTTAATAAACACTACAACAGTTGGCTCTTTGGTGTGATTAATACGATTATATTATATAGTTATTGCCTCTAAGAATCTTGTATATAGGAAGTGATTGTGATTAATAATTTTTATTGCAATCCCTTACCAATTCTTTGATCAGTTTTACACGTTTAAATTAAATCGTAATCATTATTTTGTATTTACAACACCCGTGGTGAATTTTCTGTGCTCGTTTTGTTTATAATTATTTCTCAAATGTATGCACTTTCATGTATTAGTCAAAGGGTAGACGTCGCCAGTCTGTTAAGCTGGATAAACTAGTCAGCGAGAATCGTAGATCATTTACCATCAGTGACCTTATTCACATGAATCCAGTCTCTAATCCGATGCAGTGAGTATTTGATTAATAATTACTAGACAGAGTCAGAATTTTCACCGATTTGGCCAAGAGTGTACTATTAATTCGATTTTGTAAATCAGATACTGTTCAATAATTGATTAATTTGTAGTGCACAGTTTTCATTGCCAAATACGTCATCTATTATAAATTCTAAATTGGTTTGAATTAGTCCTCGTGGTGAACCAGTAAATTATAGACCATATGCGTCTCTTTCATTTGAGTTGAACTGCCACCTTCAGCCATTGTTATTAGTTAAACATGAGTTTTAATTGTTCACCCAGATGACTTAATAAATATTCGTGAGGTTTATTTCCATTATCCCAGCATCCATGATACTTAATATATTGAGCTATCATTTCGGGTCATCAGTTCTACAGTTGTGCAGTTTAAATTATTTAAACAAATTTAAATTAACTTTTTATTACTTATCTGATAAATTTACATCTGACTTAATTTGCAGTAAAACTATATTTACTGAGGCATTTGAAGTGAAGCCCCAATGCTTCAGTTTGGTAAATTAGTGACTAAATTCTGTATAAAGGATGTTTATGAAATACAGTTCAGAATAATGTTACAGTCGTGATGACACCAGAGATTATGGGGGAAATGTTTTTATTGACCCTGATCACTTTCCACTCAACATCGATCTTAAACGTTGGCAGGTGTTCATACACTGACTTAGAGTGGACTATTTAGGACTCTGGGAGCATAAAGCTTTCTGGCAGTGACCACTGTCTGACTGCTTTCACTCTAGCTTTCCATGATGGTTCCTTGTGATTGGAGACAGGTGGTTTTTGTTTCTTAGATCAATACCTAATGAACAGAGTGTCATAAAATACACACATCATTTATCTGTGATACATGGATGTTAGACACATACAGCTGTATTTATATAGTCCCATGGAATCTGCATGATTGCTGACTTACTGACTTCTTCCAGTGAAAAATATCATATTACATTTTACAACAAAACAACATTATATATATATATATATATATATATATATATCAGTGTACTTAGAGCACCTTCACTGCTGTTAGATTATCATTCTGTCATATCGTTCGATGATAATTCCAGACGTTACCTAAACAAGGAGAACAAGATGAAGGCCAAAGTTCAGGAAGAAAGGCCTATCTCTCCATCTTCTGTGAGTTCAAAATTGAATTCACCATCAACACACGACAGTGCTCTGGCATCACCACGGGTACCTGATGTTATTATTGATGATGATGATGATGATGATGATGATGATAATGTTGATGTTCAGGATGGTGATGAGACTGGTGATAATGCCATGCCGGTACCTCAGGTTATGCTGGGACCAGATGGTAATATTGTGTTAAATGATGCGAGGTATGTAAAGAATGGGCTGTGCATGTATGTGTATAAATTTGATTTGTTTTGTAGAATATTGTATTTATGGAATCATACGTTTATTTGCTTTAGTGCATTGATTCAGATATATTCACGTTAACAAACCTACTTACTGTGTCTTTGGCAGTCTGACAATTAAGAATGTAGACGCCGAACCAAACCCCACCATAATTGAAAGTGATGTTGTCATTGAAAATGATAATTACGATCCTTCGTTCTACTATAAATCTCGCAAACGCAGTATCACCTGGTCGATTAAAGGTACAGTTTTACACAAGTTTAATGTAATGTTAGAAATTCAAATCTAATACACTCTCTCACTCTCTCTCTATATATATTTATGTGTGTGTGTGTGTGTACCTGTATATTATATATATATATATATATATATATATATATATATATATATGGAAAAAATGGTAGCCCAGACACTACAAATTAGTATGTTCTCGTCCAAAATACTATCCCAACTGGGCTGGTGCCATTCTGAGGTAAAATAAGTGATAATCTTGTGTGCAGTGATTTGCAATTGGTCTGGAACTTTTCACTGTGGATGAAAATGGAGGGAAATTCTATAGCCGAATCAAACAATTTTGGGCTAATTATAGATTTGTTGAGTTAATAGATCCTATATTTCTTTAGCCCAGGGATTAGTAAGATGAAGAACTATTTTTCTGGCTTCAATGAGCCGCTCCTTTTAAAGACGTATCCGATAATTGGACAATTTTCATGATTTACTCGATACTTCTGTTATATCACTGGGGTGATAAAACATCTTGTTTTCAAATAGAACACACTTTTGAACAAAATCCAACTTAATTTCTCACTATTTGTTTGTTCTGTGAACTAATAAATAAACTATAATTAATAGGATATAAAATGTTGAAGCGATGATTATTTCCCATTTTAATTGTATTTTCATTTCTACTCTTGAAATTAAAATAATTCTGAAAATGACTGTACCTGCCAGTATTCTTTCTGATGCAATAATTCATCGTTTTATTATGATCGGTTAGTTCATGTAAGAATTTTTAAAGTTTAAATCTTAAGAACTATTATATTTAAATTTTTCTAACCAGAAACGACCAAGTTCTATGTGGCTTTGAGTTGTCTCGGGACTGACTTTTCACTGATGGCAAAACTCTTTCCAAAAAGAGACCGTGGAGAGCTGAAGGTAATGCAAAATAAATCCAGTATATGTCTAATGGCAAATGGGGGGGGTGGGGTTCAGTGTTTAGAACTACGTGCCACGGTTGGAGCTTTGTGCTGCAATCTCTAGGTCATGGTTCGAAATTTCAAATGTTATTCGTGTTTGTGAGATGTTTCTGTAATGTATTTTTCAATCTTTAGATTTATAGGCAAAATCTTGAAAGGTTTAGGTGGGAGAAGTAAAAAGAAGATTTAATCCCAAATATGAATAAATATGCATTTTGAACTATGATTTTTCACTAATGAAGAAAAAAAGGTAATTTGATTACATGATGTTTCACAACGATTTGTAAAAATTAAGGTATTTTTTCTTGCCAGAATTAGTGGCAGACACTGTACAATTTATGTATCAACATTCACAAAATTGGAATAAATTTTTATTTGGGTATTGTTGTTTTCCTGTAAACCTAAAATAAAAATATTCTGGTCTTATGAAAAAATACCACAGATACCTTTATTGGAGAAGATTTGATTGACTGTGATCATTTCTATATTTGCAGAGGAAATTTAAATTGGAAGAGAAAAAACATCGTGCCCTGGTGGACAAGGCCCTGGGTCAGTACATGTAATGTGATAGATTTTATAATAATGTGGTTCGGTCTTTACAGATTTATTCTCATTATAATTTCGTTTTTGAATAAAGGTTATCTGAGATTGAAAGTTGATCATGAGTTGAATGAGACATAAAACTGGTTTTCACTGAACTAGTGCATCGCACAATGTATGATCTCTCACATGTATAGTATAAACTTAATTCAGCTCATCCATCTTAATCTGTGACAATATTTAATCTTTCTACAGGTGAGAGACTCTCCTTGGACATGTCATTATTTGATATCTCAGATGAAGACAGTGATGAAGAAACACAAGGCTCTGGGTCAATATTTTACTGATTATTTCCATGAACTTCACATAAAAAGTGTCCATAAAACATCAATCATCATGAACTTTACATAACATCAGATTCAGAAAGGCACCAACTGTTCCCACTTCTCAGTTTTAGTACAATCTTCTGGTATTATGATAGTATCAAGAAATTATTTGATTTATGGACAAAATGATAATCACAATAATATCGTGCTAAAATAATATGGCAGACAGATGCACAGCACTATGCTAATTTGTTTGATATGACAGACAGACAGACAGACACACACACAACATTATTAGCATTTATCCATATGTAAATTTTTTATATAACTGATTTAATTCATTCAGCTCTAAACAATACACACCATCATTGTTTGTGTTTTAGATGCATAAACGTATGTTATCTGTATGATTTCATCAGCTTAAGGTAAATTATTATCTCTGTTATCCTGGGATGGTATTTGGAGGAATCAGATTCGCTGAACCTTTGGGTTTTAGATATATCAACTGCATTCAGGGGGGGGGGCGTTATGGCATTAGTATGACTAAAGACAATTATCTGTAGATATAGGTGTTTAGTGTTTGGTAAATCATATTTTGCCATATTGGAAATGATGTAGATTTCTGGGAAATCCAAACAAATTATTTCTTTAATTTTTTACTCGAAGAATCTCACTTTATAAATATGGGCTAATAATCATCATAAATTGGCCTATTTATAATGTCTATAAACCAGTGTATTTATATATAAAATGTCCTATGTGAGCCAGAACATGGCTTAATTCCGTTTTCAGTGTAAAGCATATTGGAGCAATTTAAGTTGATTAATTTAAGTTGATATAAAATATTATTATAATATATTAATATTTTATGTAATAATTTTATTGTTGTTTTAGTTTTTTTTTTAATACACACAACGGAATGTTCATGCATTACTGGACGATTTTTCAGTACACTTTTATATAAGTTTTGTACCTATTGTACATGATTAGACACGAACATGTCAAATTGTATAAACTGAACTGGGTATTAAATATAATTGTGATTCCTAAAATGACTGATAGCTAAACAATATGGTATGCTCTAAAATGCTGCGCCAGAATGCTTTTCGGTGTTCAGAACTAATTTTGGTAGCACAATAATATAAATTTAGCTAAAGCTACCATAACATATTTAATGCTTAACATATTTCATCGCATTTGTGTTACAGCTATGGTGAGTAATTGTCTCTCATGTTACACACGTTTATTGATTACAGTAATGAGAATTTTGCTGATACGGTGAAAGGTGTTTTGGAGACTGAAAGAGATGCAGGCAAAGCGAAGAGAAAGAACGATGCCAAAGTAAGAAAAAACAGAAAAAACGAAGAGAAGAATGAGAACACAGCTCCTCCCACATTGCCTATTAGGAAAGCTAAGAAGAAGAAAAGTGGTATGATCTTGTGAAAATAATTGCAACTTATACAAACAATATAAACATTTTGGCAATGATCGTGAATGTTCGCTTGTGACAGAGACATTTTCAGGTTCTCGTGCAACTTACATACTTTTTTCAGCTTAAATATATTGGGTCTTTTTGGTTGTGTCAGTGTCGGTTAGCAAACTCAAAATAATGGTTAAATCAACCATCTTTCCATTGATGCTAGGGTCGGCATATATTTATTGAACACAAATAATAGATGGCAGCAATCTTGTTGTTGTCAACTTGATCACAAGATGTCATAATTACAGCTTAAAGAATGATCTATTTTTATTTCTGATTAGCAGGATTAATACAGATACAAGTATATTGACACAAATGATAAATAAGTTCAAAATACCAACAGGATCGACGACATATTAAAGAATCCAATTTTGACCCACCATTTTGAGACTGGATGCTACTGAAGTCTGATGTTACTATGTAGAAGTTGTTTGTATGACCCAGTTATGACATCTTCCCATCGTATAATCTGGGATTGAAGGAAGCTATTTTAGCTATCCTTCAGTAATTTGGATTATATCATTATATCAGTGACGTCATGTTTAGTTTGCAAATATTATTGTCAGATTTGGGTTTACTTTTATGAGCATTACACACTTTATTCTTATTTATTTAGACTTAAATGGCTGTGATTAATCAGAGTAGGTATTCCAGGTAGGTACTCGGAGTACTTACTCTTGGTAAAAATCAGTAAGTAAAAAAAGGCTGTAAAAACGGAATTTGATTTGGAATTGAAAAGGTTTTAAGTGGAATTGAAATTCGAATTGACCAAATGTTATTGAGTGGAATTGGAGTTGGCAAAATTGAATTGACCCCATGTCTGATATATATGTGTATATCTATATATATATATATATATATATATATATGCATATGTGTTTGTGTGTTTTGTTTGTTGTTAATGGGGATTAGCCATTGCTTTTGTAAAGTGATCACAAAATTTAATGCTAATCATGATTCACTGGCAGTCAGCTTTTAAGTAACATTGGTAATCATTTGCAGCATCTGAGCCGGAATGGGTTTGAGCATGGCACATCTTTGTTGAGATAACTCATGGCGTGTTTTTAATTACAGGCTGGAAGAGTCGTTATTATGATTGTAGTGATGACGAGTCAGATGCGGATGCTGATGAGAAGGCTCAGTATGTCAATTTGTTATCTGTACGAATAAAAAAGATCACGAGTAACATTTAACATCAGATGTTATGTTTCCATGACGTTCTCCAAATAACCATTTCAAACCAAGTTATTATTGTTTGTTTCTTAAAAGTAGAAATTATTTATTAGATCATTTCAAAAATATTTTTAACGACTTCAGTGTATTTCTTCACAAGTTGTCTATTACTTAGTTGTGTCTTAATTTAGTCAAATGAATTTCATGATCTGATGATCTTGGTGTCAGTGACCTGAATTAATTTGCTCATGTGTATTTGTGTTTTGAAAAGAAGAATGATGTGTTTTTTTCCTAGTAGAAATGCTGTTAAGAACTTTTTTCTATGTTTACTTTTCTTCCACAGATCAGATTCTGGCAAACAGGATGGATCGGGTACAGATGGTGAGGTGAATAGTGATGCTGAGACATCTTTAGTACAGCGCATTGTTGAAACACCAACACGTTCTGGACGACAACCAAAACGTACCGTACCCTTTACAATACCAGAGGAAAAGGTCCACAAAAAAAGACGCCCACCTTCCTTTGCATCATCTAAATCGGTATCATCGATATCCCAGACCTGGATCAATCCACAATTGGCACCGGTTGTACGTACCCCACCAGTTGGTATGTCACACAGAATGCTCGAGGACACCGAGACTGGACAACGGCTTCTGTTGGTAAAGTCTCCACCACCATTTGACAGAGATGGCAGCAGTGAGTTTGTTCATATTTATCTGATGTCACCGAGGCGAAATCGGAATGATTCCAGTAGTACATCCGCCATTTCGCATCCAAATGATGAAACTGATGTGTTTATACCACCACCAGTCTCAGCCTCCAGACAAACCAGCAATATACAAGAAGAAATTATAACAGATGAACTCCGGTTAATAGACTGTAACAATGTTTATCGGGAAGATGCCCAGAACTCGAGTCAAGAGGTCGATTGGTGTAATGAGAGGACACTGAACTTGACATCGCCACATCCTGTACAGTTCAGCGACTTTAGAAATAATATTAATGATAATTTCAGTCTGAACCCCTCCGGCTCCGAGCACACACGAAGTGCAACAGACATTTATGAGAATGCCGAAATTACAACATTAACAAATGAAGAGGGTAAGATTATTGAGATCTTGATTGATCCCGGTTTATCAAATGATGGTAACCAATCAGAACCTACCAATAGTTGATGATGGCTCAGTCAGTAGCATCTAACCCACCGTCAGTGGTCTGTCTGGATAACAGAAAGTGAAGTCAGTTGTTCAGAATAATTGCTCGTTAGTGGTAAACGAATGATGCTGGAAATGATTAATTCCTTATTACGAGTGCTTTTTGTCCGCATGGTTCTTTTACATGTATGTGCTTTAAGATGTACTTTATTGTGTCGGGTCAAACTGTTTCTATTTATTAAGTTTTTTCTATGCGCTGTCAAGATTTTGTATGAATTATTCTGATTTATAATATAAAACAACTACAACTCTACAATTGTGTAATGGTGTGCATGTGCGCGTGCTTGTGTGTTCATAGATTCTTGGAGGATGTGTTTATAACCAAAGCTGCTAGATGTTAAAGCAATGTTACGAATGTTCATTTAAGATGGGGTTTCTACATACATTAGTATTATAGTTTTGGTTTGGCGAAATAAATGTTTTATTTTGATGCTGAAACGCATTTTTTCACTGCATCAGTTAGACGTTTTAGCTACCAGTCTGTACTCGCTTTAGTTTTCTGAGAGCTACAAGTTGAAAAACATCTTCCAGAAAGAAAGTTTAGCTTAGGCAACAAACTTACATCGTATTTCAGTCTACCATTATTATATAAATGATAGACAGGTGTATGACCGAGCCACAAGAACGCCGTCATAAAGATTTAGATTTTATGGGGGGGGGGGGGTATCCCGTGATTTTTTTAGTTATAAAGTAGCTGTAGTATTACATGAAAAATTATGCAAAATATGCAATTTTTATATGATATTTATATGTGCCATATCGAGAAAGGGAGAAGATACATAGAGAGCCATTAACAATTCGCACGTAGTGTGGTAACATTGACATCTCATGCTCGCTGACTATCTCTTCCCGGTTTGGCCACAATTTGCTGTTCTTCAAATTACCACTGAATTTATTCCCACTTTACATGTATGTACAATTATATTTTAAAGGTACTGCAGTAACAATAAAATATAGAGAAAACGTAAATTGGGCGACCGTGAAGTGTAGCGTAACTGCTGTCCCCGAATGATGTGTCGGTCCAAAACCCTCGTACTAGTGAAAAGGAACCTCTACTGAGCAAACATTTAAAAATTCATGATAAGCACGGGTTAGAGTTCACATAAATGAAACCGGGACAGGATACGCTATTGTGATATAATTGCAAGAAGAAAAATAATTGACATTAATATCAAACATTTATATTATTTGAATCTAAGTGAATATAATAATACACGATTAGAGTCTAAGTATCTTTTATTTGTGCATCAGACCTGGGTTTAGTTAGTTTTTTTAAATTATAAATATTTGACTTTAATTTGGTATTTAAATTGGGAACAAGATAAATTGACTGTTTATTGCATATCTTTGGAAGTGCGTGTAGATGGAGTCTTCATGCAAATTGCAGTCGACATCAGACATGGGGTCAGTTTAATCCCGGGATTGGAATTGATGGGCAATTCCGGAAATGGAATTGCTCATTTAAAAAAATTGAATTGGAATTGATAAATTAGAATTGGAGTTTGCCACAAAAAATTTAAATCGACATATTTAAATCCACATTTTTATTTCAGAAACATTTCTTCCATGACAATCCTACTTGGCGTATAAACTACTCGGACTAGGTATTCCATGTAGCTACTCGGGAGTACCTACTCATGATAAAAAGTAGTAGGTGGAAATGGAATTGATCCCATGTCTGGTGCACGTCTAGTAATGTGTATCGTATCATCATGTTTCGTTCGACGTAAGTCAAGATTAAATTGGCAAGTACCAGAAAATGATAAGGAAGTGTATTTGTTATGTAATCAGATAGGAACAATGAAGTTGGATGTTCGTACGAGTCAATCAATTTTAAAATTCAAGAAGCGGTAAAAAGTGGATCCGTGTGTCCATTGTAATTAGCGTTATCAATAATACACAATGACCGTTTCTGAAGGACGATTGAACGGTATCTCGCTCCCTTACTATCAATTCTCCACGCAAGTAAACAATACGAATAGTGTGAATGCATTAATGCAAAATACAACGTTCGCATGATATTTGTAGATAAGATGTTCTTTACTTCTTTGGTAAATACAGCGATCTCTACACCTTTGGGTTGACATGAGCGATATGGTATTTCCATGTTAGATCTTCGCCAATGGATTTCCTTTAAAAATTCAGCAGCCTGATCATCACATAATTTACCTAATCTTTTTAACCGTGTATTGTCTAGGCATATATTAAGCCCGGATAACTCACAATGTCTACGATTAGGCCTAATAACAATGCATTTAGATGCCCCAATGCGGCCAAGTAACCTTTCCAGTCAACTAGGAGTTTTACTTGCTCGAGTTACTGTATGCATTTTTCGGTGCTTTTATCTCGCAAACAGGGCCAGAGGGTTGCGTTCATCTGGTTTTCACCTGCTGTCTGTTCTCAGGTTTTTAAGCCCACGATGTCGGTCCTGCTTTTTCAGTTGCTGTCCCTACCCTTTGGAACTCACCCCCTGAACATGTTGAGTCATCAAAGAACATAGTTTATTTCCGTCACCATTTGAAAACCCACCTTTCCAGACTTGCTTATCCCTCCTAAGTTTCCACTGCATCTGATCATTTGTTGATAAATTTTGCATTGCATCTGGTCTATGAAATTTCCCAATCCTGTTGCGCCACCGAGCTCGATTCTTTTCGACCACGTATGGCGTAATTTCGTGTAGAAATTTATTAAGATCAGCGAACCGGACACGGAAAGTTTCAGATGAAATGGGCGAGAAAGCCCTTAATTCACATCGATAAAATTGCCGGGTTGGCGGTGATGTGATACTCGATGCGTCCTTAGTATGTCTTGCCACCGTAGATCTCGCGAAGAGTTGCAGAAGGAAGTGTATGTGCGACCTTCAATGGCGTACAATGTCGATGCTACTTCTAACAATCTTTTTGCAATGCAGCAAATACAGAACTTAGTGTCATCAACATACTGCGGAATCCAGATCGAGTGTTGTTACAAAGTAATATTTTATTTATAATACATATAAGGTATGTGTAGTTTGATACACACGCACGCACGCACACACACTGAATAACTCACCCCTTCGGTTAGAGTATGTTAATGTAGGAGGTGGAGGGGGTAGTTATTGTGTATTTTGCCCTATAGGAGCATCTCTTTCTATATGTGTAGTTTTCGTATTTTTGTCGTTTTTCAGAAGCAATTAATATTTCTTTTCAATCAAACAGTTATTTATAGGCAAAAATATGAAAATAAGCTTAACTTGTGTGTGTGTGTGTGTGTATGTGTGTCTTTATTCAGTCTCCTGACTAATGATCCAGAGTTTGTAATCCCGATTTGACACACACACACACACAATCTTAGATATTTGCAAACTTTTATTCGTAAAACTACATTATTGGAGTTATACGATTATTGAAATATTGTATTTAAAGTGTTTTATGATAAAAAGCGAATTAACCTAGATAGAAATATGTATAAAAGCATAATATTTGAAATATAATCACACACAGACATATATATATATATATATATATATATATATATATATCTGAAGACATTTGAGTGTAAAATAGCCATATACTATTGCAGTCATGCTAATAATAACAGCATTTAATACAAAAGACAACTAATCAGCTTAAAGTGCATGCACACGGCAAACATGAGCCGTATATTTCAATTTGTGACATTTGGTCGATCAGTTCTGTATACACAGACCATCACATCTGTCCAACATTTTGTAGAATGCCTCGCCCGCCATCTTTGGCCCCGTCATCATCTTTGCATCAGGTGTCAGTTCGCCGATCTTCTTGCCGCAAACGATTAACGAATTGAGCGCATCTTGGGAAGCTTGGCTTGGTTCTGTCTTGCCAAAGTCCCCGATTAGGGCGACACCTATACAGGGTGATGAACGAGCGAATGATTAAGGGAACGCCGAAAAATGGGCACATTAATTATGCAAATAAGATCACGAAAGCCATCAAGGGACTGGATCAAAGTGCCGATGAGGTAAACTAGATTTCAGTTTTAAGGCGATGACAAGTGTTACCTATTGTCTTGGAATTCTTCCCAGGAGTGTGCTGTCCAATTACATTCCAGCCTCGTCCCTCATAGATTACGCCATCTTGCCCGATGAGGAAGTTGTATCCGATGTCATCTTTTCCTTGCTCTGTTATAAGTACAAAATAATAGCGTCGTATTGAGATGAAACACCCGTATTCGATGGGATTGACCTTCGCTCGATGCGATGCATGTTCATCAGAAAGCAACCGAAATTGAGAAAGGTAAACAGCGGAGAAAGAGCTCACTGAAATCGGCATCTTGCAGGGCCCTGACCAATTCCTCCGTACATGACTGTTGACGTAAACAGGACTGACACTGGACGGCTGAAAGGCCGGCCAGATTACAGGTGTTAGAACCGGTGTGCCAAACAATTACCCCTTCCGCTACCCCGTCAATGGCGTGTTTCCAGCGCGCTACGATGGCCTTCCACTCTTCGCGTGTTACTATGGCGCTGGCCAGTTGAGAGCATCCTTGTAACATCTCTTGATTCCTCTGCCTATTAAAGGTAATCCTCACACCAACATACCAATCCCTTGTCACCCCAGGAAAGCCTCTAATCTGTTACAGTAAAGCATCGTAATAACTCTCATCTCTCTCTCTCTCTCTCTCCATTTCATTCTCCATCTCTCTCTCTCTCTCTCTCTCTCTCTCTATTTATCATTTGTGACAGTTAGTTAATGCTATTATTACTAATATTCATTTTATTCAGCGTTGCTTTATTAATCTAGTTTGTCATGGCAGTAAAATAAAACAAAAAACCTTCATTAATAATATTAACTGGATATCGTTTTGTGAAATAGAGTTCGATGAGATATACATAGCACTTACGGTAGGCGCGACCGATATTGTGCGAGTCCCACGTGTCCAAGTCCACCACCAAGCCTCACTGTACTGGACACAGCATAGAGTCAACGCAGTTACACAGAGTAAGAATCTAATGTCCCGCATCTGAATGGCATAGAAATTAATCGTAGAACACTCGAAAGATCAGTGAACAACTAATACTTTTATTATTACTTTCATATTATTATTAATATATAATATTAAGTCAGTATATAATGTTCTGACTATTTTGTTAGAATACGTACCGTCATTGAAAGTTCAAAGTCGTCTAAATAAATTTTACCTCAGTAGACAGATATACGTATGGGTCGTCTAAGCAGCACGTACGGTTGTGTCTAGGTTCCTGCAGGTAGGAGATTTTAAAGACTATTCTCAGCCAATCAGAAAACAAGAATCGTTTGCGCTTCTTCGTTGGCAAAATCCCCTACCAAAATGGAGAAAGTTTTTCTTTAAATTCTTAGAAAAGTTCATTTACGTGTAGCGTAATAGTCACCAGGCCATGTTTACTTACCCGCTATTTACGAATACAGTAAAACCTTATTTAACGTGTCATATTGTTATACGTGTTAAGCTCACACACATATATATAACAATATGGACAACGGTAAGAATAGGCGATTAAAACAGATCGATTCGAAAACATTTGGTGGGAAAATAGCAACACTAGAGAAGCTTTACGTGGGGACTTCAATAGCTAATATTAAAATGATACATTTCTTATATTAAAAATTATCGAGGAGTTTGGGTATCATCAGCTTATTTCTATAATCTTTATATGGGAAGTGTAGATGTTGGATAGCCTCAAAAGTGGCTGTTTATATCAAACATTTGAAATCTAAAATATCGATTATGCATGTATGCTCACGTCTAATACATTTTACGATTCTCTCGCACCCACTCTCCGTGCGTGCGTGTGTTTATGCTCGTGAGCATGTGTTTGTGTGCCTGATTGTGTAGGTTTATCAGTTGATTTCTGTTGTTTCCATTCAAATCGTAAAACGGTGGATTAGCTGTTGACAAGGAAAGCGTATACAATGTTAGGCATCCATTAAGTCGTACTCTAGAGACAAGAGTTGTGTGTGTTTGTGTGTGTGTGTGTGTGAAGTTTATATAAATAACTCTGCGTCATGTCAAATATATGCGATGTGTTTATTTTAAAACTCTCTTTAACAAATAACCCTCGTGATTGATGACCTACTAATCTACGACTGAGACGTTCCTATTACTATCATAGTGTATCAGAGTGTAAAGTGACTTTAAGACGCTGGTAGCAGTGCCTCAACAAAAACAAATTGATGGGTTCCTAGATTTTGCGGGATGCCTAGGCTTCAACCTAGTCCGCCTTGTGGATAACATGGCCCTGACAACTTGCTTTGACCGTTAACTTGACTATAATACTAGTATTTAGTCTAAAAGTCTAAAAGCGTTCGACTCGATGGACGTGTTCGGAACAGAAACCTAACAGCAATATTAGCTATACGTATACCGGGTTTAGGTGATTTAAGTTTTACTTTAGCTAATGATTTTTGGACGATTGCCCCATTTAGCCCTTATATCAGAAGACTTTGGGTTTGTAATATGAAGAATCATGTTATCGTATGGCCGGGGAAGGGGCCGGCTTGCGATTACTGCAACGCCCCCAAATTCGCTGTTTAAGAACCTCTGCATTGGCTGTGCACGCAATTGCCATTCTACTCCTTTCACTCAATTTATCTTCTACATAGTAATAAATTAAAAATTATTTTGATATTAATTGACGACGCAGAACTATAGTCACAGAATGGGAGTGTTGCACGGCATCGTTTCACTCTTTTGATTCCACCATTTTGCCGGATGAATCAGAGCGTGGAGACTTCCTCAGTGACTATATTCATTTAAAGTAAGTGGTCATTGGGGACAGGTGGCGTTATCATTGATAATATTTAACAAAGAACGGCCTTAATTCGGACATGTTAATTCTCCTGGTTTTCAACGAAACATAAACAAACGAAATATCTAACTTTATCAAGCTTGGTGCGCAACGATTTCTTTAATTTTTGCCTGAGCAGACTACGAAATGCGTTTGATTTGTTTTGATAATATCTCAAACTTAAGTAGTTATCTCATACGAATTCTGAATGTTTACACGGCCAGGCTACGGTAATAATAAAATATGTTTTTGAAGGCTACTATATAGACACTCCATCCGACGCATTTCAACACACCTCGCCCCATTGACACCTCGCCCCATCCGACGATTCGCTCCATATGCCGCCCACTTAATAAATATAGATTGTCTTCACTGTCACGGTGTTGTTTTATCATGTGTCGGTGAATAAATGACTGTGGCAAGTGGTGTCTCATTCATTGTGGCACAAACGTTACATCAGAGCAGTACTACGAAGCAAGTACTGAAGAGATGACGCTTTCATGGATCTGTAATGATCAGACGTTATTCGCCGTCTAATGTTTTTGCCATTCCTTCCTGCTGAGCATATCACTCCCAATGTTGACAAGCATCATTGCTATGGGCGCACCCATCACACCAATGCCCACTCTACTTCGCGAACTATACTAAACTACATACAGACGATCTGAACTTAACCACATACAAGACCTAGCCCCTAGCGTGATTCATTTTTAACAGAACCATCAGCGCAAAAAAATGGTTGTGAAGGATGGCACGTCAGTTCAACTCCAAGGTTCGTCTCCACAACTTGCCTTTCTACCAACTGATCGCCGTTATGCATTCAGTAGCGACAATGATTGAGATCCAAGCACAGTTAATGGTTGACGACAAAATCAGACGCAACCAGCTAATGTCTGATCCGGGACGCATCGCGACTGCTTAATTGGGATGCATACACAGCTGAGGACACCACTCCAAAAGAAATAGTAAGAACTTTTAGCTCAATTTGTACCCTGTGTGTTCGTATTTTGTTCAGTAGTTCATCATCATTTGAAAAGTACCGAGATCCGGGACGGTGCCGGCTCGGTCTGTCCCGGATCTCGACCTTAGCTATAAGCTGTCTCTCTCTTTCAAAACTTCGAACTCGTGTATAGTCTCGAATCTACTTTATTCCTGTAAATTCTACACACTCTACAAACTCTACTCGAAACTGTACAAAAACTATACACTCTTCGAAGCTCTCATCGAAACTCTACTATAAGCCACAAAAATTATTATATATATATATAGTGGAATTGTCCCCTCAGGGCCGTCAGCGTTGTTGACCAGTAGAACCTACATAGTCACCTAGTCCAATCATCGCTGACTTGGCTGATTCAAGAACGATCCCTTACTAAAGTCATCCTTTGTCTTGTTGAAGTTTGGGGTAGAGAACCCACCAAACTCCTTCCACACACCCAAACCGGTATATAAAGGGGAAACCTCCCCTAGCAAAATCTCCGCTGACTTGGCTGTACCATAATAAACATTCACTAACAAAGCTTTTACACATTCAACCCACACCACGAAAACATGAATATAACCAAACCCCGCGGCCCTGATATCCACACCTGTGCGACTCCAACAACTGGCCGACCACAACCCGCAAAGTGTCACGCTCGGATGACCACCAACTTTCGCACATCACCCAACCGGAGAACCAGATTCCACACCCATTTGACCCCACAATTGGTCGGCCATAAACCGTTAAGCGGCACGAACCGGCGATCACTAACGCAATGGGACAATTAGCCGGCATTTAATCACAGCTTTTAATACTGTTGGGGCTTGTTACGTCTCTGACAAACTCGTCTACATTATAATATATATATATTTTTTTATTTCGCACAGCAATTATACAAGACATTTCAATACTAAAACGTTTATGATAGTTCTACAATGTGAACTGATATATATATATATATATATATATATATATATATATTATCATAGTGGGGCGAAGCGTCTTGAAAATCTGGGGCGATGTGTATCGTGGGTCGATTAGTCGTATGGGGCGAATTCCCCCTTTGAAGATAATGTAATTTATTCCAAATTAACAAGGTAATTGCTACCGACTTAACACACACACACACATATATATATATAATATATATATATATTGGCAACGTGTTGCTATCTGATAAATATAAATAACAATGAATTCATGGCTTGTGTAAAAATGGTGCTGTCCTCTGGCGACTGTAACAAAAACTTCACTTTGGAATCCCAAATAGGACATGGATGTTTTCAATAAAGTACTGTGGTGTAGATACAAACTCAATTACGTTGTTAGGCATTCTGTTAGTATTACTATTTTGTGTTTATAGAACCAATGTAACACACATATTTTAAACAGCAAACCAAATACTAGCATACATTAGTTAAATAATCATAAACAAGTTTTATCACTTTATAAGTTTATTATCGCTCAACTCTGTCTAGATCTATAACTAGAGGTCTATCATGATCATCTATATGACAGTATCGTGACTAGTCTAGATCTAGTCGTGTACTCCCACTAAGTTTGGTATTCTGAGAAGTCTGCTGGGTTAAATCTGTCAGATTAGCGTACACGGCTGGTATCCGACTGGTTGCCAAAGACAAGTGACGTCGATCTCGAGCCTCGTCAGCCCATTGAATGATTAATATCAGCCCACGTCGATCTCGGCCCATCTATTTGGTTGTAAAAGTGGTATTTCTATGTTTTGTTGTATAATTAAATGGCTGACCTAATTAAATGTATGTGTGTTTGTGTACAAAAATTAAATGTTACTTGAATGTCTACGTGCTTTTATGCTTTCTAATTATCATGTCTATGTCGGCTGAAGTTGCTCTAACAATGTTTCATTGAGTAAATTGTGGTTGCTGGGCGTGGAAGTTTTAGTCAATACAATAAAACATTGGAATATGTGTCGTACAGTCGGGCCGTAGTCAATCTGCAGAAGAAGATCTTTGGCTTCTGGGCACAATACGAGAATGGCGACCACTCTACCCACCAGCTCCTCCGATCATATGCCCGCCTATATAGACCACAAGTGTAGGCCTATGTGGGTGGCTTGTTACTCAGTACTGTTATTCAGAATAAAAACGTTTGATATTTATATTATTCCGATAGACTACACTGTAGGCCCTATGAATATATATATATATATATTATAAATATATAATTATATGTATAATTATATAAAAATATATATAGTAATCGACATTGGCTGATATCGGCTCCATGCAAACATGCATCTACAATAAACACCTTAATGTAATATGGGTCGAAATCAACATATATTTAAGATACCCACGTCAATTATCAGCCCATTGACATTATACTATTTTAATGTTAATAAAAGATTGACGGACCCTGTTTTTTATGTACAAATGAAATGAGCAACTCCAGACCCATTTCCAAGCGACCATAAAATTCCATGGCCCATTTGCCATTGATACTTCAGCCTATCCGCCATCCACAATTGTTATAACTTACCTTGTATGAATCACCAGCCTTGTGTCCCCCCCCTTGGGAAAAAATATGGTCCATAATGGCCTTGAAGGCTTGATTTGTGAAGAGATAATTTGAAACAGAAAGCCATTTGGCATACAATATAAACAGTTGATTGGAGTTATATGTTGTGTAAAGTTATGAAAACGTGTCATATAATCAGAATGACTAAATATGCCATCTGACTTTAGCATATAGTGTATATAAATGAAAAGATTTAATACATTTATAGGATAATTCAGGTTTGATTAACATAATCATAAATCTGCATATTGCATATTATTACATATTCCCACAAGAATCATATGCAGTGTCAATGTTAAAATAATGGTGAGTCACTTGTAGATTTTGCTGAGTTCTTTCAGCAGGAGAAAAGGATCTAGCTTGGCACGTGTGAATCGATCCTAGAGACCAAATATTTTGGCTTGTTGCCTTTTGTAGTGTGTCCACGAATCATGGTTTAGTTTATCTTCAGAAACAAACTGGACTTGGATGTCAATGAAGCATGCCTCATTATATAACAGCTGTACTAGCTGATAAAATTGCAGATTGTGATAATATTAAAATTGACTAAATGTCATATTGTATTAAACCATGGCTCCAAGCATGAAGGGGCAGGTTTTCTAAAATCGTGCCTGAGATAAATATTGCCAAGAACAGGGAAAAATAAGAAGGAGTATCACTTAATCATGTGGGGATCCACCTGTTGATGATTGATGTTTTACGGCCACTTTTGTGCACAAGGTAGGCTAAATGGGCCGAGCGACCTCCAAAGGTAATGAGACCAAGTGAAAGACGAAACAACCTTCAGATATGCCCACACCGGGATTCGAACACAGGTGGTAGTGATCTGTGGTCCAGCACGCTACCGCTAGACCACCGAGGCGCCCCGGGATCCACCTGTATGTAGTGTGTAATTAAACAACCTTTTACAGGAAATATAAGAAATAAACAAACAAAAAGCCCTACATGGGAGAATAACTTTATCAGCCCACAACATTGGCATATGGAAGACCACATGATCAATTAATCTGTTAAATTATTAGTTTCATAAACATTTTTCATACTGTGGATGCTAAATAGCATACAAGTATTTACAGTTTCTGTGAACTAATGGACCGATCCCACTACAACTGCAACACAAAGTGGAAAATGTTTTATGTTAGAAAGATGCAACTTATCATGTAGAATCTCGGATTACAAGGCAAATGATCATCCCAGATGTTTTCAACAATGAAAGCAAATGGATATTTTGTTCTGTTCAATCTTGTATATTTCCTAGATCTAGCTGTGTTTTATTTGTTGTCTCACAAAGGTAAGAAAAGTGTTATATTTCCTCCATGTTTACATTCAATATTAAACGTGTGCAATGTATCAGTCCGCTCATTTATATAGAGCTGTATAAAGGTGTAGCTTGTTAAGCTGTGCTCCGGTCTCATTTTGTCCAGTGACTCGATGTGGGCAGCAGCAGTGGTCATGTGATACTGATAGTTTTTACACAGCTGTCACACTGACAGTGTTATTTCTTCAGCAGGATTGTTTACGTTTTAACTGACCCAAATTCAGAATAAAATAAAAGAAATATAAAACAGCCACAACTCTAGTGAACATTATTTGTGCCCTGAATAAATAAATGCTGGATTTTTGGCTTAATTCACAAAAACTAGTGTGCCTGTAGCACCTTTGATGGCCACATCTGATTCATTGTTTTAACAACATCTTCAATGAGATCGTATTTTAGGGCACTCTTTACATATACCTGTATACCAAACCTGCTAATTACATTCAGAATAGATTCACGTATCCAATATGTGAGTTTGTTCTAGATTGACCATGCCCCTGGCTCAGTCCAAATGTTGAAATCCATTTTGTTTCAAACAGTCCCATTCACTTTCATGTTACTGGCCAGTTGGTCTTTTTTTCTTCTGACCTAACGACTCGCCCGGGATTCAAATGAGCATGTGTAGTGGGATTGGTCTATTGTGTCAGGAATTTAATGTAGCTACTGCTAAAATATAGTAATGGCAACTTAACGTTAACATGAATAAAACATATTTAAAAAATGTATTATATATACTGCATGTACGTATATATATGTATACAGAAAAATTGTTGCATTTCATTAATATAGATCTGTATATTATATAGAACTCCCTTTAATAATCAACATAATTCTAATGAAAGTTTAAGACACAATCACAAGCAAACTTGATTGTCAATGGATGATCTACATATGATACAATAATAATATTTTCACGTTGATTCTTTTTCAGATACACCCAAGCTCAATGTTTAACCATGGATACAGTAGGTAAATGAACTGCTTGTAGTAATATTTGTAAATAAATGATTTAATCTGGTAGAGTAATGTTTAATTAAAGGAATATTTTTATTGCACCAGAAAATGATAATTATGGAATGCTAGTTTGAGTCTATATTTGCAGTTGCATGTTCTGATAGTTTTTTTGCATAATATCAGAATGTTTATTAGTAGTAGCTATTGATTAAAGCAAGCAATATTATAATTTGACATATTTTTCTATTATTGTGGTATTTATATACATTTTTCTACAGTGTATGTTATGATTTATATACATATATTATTGTTGTTGTTATTATTACTATTATTATTATGTGCAACAGCTTAAAGCACTCTGTAAGACGATTTTATTGCCATTTTCTAGTTCCTTTGTGTTTGTGTATATATGTTTTTAAACCAGCTTACCCTCTCTCTTTTTGTTTGTGTGTGTGTGTGCATGCATGCACATACATATTGGCAGAGTTTTTAAGCGAAATTCTAGTATTGAATTCTTATGCCAGTCATTCTGTACTAATGGCTTCAGATCAAGAGCACTAATTGTGACCCCACAACTGTAGTTTTCCAGACTGCCATCAGATGTCACTTTAGTTGTGAATATTGTCTGTTAGTTTTACTGCTTATAGTTGAAAAAAGAAGTAATAATTAGTTATCATTGAGTAATTATATAGGGTAAAGATGTTCATATTAAATAAAAGGATTTAAAAGAAGATAACTTTATGTTTGACCATCTTGATGGTTGAACTGTAGTAACCTCCAACACTTAACTGGTAGAGTGGTTGGTCATAGATCTCTAGCACCTGGGTTCGAACCCCAGCTTGGCTATATCGGAAGGTTATTTCATCTTTCACTTCACCTTGTGCACAAAAGTGGTCATAAAATAGCAATATTTACATTTACTTGATGGTTGAACTAGAAGTTTAGTTTATTAGGCTCTGCAAAAATGTTTAGGTACTCAATCAGTTGGAAAGGAACCTATTCTATTGGCTTTCAGTGATAGAGCATCATCACAGATGTATATGAAGTTTCCATTGAATATAACCGGTTCAAACTGTCATATTCCCACATTAAGCCAATGAGATCAAAATTACCCTCACCTACTGGATTTACCTAAGAACAAAAATAATTAGATGTTTTGGAGAGTAACTGGAAATGTACAGGAAAATAATGAACATTTTATTGAGTATAATAAATGCTTTAAAGTATTTTTATGTATGAAGATATCTTTAAAGTAGAAGTTCAGTTACAGAAAAGTGTTGATCAACGTGTCTGGCAGAGTTGATTTAAATGTGTTATAAAAACATTAGTTTATGTAAAAAGAAAGAATTAATATTACGGAAGTTAAACTATCTCACCTGTACTTTGTCCATTATGTTGTATCAATTATAATTGTTTTGTGCATACGTGTGTTTTACAGGTGACGTGTTCTGGTTGGTTATTGTAGCCATATTATGGGGTGGCACTAATCCCCTGCTGAAGAAAGGTGGTCAGGGGATAGAGAGAATAGAAGCAGAAAATCTCCTGAAACGCTTCGTATTGGAACTGAAATTTCTGGTATTAAACTGGAAGGTATGTATATTACAAAATATGTATATAAAGTTAATGTTATTATTGGCCTACTAATTTCTTAGGGGAAAATTACTTTCATTAAGTAACAGAATCATTTCACTAATTATTTTCTTCAGTACTTCCTTTATATATTTTCTGTTAAGTCAGAGATGATAATGTATATTAATATCCACAAGAATTGTCAATCAACTGCATAGAAAAGGTGATTGGACCAACAGTTAGACCAACTCGAGGTCAAGCTGGCTTTTTTAAAATTGGATGCTTCTTGATAGCTGGATACAGAAGGAGGTATTGTTATTTACTGTTATTATTACAGGGTTCCCGCCCGTCCTGGAAAACCTGGAAAATAACAAATTAATTTTCCAGGTCCTGGAAATGTCCTTAAATTTGACAAAATCAGAAAATGGCCTGGAAAAAATATTGCCTGTGTAAAAAAATCCACTTAGAACAAAAAGCCTCTGAATGCCATATATACTTGGGTATAAGATGAGGTTTTAATCCTTGGAATAATGCATTTTAAATTAATTTGCAATTATCAGCGACAGTTTTGTATTTTAATTTGTTTCATTCGATTTAAAAAAAACCCATAAAGCTGTGAGTACCAGCAATAATTGTAATTTGAGCTTGCATAGTTAGTTTCATGTATAAATATTGCTGATGTCTTTGACTGTGAAATTAGTTCTAAATACACATATTCCAACACTAGTTCGATAGCTTTGATAATTTTAATATGCCAGGTCAAAAAATCAAATGCCATTTTTCTGAAAATAACACCTTTTAAAAGTTTTAAATTCTGCCTGTCTTATTTTCAAGTTCGGTGGTTTCCTGCAATATTGACTGGTACACTGACCCCATCTTATATATGATATTGACTGATACATAGGTATCTTGATGTCCCATGTCAGTTAAAATTTAAATAAAAGTTGATGGATTAGACAGTTATAAATGGTGACGAGGAGGCTGTATCATAAAAATCTCAATAATCTATCATATATTGAATAAATATGATTTGCTTTTTCACACATATCTTGATTTATTACCTTTAAATCTTGCATTCTTTGTCCTGGAAAATGGTAATTTTGTCCGAAAAAGTCCTGGAAAGTAATATTTGCTTGGCTGTGGGAACCATGCATTACCTGACACACCTTTTCTTCTACTTGTTTTTAAGATGATCATATGACCGTAAATTAAACCTTTGTCCAGCTCACATTTGATAATAAACAAAAGGGTCACATTTTTGTCGAGCAGTTTTATTTAATTATTATTGTAGACAATAGTAATTATAACAGCTTACAATATTTATACCAGATCTACTGGGAGCTAATGAGGAGCGATGTATATGCATTAATTTCCATTAATTAAGGAAGCCATTGATACTGATCTCATTGATTAACGCATGGGATTAATATATAGATCTGTAATAACAGACCGGACTGTTATCAGACCTGGGGTCAAATACATTGTAAGTATTTAAATACAAATACTTTATCAGGTGAATTTCATATACATTCAAATGTAAATGTACTTGAATACTAATACCATTAAAAATATTACAAATACAGATAGTTTTCACTTATACACTGAACAAAATCATTGTTTTTCCCTATTATTTCTTTTGACATACACATTTTGTAATATCATCGTAAAACATCACATATATTACTTCTTATACCATCATATATAATGACATAACATACATCATCACACCTTATCACAGAATATCATATATATATATATATATATATATATATATATACATATCATCACCTATAAAAACAGACATACCATTACAATCACACAACATTGTTCACATCATCACTTGTCACACCAGCTTATAACTCTGATTGACAAACATTTGTGTTGCTGTACTTCCTAGGAGTCTTAAACCAGTGATGTGAAGGTAGACTTTATTTGCATTCAATAAAGAGTTCATTAATTACAATTAAGAAAGATAACAGAGAGAAAACATTTACTTCATGGCTGTGTGTGTACAATTCAATTGTAAAAATGGCTTCCAGGAACAAATCATATTTATGGAAAAATATTCAGATAAATTCTTGAAATGATTAAAAATAATTATAATGTATTTGAGAATGTATTTAAAAATCAAATACTTTGTGGTAGTATTTAAATACAAATACTTTTCATTTAGGAAAAGCTCAAATATAAATACTTTAAAAAACAAATGTATTTAACCCCATATCTGACTGTAGTTGATCAGAAGTCAACATTAATTAAACCAAAAAATGGCCATAGGGATTGGCCAATCTATATCGTAAATGTAACTATTCACTTGGATACATACCTGTATAATTAATCCCAGTTGACAAAAATACTACTGTGTTTCTATAACATTACCCTTTTCACCCAAAACCACATAGTGGTATACTTTTAATGAAAATAATTTATATATTTCAGGCTGATAAGACATTGATCTCATTCAGGGATGATAAAAGGTTGTTATCTTGTTGTTTTTTCAGTATATTCTGCCATTCTTGTTAAACCAGTGTGGATCAGTTGTGTTTTATCTGACTTTGTCATCAGCTGGTAGGTTTATATAAATACATTTCAACAGGAGATGGTTATTTGTGCATTTTAGCCTATCTCATTTATATATATATATATATATATATATATATATATATGCTGTGACATGTATATGATTTCATTAAATAATACTATTTTGTATTTTGATATTTACTCTGCGTGTTATTTTTCTACATAAAAAAGTTATCATCTAATCTCAATTAAGATATTTTAGAATTTTCTTATATTACAAAATTTGTAGATAAAAATTTAGATATATTTGATAAAGGATTTCTATACTTTAAAATAGCTAAGTTATCAGGTTATAATGTATTAAGTACAGGAACATACAACAAATATATACTTCAGTTAATCTATATAATCAGGTAACATGTATATTACCAAAACTTCCCAGATACCTAACACATATATTACCTGAACAATTCAGGTGATTTGCGTAATATCCGATTTTACAGATTAACAGTGACATATATAAACACAGTTATGACACACAACTGTGTTATGGAAGTCTTATTTATTTTGTTTACATCTGTAGATTTGTCACTTGCTGTGCCAATAACCAACTCGTTAACGTTTATATTTACTGGATTATCTGGTAAGCTTCTTGGAGAGAAATTTGGCAACAAAGGTAGGTTATAGAGAGATGGAAATTTGCAAGGGTATGATGATGATAAAAATTACAAATAAAAGTGAATGTGTGTTTGTTTGTCTGTCTGTGTGTTCGCAACAATTTCTGACAAAAGAGTCTTAAATGGTGGTTAATATGATATTGGTTGGGATTTTGATTGGGACTATGATTACTCATTTAAATTGTTTTTTTTATTATTCTAAACCATTAGACATATGGGCCGAAGTCGGTGGGAAGATCTGCTTTTACGCTTGTAATGAATATTTAATTAAAGCACCTATATGAGCACAAACAATTGATTAAAGACCCGTTTAAGTGAAATTAAATAAATTTAAAGTTAAATAAAAATAAGTTAAATAATATTTAGATAAAAATTTTAAGTGATTGATCTATTTAATTAAACAGTTAAACTAACATAAAAAAGAAAATCAGCATATCGCATTTATTTGTTTTTGTCGAAGAAGTTACACAATAACACACGTCACATCTAGGTATGATATTTTAATGATGTTATTTAGTAACAGACATCAAAGATCGACATATTTTAGATAAACATTGTTTAAAGAAGTTCCATAATAATATAGAACGTATTTGGTTATGATAGAACATTCTGAATGAAGAACTTGTTGAGGCATAACAATACGTTATGTATAACTATAGTTGTCATTATACTCAATAACAATTTTGTTTTATAGAGTGTTTGCCAAATTATTGACTACACTTAATTAAATGAACAGGGCTTTCTGATGGTGCAGTAGTCAAAGCACTGTGCTGAAAACTTCCAGGTTATGGTTACGAATCCAGCCCGTACCTGTGTTTGTCGGATATGTTCACATAAGGATTCACCCCCCCCCAACCATATGTCCGATGTACCATATTCTCTATGGCTCGTGTAGTATTTTACTTGAAGCAGATCATTTTCTCACAATGACACTAAGATGATTACGATGATTTATATTCTCCCCCCTGTTACTACTGAAGTCTTCGTATGTCTGTCAAATCACTCAATAGTTTGTAATATCTTCCTGGATAGATCAATATGATAATAATATAACGAACAGTTTCTGTAAGCTTACCCCGAATAAACATCAACATATTTTATTAATCGTTTAAATAAAACAATATTTAGACATTCAAATTAAAGTCAGAAGTATTCTCTATAACATTCATACCTGTGCACATACGTGCACCCCCCACACACACACTACACCTCGATAAAGGCAAGACGTAATTACTGAAGACAATACACTGAAAATTAAAATGTGTTATGTCTCCTATAGCACAAACACGTTTTATACATAAATATGTATTTATAAATATTTATAAAATAAACCTAACAACCTATTTATTGACTAGTGACATATACATGTAAGTAACTTTAATAGAGCTATTATTTTATAATAGCTATTATAATTAGTAATTATAGTTAGTAACAAAGCTCATCATTTTCAGAGACTTACACTGGGATGACTCTTGTTATCATTGGAATCATATTTTGTGTGTCATCAAAAAGCTGATACAGAAGAAGCTCCATCTGATAACAACATTCTGTTGACAGCATAGTGTATCAACTAACTGAATCCACGTTGTATCAAGTCAGACTGGATGATATGAACAATGACTATGGTATAATTTAATGAATGATACGCAAAGTACGTTTTCCAGAACAATGGGTTCATGTATATTCAATGAACGAAGTGAATGTGAATACTATTGCAGGGCTGACATTGATGCGCATGGGGGAACATCGCATCCCTATGAGTAAAATGATGAGTGAATGAGTGGGTGAGTCAGGGAGGAAAAGAATGAAAGTGCTCGAGTGAGTGTGTTGTGCCTTATTGATGGTTCTGCCTGAAATATATGTCTGAGGGTCTAATCATTAGGATATTGAGATGATTGGGCTGAAGCCTTTTATTGGTGCATGAAACATTCCACACACACACGGACAGTCTGAATTTCCTGGTTATAATCTGACAGATAGGTGAAGACAACTAACAATGCTCTGTTATCTATTGAGGTCATTTTATTGGACAAGTGAATTAGTGAGCATGTGAACATCAGCGTACAGCTGATGGGTTTGAACTGAGGAACTGTCGGTTTATGATATACTGCTCTAACATTTAGCCATCTAGAACTCCAGTCATTTATAAAACTTGGATTCGTCTTCTCAGTAAATATTTATTCAAGTCACACCTATGTCAGTGTATGCTAAAGGTAGTTCAGTTGTAATGAAACGGATAAAAACATCTTGTTGTGTTACATAGTTTGTTGAATAGCGAGTGAGTGAGTGAATGAAAGGTTGAGTGATCAAATAAGCAAGTTGAGTGGATTTATGGGTGGTTGAATAGGTTAGTCAGTGTGAGGGTAAAGTTTAACAGCATATTGGTGCAAAAAGCTGAAGTGGACCAATTCGTATTCTCTGTACATTTAGGAAGTTACGCTTCTGTTGACATGATTATGGAACAACAAGGGGAGAGTGTTTTGATTTCGTTTCATTTTTGTTCATGTGCCAATTCATCAAAACAGCCTTTAAAACAATGACTATTAATATATACACGATCAAATAAAGCTATGGAACGCAGTGTAATAAGTGTGATAGTATAACTATAACGTTGTTTTGTCTCTACGATCATGTTTGTACACTTCTTTTTAGACAATTTTAAGCTTTGTGATATGTGCGCCACGTGTAAGTAACGTTTGGTAAATGTATAAAGAAAATCGGCATATCTAAACTGGTTCCTTACTGTATTCTTTGGGATAGTAATTAATGCTATTAGTGTGTTTAATTTGAAGCCATTAGTCCGATGTTCTGACAGCCCGGTGTTTTTACAGACCGGTATTCTGACTGCGCAATCGAATAAGGGCCCAATGCAATTTAAAATGTATAGATAAATGTAGGTTTAATTTTCTTTTGGTTATAACTGGATTACCAACTTGGTAAAACACCCAGACTCACATAATATTAATAATGGTCGAATGACGGTTTTTTATGTGGTTGGCCACTTCAAATATTTATAGCTTCGACACGGGAACCAATTCTAAATAAATTTAGAGTTTACAATAGATGACATATTCGGTGGAGAAAACCTTGCCAGCTTCCTGGTTGGATCAAAAACTCCGACTATAGTGCCGCGTCTGGGATTCGAACCTCCGACCTCCCTCGCAGAATGACCATAACCATGAGCAGGGGTGACTGAATCCTTTTATTTTCTACTTTAGTAGAAGTAAGCCTCTTCAAAACTAGTAAAAGTAAACTTGTACAAATCTACTTTAGTGAAAAGTTAAACTACCTTCTAAAAAATAATTTTAAAAAGTAGAAGACAAAATATATTGTAACACAAAATATGATAAATACACAGTGCGTAAGAGTGAACAAAATTCACTGCATCCACAGACATGTGCTGCCGCCTAAGGTTCATGCCCCGAATGCCAGCTTCTGGTTTTGCCTCCTGAATGGCAGTCAGTCGCCGCTTGATGAATCGTAGTATAAATTAATTATCAAATTATACAATATTGACAATCCCAGGTTTTACCAGTATTAAAAATTTAATTGCGATGAATCTTATAAAAAGTTGTCTAACTGAAACATTATATAACAAAGTGAGTGTACAGCCCGTTTAGTCTACCTTGTGCACAAAAGTGGCCGTAAAGCATCATCCATCATCATCCATATTAGAATGTAATATTTCAAACATAATTAAATCTCTGTCGCATTCTCAGTCGTACTCGTATGTAATATTGTTATGTGCAGTATGGATATTTGTAAAGACGAACATGCCCCGAATGACTGACTATCAGGTTATGCCAGAATTCTACACTACAGACGCTACAATAATGTTTCTTGTCCCACACAAATCTCAATTATAGTAGTTATGATTATTATTTTTATTCTCTTACTTTGAATACGACCGTTATGGATATTTACATAGTTTGGATACGTACATAAAGAGATGCACGCAAACAAAAACAAATGTGTTTCCATATGATCTAGTTGGCGGACACATTGACAAATACAATCAATCAGCAATTTATGCAAGCTAATTGATAACAGATCTCGGGATCAGCAATGTGGGTTGAAGTTGGTATACAAGTATGCAATTAACAATTTACATTGGCATTCTTAAGAACCCTGAAATCACTCGAATCCTATTGCTATATTGACTAGGAAGTGTTTCATCTGATGATACCATTTCTCGAGAGTAATTCATGCTTTGGCCACATGTTCCAGTTGTGAGCAGCATGTAAGCTGAAAAACTAAACTAATCACTCACTCTTAATACAGTCAAACCTGATCTTAACGCTGTCTGTCTGGAAGCGCCACCTGCCATTTAGTGCCACCTTTCCAAAGACCCGATGCAAGTCCCATTCAAACTGACTGCCTAGAGCCTGCACCTGCCGGACGCAGCCAAACGCCGTAGTGTCAGTGTTCCCGGTCAGTATTATTACCTGTCAAGCAACCGCCAGTTGTGATAATTTGATTGAGGATTTATTAGAATGATTGAGCGCTTATTGTCATTGGCTGAACATCACCAATATATTGACCAATGATAGCTCTTCCCCAGATATGTCCCCAACGATGTGTATGACATTTTGTGCTGACAGTGTCTTGGATAATGGGCCGTGCTATTTGCATTGTTATATAATCGTTATGTGATTTCAACACAGCTTGAGTAAAGGTAAATAAGTTCCATCTGTCTGGAAGCTCCACCTGTCCATAAAAGCGTCCCGTCAGGTGATTTTAAGAGTAGGTTTGATGGTATATAAATAAATAAATGTATTATATATATATATATATATATATATCACAAAATATCGAGATATTAGTACAACATTGTCACATCATACTTAGAATGATAAGGATAGCTTGAATAACTTTTTCGTCATAACGTCATCAAGTTGACATAATGTAACATTAAATAATAACGTAAAACAAGGTAAATTAAAATATACGGACTAAGGTAAATCAACTCAACATCTACTGTATGATAGAGGTTAACGGGTAATCTTTGATGACTTTTGAGAAGAAAAAAAACAGAATGAGAATTAATGGAAATTTATTTAGAAATGATCTTCTATTAGTTGCTGAATACGTTATCTTCCTAATATTTAAGTTGTGTTAATTAAAACAAATATCCCGTACTGATATCTGTTGACGTTGATATGAGTCTGATACGATTTTCCTGTTGGTCGTATGATAATTTAGCTGGAAGACGGTTAGAAAATGATGAATAAAGGTTTCAGAAATTATTTAAAATGTAGCATACAATCAATAGTCAAGTGAAATAGTGATTTGAGCCACCACTAATCGCGAAAAATTGTTTCTCTGTGGAAATCTCCTCTGATATACACCAGGAATAGCATATTAAAAATAGAGATGAATAGAAGTGGCGAAAGAGCCCTAAATGTGCTACTTTATTTTAATTAAGTACGAACATCAATGGAACCAGATAAACAACTGGAAATCTTGCATTTGTCATCAAAATAAACCATTACATGGTATCCAAATGTATCAGTTGTGTTGTTAGAAATAATAGAATCAAGTGCCCATTTGGGTGATTGGCTAATTATGTACCACCTTTCATCATAACTTTAGAACTGTGAACTCAAAATTATGAGAAAAATGTCAAGATCTAGATTTCTAGTGCTAGTAATACATGAAAGAATCCCCTAAAAGTTGTCATTATGAGCCAATTATGCAAATAAGTCAGGGTTAACCATGTAATATAAAACAGTACTGCCCGCACCAGATAGACAAATCCAGAAGAAAATATAAGCCAAGTCTCCGGAACACTTTTTTGACGTTCTATATTTTTCATTCATCAACTTCAGTCTCAATAGCCCTTAGAATCATTGGACTAGAGTCACCACAGACAAATGTACACGCAAGGCAATTCCTGTGACAGGTGCATTTTTGAGTACTGCAGCCGGTTTTACAGTTACAGTGAATAACTTCTAGCAGATGGTCAGGAGCTGGAGGCAGGTCTGTTCGCAATGGAATGAACTTGCCACCCTTCTCTTTCCACCCCATATTCAGTGGCATTAAGGCTTTCCATCGGCTTATTTGATGGAAAACATGTAGTGAGTGGTACTTGGCAGCATCTGACGTTGGTGTCAAAACCTGTGCCTGAATATCTTTTGAACACCTGACAACGTTTTCTTTAAATCGCTGGCAACTAAGTTTGTCCAGACTGTAATTGTTTCCTCCATTTTACCCTTAGGGACACAACTGTCTTCTCCACAGCTTCAGTAATGTTATCATGTTAGGTGAATGGGCCAAACCAAAATATATCTGCATGTTTTCTGAATTCAGAATCATCAAGCGGATTTTTTGAACGTAAGATGTTTCCCAACTGCATGCAGTCTAGAGATTATGTCGTAAGAAGAAATGGCACGGGCAAACATAATGTATTCACATGTAGTCTCCTTTAGGATATCCCACGTCTTTTGTATGTCCCATACTCTGCAGCTTTTTAATGGATCTTTGGTTCTGGACGAAAATAGATTGTCTTTGGCAGATTCTTTGCCTGGTAGCAAAGCAGAACCAGTAAGTCTGTGTCCTCTCCGACTAGAACAGTGTCAACAAACTCAGCATATTTCACAGCAGTCATAACAATCAGTGTATGGGCATCTCCCATTGGATGTTGGACCACACACTCTCAGATTTATCACTCAAAATGTTTCTGAACCTCTGCTTGTTTACTGGGTTTGAAAAAACTCAGCTTTCTTCAAAGAAATAACAGTTTGGCCAAAACAAATATCCTAAGGACCACAGCAATCCTTTGTTCTGCGCAAGTGAGTAATATCCTTGGTTGAATGTCCTGGAGGTAGCCATCATAAACAATGTTGGTTTTGGACCTTTGAGTTACAAAGTCCACGTATAAATAACAGATGTGCTCAACGGATTCTTTTCGGGGCCAAGGAATTATCTGAATAAGGGATCCCCCATCAAGCACACAGTGGAGATCAGTAGACGGTAGGGAATCTGGCTGTGAGTCTTTTACATATTCCCGCATTGAAACAGCAAGGACAGGTTTGTTGGCTTCTCTGAGGAGAATGGTTGACTCAAACAGGGCTGCTGGGGCAGAGTTCATACTTCAAAGGCTTTGTGGGATATTCCTCCTTACTAACAATAACACTTAGTCTTTGGAACAGAAGCTATGGTTCAATTTGTATGACATCATCTTTAGTATCACCAATGTCTTGGCAGCGCGGGTAACCTTCTCGCTTAAAAGAAAATTCATTGATGCTTATTCCAACCATGCTGCCAAGTATTGCTTGTTGTACTTTTTTTGCACTGTCAACCAGATGGATCCAGCTGCCTCAGTGTCTTGAGCAAGTCAAAAGTATAATCAACATATTTTATTCTATTGTACCTTGGCTATATCCTTGTGCTGCTCACTTGTGATATATTTGACCGCTGATAGTGTCTGCTTGGAAAAATTGACCTCTGAACAAGCTGGCTTTGACAGCAACCACTGAGCTCGTTGGCTTTTAGAGAACTCCCGTCCATGAGTAAGACCACCACGACCTTTCACAGTGCGAATATGCACCTGTTCAATAATAAGATCAAGTTTTGTTTTAATGTGAATAAAGCCATATGATGAGCAACCAATTCCCTCTAAAAGCTCATTCATTATTTTCTATCAGTTATTTGTTCATCAGCATTCTCCTGTATGAAGCTAAAAACCCGTAGAAAGGCTTCTTGCGTGTCTGCATTAGCTTGTCTTCCATGCTTTACTGATTCCTCTGTATCACTGAACCGTTTTGGGATATTCACGTTGTCCGTTCTAAAATTCACATTGCATTGTTTGTGACAAAAAAGCATCTTTAGCACGTATATCTCGTGCATACTCCAATCTTTTCATAACAGTTCGAGCCCAATCATAATCCTTTTTTTGGCAACTTTCTGTAATAAGTTTTTGCAAAACTTTAATTTATACTAGTATCACATCAAATCTCCGCTTAGGCCTACCATATTTTGCAGGCTTGCCACAAAATAGGGAATGTTCTTCAAAATTGAATACTGACGATTCAGTCCTTTTTGTGGGTGCATGTGACTTTTCAATTATCTAGTTATAGCATTCTTGTTAGTGAAATCTAAATGACACGCAACAAGAACACGTTATTCCATGTCACAGCCCCACATTTCACTTGTACTATTGATGCAGCCACTCCCTTTCTGTCGATGAGTAACGACGATGTCTCCTCCAGTAGCAAGGGTTTTGCCGCATATGACATACTCTTCCTTTTCTGTTACGTAGAAAATTCCTGGGAAATAGAAAAGGGTTAATAAGTTATTAGTTTTTGCTTCAAAATTAGTGGTTGAGGATAAGTATACACAACATCATGAAAGTGAGATATCACCACTCTTGATGGACCTTATTAGTTATCTTTAATATTGGCATTCTCCCAATTGCTGACGTCAAATGACCTCAGAAATAAGCCAGGACCCCTTAAGTACCAGCTATGTATTATAATAGGAACAATATCCCATAACTGGACATAATCTGAAGCCTGTGCCATTAAAAATCAGGAGTTGAGGTCTGATTGGGTGAAACATGCAAGAATTTCCTTGGAAATGATTGATTTATGTAAGGCATTGAGCACTTATGGGTTAATGCACGAATGGCACCCCATAGAAGCACACGCAAATACAGCAGACACGTAGGCCTAATGAGACCTAACCTAGGTAGTAATTAGTTCCTTAGAACTTAAATGCACATGCTACAAATTACAACGATTCATATTACAAATTTCTGTATCAAATAAAGATGGCATGCAGGAATCAATCAAGCATAATGACTCAAATCAAAACAGTAGTTATGAAGAAGCGTCCATTGTTTTAATCTTTTAATTAGCTGGATTAAAAAAGGCTCTGCTGTAGACATGGGATACAAAATAGGATGAAATTGGCTTACCTGAATCATGATCTTGTAAGCTTTGGTTCACAGTCCCAAATCTTATGAAAAAAGTGTTTTGTCAATAATGGCGACATATAATTAGCATAATTATGATTACATAATTAGCCAATCACCCAAATGGGCACTTGATTTTAGTTTCTGTTATTTCTAACAACACAACTGATGAATTTGGATACCATTTAATTGTTTCTTTTGATGACATACGCAAGATTTCCAGTTGTTTATCTGGTTCCTTAGATGTTGGTACCTGATACATTTAGGGCTCTTCCACCACTTCTATTCTTCTCTATTTTTAATATGGTTTTTCCTGAGGTATATCAGAGGAGATTTCCACATAGAAACATTTTTGTAATTAGTGGAGGGTTGGATCCCTTAATTGGATAACTTGTCTTCGTAGCTATTCAGTTGTCGAAGTCTGCAAAAGGAGCAAACGAAGCTGCTTACGAATTAAGGAAATAGGTTGTTGCTACAGAGACTCACCCGACGGTACATACAGTCTGCTACCAGCCACGTAAGTTGGTGGCGAAACTGGAAGAAGAAAATACAAAACAAATTAAGTAATTTATTTTCTTGGTACAACAGTTCCGCATTACAGGTATAACATGTTATTATTCGCCTCACAAGACTAGCTACGGTATCATTGAAGTTGTTAATTAGTAGTTATATCCCAGCCGATAGATAGTCACCATCATCGACAAATTGTTCCTAATTAACCTCTAATTTAGATAAATGGTTTCTCGATCTGATGTAAATTTACAAGAAAACACCTTTTAGAAAGTATTACCTGCTCCATTGCAACATACTCTATCTGTAGAAGGAGCTCGATTGTTATCTGATAATGTCTTTCAGCAGAGCTCAATAGCCCATGGTTCTAATCATTTTGTCAATCCATCTGGTGCTGAAATATTCTGGGTCAGCTCTTACTCACATTTATTAGTTCATTATGAACTAGGAAGTCGGAGGGGGGTTATTTTGGTAAAACGCCCATAATGTTTACTTAGGCGCCTCGTGTGAGGAATCGGTGAGTTTTAGCGAAGGCTCCGAAATTCGCCCACTTTGTATTCATTTATTTTGCATCAGTTGGACACATAGTAATAGCCCGCTACCGGCAGCCATGGACGTCGATGTCTCTATATTTGGTTCTCTTACGTCAATTCGACATCCTTATATTCTGACAGTGTTAATGCTTTGAGAGCTTAGTGTTCCGATCATGTGGTATGGCTCTGCGTTGCTATATGGAATCCCTACAGGGTAGAATAACACGCGACACACACACACATACACACACACACACATTTGTAAATTAGTCGTGGATGAATGTTCACTAAGTGATGAACGGAAACGTATGAGGATTAGCTGTTAGGTTTGAGTAAATCATAGTATTTACTCAGGTTTGAGGCGATATTTCGTTGTAGTCCAGTAGTAATCTATTGTGTAGTATTGCTACTTTGTTTTTGAGCTAAATCACTTCACCTTTTCGATCTGCATGTGGTGTACATCGTATAACGTGTTCAACAAACTAATGTTGGTTAGCGCACCGAGTGCCTATGAAAGGCCTAACTTTTCACTAAGGTTAGAGAACAACTTCCGACGCCAAACCAGTCAGACGTCTATTAATACTATTTATATGGGTAGGAGTTTACCTATTCGAACCCAGAATAAAGCTGAGGTCAGCATCTGGGGTGTCGATATTTTCTATATATAAGTTTCTTTTGAATCGCAGATAATTACTGTTGAATGTAAACCTTGGTGTCAAAGTAGTTATCTTTTGTATGCAGTAACTCCCTTTGAACCACATACACTTAAATGTCCTTAATTTTCAGCAAAATGTTCAAAAGTCAATACAAGTCAATAAAAAACAGGTTTTCCTTTTTTGGAGGAGGGTATTTCATTTTCCTCGCATCAGTATTCTTAAAAACGATACTTCATCGGAAAAACTGTTTACCGGCGAAGCGTCGCAATAGTTCCCGTCCCAATCTTCCCTCCCTCGCGCCTGAACACGTGGCTTTGTTTTTGCCGAAGTAGGTCACGTGTCTGGATTCGGGTCATCTCGGCAGCCATTGTTTGATCGCTAGCCTATTCATCACGATAAAAGAGCTGCACAATATGCCTATTGTATCTGTCATCGGCATTCATGGAGTTTGTTGACACAAATATTTACGCACAATACCTAAAACGATGCCTGGACAATGTTATTTCCAAGCCTCATGGCTTGACAAACCAGAATTCAAAGGATCGCTGGAGAATGTTCCCGGATGACGATCTTCTGCTCATTGTCTTGTGTATTCTCCATGAAAAGCTTGGGCATTTCTGCCGTCTCCGTCCATGGTAAAGGGCAAACAATATATCAATGGTGAGTGAAACTGCATTTGCCACATCTCAAACACGATCAACGATCTTTTGGGCATCAGAAATGTTGAGTGATTGATCGAAATTCAACTTTGTTTTTGTGCATTGACCATTCATTGTAATGACTGAGGCATTCGTTTGTCAGACAATGACGTCTGCTATCACATTGTGAATTATGTATTGTACATTACGAATCTATTTTTGGACGGTGTCTCACTGATCATGCTGTTAAGGTTACCGATCACTGACAGTTATATTGATGGGACAGCGCATTGCGCAATACGCGCATACATATTTTTAATGTGCGCGTTGATCTCTTTTTGTAGGGGCAAAATGCGCGCATATTGATTTGTATTACACCGAACGCGTGAAAATAGAATATTGTCATAAAATATTTTCACATCCAATGACAGGCTCTTAATAAGATTGCAGTCAGCATTGTGACGTTTTCGGATGGGTTTTCCCGCCATGCACATTATTTCCCGTCACATTATTCCTTCCATTCGTGCGAGGGAATCTCTGTTCTGTTTCAACAGATGTTTCAAGGACATCCTATTGATGAAACGTTCTCCTGTGGCGAAACAAAATGCAGATATCTCTGCCAGTTCGGACCCGCCCCTCACTTCTCCTCTCTTCTAAAGAGTCGCATAAATAAAGACAGTGAATATGTTTTGCTGTTTGATGAGAGCATGAACAAAAAGACTAAAAATAAACAATTAGACATTCACGTCCGACTCTGGCATCATGACCAAGTCCACACTAGATATCTAACATCACAATTCATTGGTTATGCTGCTGCAACTGATTTATTGGAACATTTCAATGCATCAACTTCAGATCTACGTAGAAATGGTTTGTTGCAGGTATTTATGGATGACCCTTCAGTGAATTGGTCTTTTTATGACAAATTGGAAAAAGAAATCAAGAATGACTGTGGTATGGGCCTTTAGAATATTGGGAGCTGCGCTCTCCATGTCATTCGTGGGGCGTTCCAGACTGGTGTTCGTGAGACTGGTTGGGGTCTTGATGGTCTTCTATCCAGTCCATACTACCTGTTTAAAGATACCTCTGCCAGGCGAGATGACTTTACTGATGTCACTGGGTGTAACGAATTTCCACTGATATTTTGTAAACAAAGGTGTGTTGAGAATGGTCCTGTGTGCAGCAGTGTCCTTCTGCTGTGGCATCACCTGAAATCATTTGTTGAGGCATGTGAAACCAAACGGAAGGCAAAACCCACCAGCAACTCATACAACGCACTGCGTGATGCAATGAATGATAAGTTGTCCGTCGCAAAACTGTCGTTTTTCAAGTCAGTAGCCAGTGCAGTTGAGCCATTTTAGCCTTATACCAAACAGAGAAACTAATGGGTGCATGATATTGAGAGACTAGTCATAAATCTGTTAGAGAGGTGTGTTAAGCCAGTTGCTTTACAGAAGGCCTCTACTGCATATTACTTGTGAAGCTGGACCTTGAAAAGGAAAGGGTAGAAAACAAAAAGATTGAAGTGGGTTTCAAGGCTGAAGGTGAAGTCCCTCTTGAGTACCAAGGCCATAAGTGAACGCCAAGTGTTTCAGTTCAGAGAAGAATGTAGACAATTTGTGGTGAAATGTGTCAAAAAAATCTTTGAAAGGTCTGCTGTGAAGTATAGATTAGCAAGAAATATGGCTTGTCTGGATCCCAAGTTGATGGTGAGTGATCAAGAACATTCAAAGTCAAAATGCAAACGCCTATTGGAAGAATTGGTAACTCTAAACAGGGTTGATGGTGATGATGTAGATATGTTGGTTGCAAGTTACAAAGAATTATTGCATGATGTGGCCGGGTGCGAACTGAAGTCTATGTTCAAGGACTTCAAGGTTGAAGATGACCGGGTAGATATGTTACTCTATGAATGTATGGGTAGGAACAAGAAGTTTGAGAAGTTGTGGAGAGTAGTTCGTAAAGTGTTGCTGGTTTCGCATGGTCAGGCGTCTGTTGAGAGGGGGTTTTCCCTCAACAGACAAATAGAGAAGGACAATATGAGTAAAAGGATGATTGTGGCACTGAGGCAGATTATTGATTATTTTGTATTGGTAGGTGGAATGCTCAAAGTTGAAATCACAAAGGAACTGCTATCCTCAGCATCCAGTTCCAGATATAGATATCATCAGTATCTTGAAGAAGATAAAAGAAAGAAAGGGCAAGAAGCCATCCAAAGAAAACGAAAAACTGTTCAAGATGAAGTGGATGATTTGAAAAAGAGAAAAAAGTTTTACAATCTGACATAACAAACCTGACCACATCGTCAGAAAAATATGCAGATGAAGCAGAGGCAAAAGGGGGAAAAACTAGTCACAGTATTCTGATGAAGTCAATCGCTCTGAGGCACTCTGCTAAGCAAAAAAGAGGATAACTGCAGGTTCTAGAAAGAGAAATTGAGGAGAAGGTTAAATCATTGCCCGCTATCTCCTAATTGAAATGTACTGTTCTGTAGAATGCACCAAGTGTAATATTCTCTTCAATCACAGTTACTGTAGAATCAGTGCGGAGCCAACCCTGTTGTCTCTTGATGAATATTTTATTAACTTTCACCTTTAACAAGTAACTTGTGTGTTACAGCTGATCTGACTTGCATAATGTGTTACCAAGTGGCTACAGTTTATTAAAAAAACTTAATACTATCTTGTGTTTGTGATTTCTTACATCGTGTATCTTGTTAAAGGGGACACTAACCCCATCATGGCCAGACCACCGATCAAACAGAACACCCCCCAACAGGTATATCCTCCTAGCTGATTATGAGTGGAGGGTCTTACAATGAATTGTGTTTGGCTGTGGTTTAGTCATTGGTAGTGTCCCTTGAATCTGGGCTTGCCATATGTGATCGCCTCAGTTTACCCCTGGAATTTCTAGGGATGTGGTCCTAAAATGGGTTATATTGGCCCTTAAAAGTCCTTAAAAAGTCCATAAAAAAGACATCTCAAAAAGAGTGGGAACCTTGTGTAAGCTTTGGCGTCAAGTTGTATTTGGTTGTACGTGCTTCCGCTTTTTGTGAGTAGCGTGCATCTAGCCGCTTCCCTGTGGGCGTGACATATTTATTACGTACGAAAAGCAGCTGAGTAGCCAAGAAACGTGTTTACGTATCTATAGATATGTGAAAGTGTAGAATATTTTATATTTAGATTGAAGTATGTATAGTTTAATGTTATGAATAGATTTATGAAGGTATAGGTCTCAACAGATGTTTAGATATTGATGTTCTGAGCCAGTGCCGCTATATATGTATCCTAGAACACGCACACACATTCTCTCTCTCTCTCTCTCTCTCTCTATATATATATATATATATATATATATATAGAGAGAGAGAGAGAGAGCGATATTATAATATTGGCCTTTACTATATTAATAGTTGACTTCGGCTTATATACATCATGTCACTTGTTGTCGATACCTCAACGCCTTATATATATATATATATATATATATATATATATATATATATATATATATATATATATATATATAAAATGGATTTTTTCCTTCAGTTTTGGAGTACTTCATGTTAATTACAGAAACGGCAAAGACGAAATTTTATTTGCTCCTACTATCAGCAGTAGATCTTGGGGGTCTTCACTATTATCACCTTCAGAGAAGTGTACTATCTATAAAAACTAAACTATATTTATAGTAATTTATTTTTTTCTTTCAATTCACACTTTTTATCTAGTAAAAGACACATACTACAGTTGTTGCATATATTCACCTCAATTAGAATATCTTCTTTATATGGGATTTATTGCGCTTGTTGTAGTCGTTCAAAGTGTAGGATACTCTTCTCATTAAACAAATAAAAACACGAATTATAAGACCGTAAACAAGAGATGAAGTAAAGATTATCAAAAAATCAATTACTTTACCACTGCTTGATACAAACAGCCGCATACTAATGCCAACGATGAGAGGTGTCAAGACGCCAGAGGGAAGCAGTTTGCAGGAAGTGATGTGATCGTAGACGATGGATTTGGTGATGGGTCAGTGATGGCGGTGGACTAGCATCTGTTTAGGGAGTAGCAGGGACGTGTACATTCTTCGACTAGGTAGCATAATCAGATTGAGATACCGTGTTGGGGTAATGGAACCAATCGTAAGGTCATTTGCTGCTCTAATAGGAGATTGGTTCATTTCCATGGTGGATAATGATTGATCAAACATTGCTCGTCTCCTTATGAACTTCCTTGACGCGGGGGGCGGGGGTGAAGCGACGTCATTGAGTGGCTAGCAGATCTAATTGTGATCTGAATCCGATATACTTTTGTTGGGTCATGGTTGGATGGCTCGAGCCCTTGATCATCCTCCAATGACAGTTGGTGACCACAGGACAGTCATCGAAGAGGAGTGGGTGGCCATCCCTCAAAATACGATCAATATGCCCAACATTATTATTTTTGATGATTAAAGGGGTTATGACGTTAGGGATGTATATCACTTAGATAATTCTGAAATCACACAAAATCTATAATAATGCAATATATCGTTAAGAAAATGTAAAATGTAAAATTTAGTTTTAACCATTAATTGTTAGAGTAGTGTATAACGAAACCAGGTTTAATACAAATTAATATTTCAATCTCGGCAGCATTTTGTTTTCTTTGTTGTCATTTCAATTGTCAGTCCAGAAGGGATCATTATGTGATCATTGGGAATATTTGCATTGATCAATACAATAGCGATTGTGAAAATGATCATCGAGTTTAACCAAATTGTGATTGGTAGAAGTTATGATATCTATGAACTGAGAACTTTGGATTGTCTTACGAATAATGTTGAAATAAATGGTTTCGTTTAAGGAAACAGAACAACGGTATCATAATTAAATCAGTATATATCGATACAGAACAGGAGACTGTTGATGACAAAAGTGAAATCTAAAACTCAAGCCCTGAAAGAACATGGGGATTAACACTGCGAATGTAGTTAAAAATCAAGAATGAAGCCAGGAAATGTCAAGAAAATCTTGCATCAACGCAAACACACAACAGCTGCTGAACATAGTGATAATGATAGCACTTATGTGATTTACAGCAGTCAGAGTCCAAAACATTTCTAATTTTATCCTGAAGAAAACGGAAAAAATAGATCAATCGTCTGGGGAGTGAAGGTTTTAAATTATTTTCTGATGACGTCACATTTAAACAGACTTATCAATAGAGCACGACCATCTCCACCCCAAACTGTTGTGAGCGTATCGCTCAAACGACATCTCAACTTTATAGAAAGTGGACGACCCTACAAATTGCTGCCAACAAGTCATTAGCGCTCGAGGATGATTCGCGTCAAGGCGGTTAAAGATCAAAAGAACAATTGACTATTCCCCTTAGTGATAACATGGCAGGAACAGTGAAGCTATTAATGCTAGAGATTGACAAAACACCAAACTAAGATAAGATGCTTCAAACGAATCGTATCACAACCAGCCGCTTATCGCAGCAAGAATAAAAACATGGATGACATTCCCACTCTTCTTTGCGTTGGGCAGGAACCGATCGTAAATTTGATGCTCGCCCCCCTAAAGGAAGATTGCCATAGTGATAGGAAAACTGTCTGCGTATCCCGGCGTTGATGGTTTTTAAAGCAGATAAGCTGATCTCCTTTCCTTCAAACATAAAAAGTAGCCCCGAGTCAATAGACCAGGGTGATATTGCTAATCTAAGACACCACTATTGTTCGATCTTAGTGTAAGAGATAATATTGGTCATGAACTAACAGTATATTGTCAGTGTATAAAAATGATGGGCATAATTCAACGACCATAGAACCAAATCAAGCAACCGATAATCAGCTACTGTTTTCCATATTGTCATTCAAAATTTAGCCAATCAACAAAACCAATTTGCGTAGAACTTGACCTTTCTGTAAAATTAATTTGAGTAAAGATCACATGTCAAACATAGTGAATAATAAACTATTACACCTGAGGCTGCCTGAGAATTAGCAACAAATATATCAATTACTCTATACCTGAATAGACTCTAAATTCGCTCATGTAGCAACATTAGCAGCTTTTATATCATCCATAGTTTATGATGATAAAGGGCCAATAGATCTGTAACATCGTCTTAGATAGCTATGATGATATATGTGGAGGTGATCAAGGTGAGATAGTCTTTATCTAGAAGTATTTAGGATAATTTATTCGTTGTCTTCGTGACCATGCCGTCCACAATATATAGAAGCCCGTATCAACTCATTACCATCGCCTGTATCTGTAGACAGGACATCATCACGGAGTCTGTTATCGTTTTTTAATGTACTCGTTTCTTAGAGCCCATCATAGCTGACATTTATTTAAAATTTCATTGTTATTGTTGTTGTTGTTGTTGAATTGAGTGGTTTATCCTCGGCGTGGATCATTTCTGGAACCAGACAAGAGGTCAATTCCATATATATTCCAAATATGTCTGATTTAAAAAAATAAATGGTAAATTAATTTGTGGATTTAATTCTTGTAGGAAACTTCAATTCCAGTTCCAATTATCAATTCCAATACTACTTCCAATTCTGTTTTTAAGTAATCAATTGCAATTGCAATTCCGGAATTGAATTGACCCCATGTCTGCCCGGAACATATGGTCGAAGGACGATTCTCAAGGAAACCAATCTCACAAACACAGGTATAAACTGGATTCGAACCCATAACCTGAATTTCGATGGATATAATAATAGTATTTTCTATAGCGTCTTATTCAACTTGATAGGCGTTTTACCTTTAAAACATAATTAAAACATAATTAAAACATATTCTGAGCTCATATAGCACAAACACATTGTATAGATAAATACACTGGTTTATATATTATAAATAGGTTAATTCAAATAAGTGGGTTCAAGAACGTTACAAAATATTTCTTTACTTGCAGCAAATTTAATCTGGTTTGGCAGTTTATTCCACAGCCGGGGGAACTGATGTTCGGAAGAAGTTCTTTCCTTACATTGTTGTATGGTTTCTTGGTACCGTCAAAAGTAAATAGGATTCAGATCGCAGCATTCTCAATGGCATACACCTTTGGATCAGTCCGCTTAGAAACAATGGTGTTGTTCTACTCAGTACTTTGAATGTATAAAACAGGATATTGTGCTGTGATCTGAAACGTACAAGAAGCCAGTACAGCTGGAACAAAAACTGGTGTTATATGTTCCCTTTTGTGCATGTGTATCACCAGATGTCCAGCATAATTATGCACTCGCCATAGGCGGTTTATCAGAGAGAGGGAGAGAGAGAGGTGGGGGGGGGGGTATTATATAACGAGGTATTGCTAAAGTCCAGTCGAAACATAATAATAAGTGCTTGGACTATACTCTTGCATGTCTCATCATTTATGTACTTACGAATAAGTCCTATATTTCTTATTTGATATTAATAGTCCTTACATCACCTGCTGCTTCTCTATTCCAAGACTATTATCCAATATAACCCCTAGACTTCTCACAGACATGGAATAATTTATATGACTGGATCCTACCTTAAGGCGAAGATTCTCAGTTTTCTTCACATTATCCTTGGATGAGAAAACAATAACTTTTCTTATTCTTATTCAATTTCAGGATGTTACTATTTATCCATATACTTATGTCTCCAATACAAGCTTCAATTGAAGATGAAATATCATTTCATTTATAACATGACTTTAAAGTCATGTACGCTTGTGCAGTAATTCTTTCGTCCTAAAACGGATCCCCGTGGTACACCAAAATGAAAACCTACACCAGGTTATATTTAATCCGCCACTGAAATACACCGAGTTTAGTCCGTACGACTTTACTCCAAGTTAGGGCCCTTTCCTTGATTCCAAAGGAAAATTCTAAACACTTCAATAGTATTGGATGATCGATTATATCGAAAGCCGCAGATAAATCAAGCATAATTAATGCAGTCATGGATCCTTCATCAAGAGCCTCAGCAATGTCGCTGTGCACTTTCAAGGGAACATTTTCTGTTGAATGACCTCTACGATAAGCAGACTAATAACTGTCATTAGATCATTGTGCTCTAGTGTTCTTCTATACGCTTGGCTACTACCTTTTCAATAAGTTTGGAGATGAAAGGAAGGCTAGACATAGGATGATAATTCTTTATATCTTCCATATCCAACCCTGATATCTTAAAGAGCGGGGTTATGGTGGGCTCGGTTCAAACGCAGCGACATTACTGACTCATCCATTGACCTATTGATAATGGCTGTTATCAGTGGCAGAAGTTGATCCACACATTTCTTTAAAAGTTGGCAGTGGATCCAGGTCACATGATTTGTTCGGAGACTTGGTGATTATCTCCTTGACACCCAATTTCAGAAGCCGGTTAAAACATTTTGAGCATATTTCCATTAAACATAATATTAGCATCCATGGATATACTGCAGGTATTATTTGGGTAATCAGAAATGAGCTTATTCCTTGTGATTCTTGTTTTACTCACGAAAAAATGCTCAACTTTTCTACATTCTTCTATCTTTGTGGAGTAGAAACACTTCTTCTCCTTGAATAATAGTGTATTAATTTGTCTACAGAGATCCCTGTATATTTCGAAGTGCACTGTTAAGGAAGTTCGGCGCAAGGTTCCTTTGCTTTCCTCCGAATTTTCTTAGCATATCTAAGCTTATCAGAGTACCAAGCAGTTTCTGGTCTTAACGTGATACTTTTTTAACAAGAAGGAGAATGATGATTTATGACACTCTGGACACCTATGTTATAGAATTCTACCAGATCATCAACTGAACCCTTATAATTTCTCTGGTGTTTAAACGACTGTAGATCTTCAATACATTCTTTATATTTATGTCATGATATTTTCTATATGTGATCTTTCTTCGTATTAATGACGAACGGTACAGCCAGATGATCGCCGAACGATTTACGTCGGTTTCTATTGAGACAAAGGCCAGTTACAGAAGGAGCTCCTACTATGATGGGGTTCGATTATCTAGAGATGACCAAAATCTAGTGTGTAGCCTCCTTTATGAGTTGCACTAATAACAATCCGCATGAATCCAATATACTGTAAAATCGACGAGCTTCAATATTAGACTTAATATCCACATGAAAGTTTAATTCACCAATTAGTATGACACCAGAACGGGTAATGACTATGTTATCTAAGTATTTAGACCATCCATTAAAGAATATTGAATTTCTAAAGCCACTTTATTTAGAAGTAGGGGGATGATATATAATACAAAATTTATATATATATACATATACGAATGTACGTGTGTCTGTGTGTGTATGTGCGTGGGAGGGGGGGGGGGCGCCTGTGCGTTTGAATTTGTAATTTATTTGGCGTTCAGTTTGGTAAGTTGATTCTTTTTTTTACTATACTCAATCTGTATTACCATTAGACTTTCCAAAGATTTTTTAATATCATCATCATCATCATCATCATCATTATCATTATCATCATCATCTCTTCAACATATTCTAGTTATTCGCTTTTAATAAACAATTCTAGTTCCACCACAATAATAATATTTAAGGGAATAGACCCATTGCATGATGACGTCAAAAACCAACAACAAACCAGCCGCGCTTTGCATTGTGGGATTTATAGGGGGGTCCGCTAAGCGATAATACCGTGATAATCCCGCCATTTTAACCTTAAACGTCACTTTTCCGGATCTGTTATAATCATGCCAAAAACTAACTCCTGCGTTCCGTATTGTCATGCCACTAGTAAGCGATATAAACATTTAAGTTGGCGTGTGTTGGCCGCGGGATGAAACGCTGAGAAAGCGTTGGTAGTTTTAATTCGAAATGACAATCTGCGAGTCCAATTTTTATAATCAGTGTCAGTGTAAGGATTGACTGAAACAATGAAAGGCGCAAATAAAGTGTAATTAACAATATTATTATCCATCAGATCATAGATAATAATATTGGTAAATAAAGTGTAATTTACCATATTATTATATCCATAAATAATAAATTAAATTTACCAATATACTGGACTCTATTCTTCTTCTTTTGTTAAATATAATTTTAGTGTGATTTACTATGAACACCACATTTTAACAGTCTTTGTTATGTGCAGTGAATATTATTGTACTATGGTTTACAATGTTGAATACCACACTTTACTATCATTTTATAAAGTAGCAATGACGGACGATTAGCATATAGTTATAATCTGATTTTCAGTTTTGGTATACAATTTTGTACGCAGAAGTTAGTTTTTGCCATGATTATAACAGATCCGAAACATTGATGTTTAAGGTGAAAAAAGGGGGTTATCACGGTATTATCGCTCAGCGGCCCCCCTATAAATCCCACAATGCAAAGCGCGGCTGGTTTGTTTTGGTTTTTGACGTCATCATGCTTCAGGCTTATTGTTAGAAAACGCTATGTTCTATAGTTAATAATGCTATTTAATATGTCTAATTTAATCATTTAAATATTATTATCATTAATATAATTCATAATTAGACAATCACTGACTGACTGACTGACTGACTGACTGACTGACTCGCTCACTCACTCACTCACTCACTCACTCAGTTATATACAAAGAGACAGACATACATACAGACAGAGAGACAGACAGAGAGATAGATAGACAAATATATATAGTTAGATTGCCCGAAGGGAGTAATGCTCTCTCATTCTTTTTCTCTCTCACTCCCCCCCCTTCTCTCCCCCTCTCTCTCCCTCTCTCCCCCTCTATCCTGTTATCCCAGAAGGCTACCATAATCTATTACATTAATCTATAAGTTCCCTCCTTTCTTCACTCTATAAGTGTACCAGTGAGACCAATAACAGTAATATGGCTGGTGGGAAGTGGGAGAAGCAAGTGTTAGGTTTTCTTATTGTCAGGTGCCATAAAGCTATCAGAATATTATAAGGAACGATTCTAACTGATACTGTAGTTAGAACTTGTAGGATCACGAATGAGGGATTGAGATGAGAGGCGGGATCGGTGAGTGAATGAGAGAATCAATTAGAGACGTCCATTTAAGTAATCAAACAGTTAAGAATCCAATATGTGTTCAACAACCAAAAAGATTTAATGATGCAGATAATAAGATGGTGAATGTGGTTTTATATTATTTAACACTCGAGGAGATGATACAGTGCCTCTTAATAAAGTAATGTTTTGTTAACCTTTATCTTAATTAACTTTTATTTGGTATATATTGTAACAACAAAGATGCCATTCCACAAAGAGCAGTTCTGTAAATGAGTGTAAATATATAATATATATATATATATATATATATATATATATATATATATATATATATATATTATATGATAATATATATCTACTTACCTATAATGTTAAAGCTATAAAATGCTATAAAATGTTAATAATCATACTATTGTTGACAAGTTATCTTAGACAATTAAAAAGGAGACTATGTATTTATTAATATCTGACAAAGAGATATAATATTAAATAATCCCATTTTCTAATATTCTAACTACATTATATAGTGACTTTCTGTATCTTGTCACCACATATCTAATCGACATAATGACATAATGACAACATCTAATGACATTTTACAATATATATTTTCAGAAAAAAACAAATATTAGGACATTCTTTAACTACAGTTCTACTATAACAGTTTATAACATGTTATACTGCGGTATATGATGACACGACACAACATGCAAGAACACAAATCAAATAGTTCATTTTATATTAACATGACATATTTATTATCCATATAATGTCACATTATGAATATGGTTATGTTGAATAGTTATATTACTATAATCAACACTATTAATACAATTTCTTGTTATATAACTAACCAGTTAGTGTTATCTCTATGATGAATATCTACCATAAAGTTACATTCCCTAAAACGAGGAACGAATCGATGCCATAGTTATCTCAGGATAGCTTTGGTTCTGACATAATCCAGATCAAAGCAGCCATCAATAAATCAGTTCTGGATCGGCCAATGCCAGTGTGTGGGAGTATCTATATATGCGCGTGCGTATTCGTATGTAATCGAGAACGTGTGTTTGAGTTTCGCAGTATGTGATAAGACACCGCCACGGAGATTCATAAATCGTAAACAAATTATCTGGGTGATTCTTCGGGGAACTTATTATCGGACCAATAAAAGAAACCAATAGTTTAATTGTAATTTATGACAAGGAATTTAAACTATAGGAATATTGATCAGAATAATATTTTCTTGCCTCAGCTATAGAGTTGTACAATAACATAGAGTGATAGTTATTAACCCCGTGACCTGTGGCCTATGTAAATAACTAGTTCATAAAGTAAGATTTGTCAATAATCCACGATATAATAATATATTATTTGTTTTATCCATTGTCCTTGAAGGCACATAATAACATACAGCAAGAAGGATTTGTCTAAATATCGGTATATGTTTCCATAAAGAATGTCACTGTAGGCAGGGGATGAGTGGGCATAATGGGGGTAATAAATAGGCTTGCTATGCTCAATAATTGATTAACCATCAGAAGGGCAAAAAATCTGTTGTGACATTTTTAATCAAATACTAACTTCTTGACATAAAGGTCATTATGAAGTTGGTGACCAACAATGCCAGTTATCTTATTATTAACAGTCCGTTTAAACGTTTAATTAACTTGTCTTTAGCAAGATGTTTTATTCTTACCTTTCACGGCTGTAAAAAGTGTTTCCTTTCGGAAACGTGAAAAGTTTGTCATTTTAAGGTCATATTTGTTCACAGGTCATATTAATGGCCAGAGCGACATTCAAAAGCAATGAAACATTGTGAAAGATGAAACACCCTTCATACATACCTCAACCAGTGCTTGATACTGTTATTTTATTTGGTCGTATGGTTTGATAAATATTGACAGCTATTGAAATGGGGTCGATTTACTTCAAGCCATACATTCTATATGTACACCACTCGACAACGATCAATAACTTTTAAATACTATCCAACAATACATGTGTTGTGTTTATTGCTTATTAAAGAATGATCAGACACTTGGTTGATTGTATTGAGACGCTACCCTGCCCGCGTCAGTTGCCATAGATCGTCAAACATTAACATCGTCAAATGAAGCGTCGTTGTAACTTTGTACTTGCTTTGTTCATCTCAACATCTCAACCCTAATTATTTGTTTTCACGTCAAAGAAGTCAGTGTAGTATTAATTGATTTTCCCGTGTCCATCTCAACAATTCATCAGAATTATTGGATGTATGTTTGTATGAGATATTTTTATCAATATAGATGAAGCCTCAAAAGGACAATTCACTCTATGGAGTAATCCCTGGGCTGTGGTAATATAAAAAGATTATTCTACAAAGCGTATTATATATATATATATATATATATATATATATATATATATATATATATATATATATATATATAACTATATCTATTTAATCTTTACCGACCACTTATCTATCTATCTATCTATCTATGTATATATCTGTATATCTATGTCTATCTATCTATCTATCTATCTATCTATCTATCTATCTATCTATCTATCTATCTATCTAACTATCTATCTATCTATCTATATATATATTATTATCTATCTTTCAATCATTTCATAAATCTATCAATCTATCTAGGAAACTATTAATCTCTCCAGTACTGCATTTTAGCAATCTATCCATTTATCTATGAATAAATACATACATACCTACTGGTATCTATCTATCTGTTTATCAATACATCTATCTATGAGTCCATCTCTCTCTCTCTCTCTCTCTCTCTCTCTCTCTCTCTTCTCTCTCTCTCTCTCTTTCTCCTCTCTCTCTCTCTGCTTCCCTCTCACCTCCCCCCCTCTCTCTCTCTCTCTCTCTCCCCCTTTTCTCTCTCTCACCTTATCCCCCCTCTCTATATATCTTAAAGTATCTTGTATGATGATCAACAATTAAGAATACACGTTTTGGAATCATAATTTATGCAACAATAAACCATCAGAATCAGTGATAAAATAAACACTTGTCATTTATAAACGCAACAAAATAATTTCTAATATTATTTGATCCTATTCTGATCTGATAAATTTCAAATATTGGAGTACAGACCCTTCATCTCAACGGAGTAAATTTATCAGATTTCTAGGTGTCAGGTAAAAAGCATAAATATTAGATTCTCAAACAAACATTAACAAAGACAATATTGATGAGTTTATCTATTAATGTACAGGCATGAAGATATATCAAAGGAGTGGTATTAATAATATACGTAAGTTTGATTTATGAAAAGGTATAATTGTAGAATAACCTTATCTATCTATTTATTGCTAATAATAATGTACCAAAATTCCAACAATAATACTAATTAAAGCAATATCTCTCAGTGCTATTTCCAAACCACGTACCTTAGAGACCATTTATATTCAAGATTGTCTTCAAATAAATCATTCAGACTTGCCACTGAAACATTACTTCTTCCTTTAATGATGTTAAGAACCAAACTATACATTTAGGAATATTTAACATAATAAAACGACTCTCATTTTCAAATATTCAACAACAACTACTACTACTGCTACTACTATATATATATATATATATATATATATATATATATATATATATATATATATATATAGTTAGTGTGTGTGTGTGTGTGTGTGTGTAATATACATTAACATTATCAACATATTATGACATGGCAGAATATGCTCGACAATAATATAGTATACTTCTATTATATACCATAACATATGTATTAATCATTTACTGTCACATTATTTCAAATGTGATTTTGAGTTATTATGGTTGATAAACACTTTACAGATCAGTTCCATTTGATAAGATCAAGGATATATTGATGTCAGATTAGCATTCATGCCGACTTAAACCAGATCATGACTGTCTTCGCTAAACAGCTTCTTGAGAGGGCAATATTGGAAGGTCAAATAATCACTGGCATTTCTTCCACGAGAATATCATAGTAATGGTGATTATACACACACGCACGCACACAAACACGCACGCTCGCGCCCACACGCACACACACCCACACCCACACATGTACAAACTCACTCATTCACTCACTTACTCACTCACTCAGTTCTATTTATATTATTATTTATGATAGGACACTTAATCTATTTGAGTTGTAAATAGAATACTTTTTTTCAGTTACCTTAGAACTTGTACGATATTACATCATGCTATTTCCATAGGTTAGAGACCATTTATATTGAGGACGATCAATTTAGAAATGATTTAGATGCACCAGGTAAACATTACTTCGTACATTAAGTAGAAATAATGTGCCATTAAATCGATTACAAAACAAGTATTCTGAGAAGCTCATATAATACTATTCTACAAAAAGGATTGTCAAACGATCGTTATATTTTTGCATAAAGAATAATATATATATATATATATATATATATATATATATATATATATATATATATATATATATATATCCTAAACACACACACACACACACACACACACACACACACACACACACACACACACACACACACACACACACACACACACACACACACACAATGAACATATAAACTGCCCATGTGAAAGACATCATTGAGACTTGTCATTTATAGCTTTATTCGAGAACGTATTCAACACAATTACTGGTAAAGTTTCATCATTAGCTGTCATATATTCCACTATTCGGTGTCCTTGACCTACAGAATTATGGTAAAAAGACAATAAATAAACATAGAATTCATCAAAAGTGGGTATTCTCTGGAGAGCGGTCTACCATTTTGTATTTTGACATACAATTTTCACCAGATTTATAGACCAGTCTCGCATATCGAATTACTGACAACAAACATGGGGGGGAAGTTCTTCTATTAACTCGAAATATAATTCATACGACTTAAAGGGAAAATGTCAACACTATTCATGACAATATTACAACATTCCAAAACTATCTCGTTTACCTTCATTTAGGATGACATAATTAGATTGTTTACTGAATATTTAATTAGTTTAGTATTTAGTAATACCTTCAGCCTAATTCCTGGGAAAGTATATATCACTTATATTCGTCAAAATGTTTCTAACTACAATAATATTAACTATATTTATATATTCGCTTCTTATTATTCCACATTTGTTATTACATATACACGCACCTACCCGCACACACACACATGTTCATATATATATATATATATATATATATTGTAACTCCCCGTTGAATGGCGTATCTAATTATAACATTAATCAGTAGAATAGGTGGTATTATTATATTACATATTATTTGTACAGCGCCTTTGAATGATTCCAGCTAGTAAGGGCGCTTTGTTAAATATATATATATATATATATATATATATATATATATATATATATATATATATATATATAAAACTGATATATATTCAGACATATTGTCACTATTATGTCAAAAAGTGAACATTTTATAACTACATTAGACCTACTCTCTGCTACAGTATAAGAGCAATTAGTTTAATAACAGGTTTTAGTTATATTTGTGATAAGATACTTAAATTCGTGTAATATTAAATACTATCTTTTAGATGTCTAATAATCAGTATTAGTCTTAATATAGTAGATTAGTTTTCTGGCTTTAAAAATGTTATGTTACTTCTGGATTTGTTGATATTGAAGCTGTTGTGCAAGTAACAATTCAAGTATTAGTAGCAGTAGTAGTAGAAGTAGTAGTAGTAGTAGTAGTAGTAGTAGTATTAGAAGTGATAGTAATACTACTAGTAGTAGAGGTAGTAGTAGTAGTAGTAGTTGTAGTAGTAGTAGTAGTAGTAACAGTAGTAAACGAAGTATTATTAATAGTATTGTACTAATAGAAGTAGTAGTGGTAGTTGAAACAGCGGCATCACCATGACGACCAACAACAAACAATAATAATAATCAATATTTGCTGAAAATTAATTCCATTCTCGTATGACGAGTCTATTTATGTTTCCTTAATGATGTATTAATATGAATGATGTAAAGTTGATAAACATGTTAGTCAGTCATTATATATTATCTTTATAACCAGTAAATATCAACCATTGATGAAGATTAAGTTTATGGTGGTTTATTAGCAGAAATATAATAATCCACTGTTTAGTATCTCGAGTGATAACTGATTGTTTACATATTATATGTCGATAACACCCAAGTGAAGAAGGTGATATAAAAATTGTTGATTATTTTAAGGTAATTTAGGATTTTGCTGACTTTCTATCTACAAGCGATGATCATCGGTTGATATTTGTTTATTTCTTTATTTACACTTCGATTACCATAGAGATAGGGATGTCGTGATGTCAACTGGTTCTTATTCTCAGGTAAACCAATCAAATGATGGATAACCAACAAAACAATCTTAGACATTGACGCATCTCTGTGATCTAGTCATCTGTCGTCAACGTGACAATTTATTTGAGACGCATCTCTGTGATCTAGTCATCTGTCGTCAACGTGACAATTTATTTGAGACGCATCTCTGTGATCTAGTCATCTGTCGTCAACATGACAATTTATTATTATCTAATCGTTAGATTATAAACATTTCTATAAAACTAATAAATTCATCTGTTTCTAAAGAAATTATTTCGAGCAGAAAATATTATTTGATAGAGAAACAATAGTCTGTCCTCATCTGAAAATCATAACACAGTATTTATAATAGCATCCCCATATCTATAAACAAGTAATTAACTTATACAAAGATCATCATGTTAATAACTTATCACGTCATACTGAAGACATCTCCGGGGCATGATGACACACACAACATTAAATATATCTTGTATACGATGACACGCATGCACCCAGGCACGCAGGCACGCACTTATGCACATACGCACACATACTTACAAAAATTTAGATTCTAACAATACATAATAACATCCGCTTCATTATATTTATGCTACATGATGTACAAATTAAATGATTATATAATATTGTGCACATTAATATAAACACTTACATCAGATGGAGATTGTTATATAATATGCTCGCGTATTAATTAAACATAATACATTATAATAGTAATAACAACATTAATATTATTAATAAAAACATTCTGGCAATTAATGTGGAGTTTGGTTTGCCATATAACGAGAAATTGTACTCATGTCAAATGTTAATATTGCACAAGTTGCAAATACAGCTAAGGAGTACACATTATGATCAGGTTCTGATGCTGTAGATTTAACAGGATATCATTTACCCTGTGATGTTTACTAAATGATTCTGGGTTATATATGTTGATTATATTAGTCCATTAATATAACATTTTCTCAGCTACAACATACATAGTATATCAACTTCAACATTTGAAATATATCAGCTATAATATACACAGTATATCAGCTACAACATATACAGTATATCGTCAAATTAATTCCTACAACTACATATAAAGAGAGAGAGAGAGCGAGAGAGAGAGAGAGAGAGAAGAGAGAGTACACTTGTAAGAATGTTTATATCAACAATCAATAAAGTTTTATTTTAATATATCTTCTAAATGTCGTCTCTCTCTTCACGGTTACCTTTTTTTCAAACAATGTCCATCTAATGTGATTGTTTAGAAATATCATTTTATAGAATGTTACTTCAAGATTATCTTCCCATAAACACATATAAAATGTTATCGTAAAGTTATAATATTTTAAGTTATTATTTAAAACAGATCGAGTTACACGTTTATGTTTGCGTGTTTTGGTGATACAAAGATATATCTTGGCTAAATATGTCGACATGATTTTTGTTTTCTTGAGACTACCAATATTATTGTTATTGTTACTACAATTGTTGATTTAAGCACCATTTTACAGGTTTACAGGAACTAGTGGTGCTGCTGGTACTACAACTGTCGTTACTACTACTACTACTACTCATCTTAAGAACATCCACTGTTTAAAAACATTCTTGACACAAGAATCACTAGTAACTGTAGTTCACGCCTTTGTTACATCTCGTATAGACTATTGTAACTCCCTGTTATATGACATATCTGATTATAACATTAATCGCCTTCAGCGAATTCAGAATAGTGCAGCTCGCATTGTAACAAATACTAGAAAATATGATCATATCACTCCAATTCTTCAAAAACTACATTGGCTACCTGTTAGACAGCGTATCCATTTCAAGATTCTGTTAATAACTTATAAATCTATTAATGATATGGCGCCAGAATACCTGTGTGAATTGGTTTCCATTAGAAAGCCATACTGAAAACTCAGGTCATCCAGTCAGATACTATTGCAGGTGCCAGTGTTTCGGCTCAAGTCATATGGTGATTGTGCATTTAGTGTTGCAGCCCCCACTTTGTGGAATAAGTTGCCGGCAAATATTAGAAATGCGTCGTCTCTTGGAAATTTTAAGTCTCTTCTAAAAACAACCATTTAAGGTCGCTTTCACAGATAAATAAATATTATCTTTTAAATAATTACAGGGTTTTTACAGACATTATTTGGGGTATTATTATATTACATATTATTTGTACAGCGCCTTTGAATGGCTCCTGCTAGTAAGGGCGCTTTATTAAATATACATTATTATTATTATTATTATTATTATTATTATTATTACTACTACTACTACCATAACTAGTAGTAGTAGTAGTAGTAGTAAGAGAAATAGTAATTGTTGTTGTTATTGTTGTAATATAAGCAGTAGTAATAGTAGTTATAGTAATAGATGTAGAAGGGTCTTTACTCCATTCAGGAAGCAGAATATATATATATATATATATATATATATATATATATATATATATATATTATTCTTGCTTCCACAAAGTGCCTAAAGGTTGCATTCCTTCAGCATATCTGGACCTTCCTCATTTCATTTAGCAAATTACTTCTCAAACTGAGACATTCAAGAGATCTGATTGTCACTAATGGTGATGTAGAGCAAAATATATCATCGTAAGCATTATGATTTCATTTCCTTTTTCGGTGAAGAGCAATAAGGAAATCTTTAGAAAACAAAAGTATTTCTGCCGTTTGGATGTTTATTGTGTATACGTTTCTATGGCAATACATATCACCGAGGAACTCTATGCTAATGTTATCTCTTTTCTAGTTCAGATAGGATGCTGTTAGCTGTAATATTTGAACTCAATTTCCATTATTATTATAAACAACTATACGTAAAATACCAATAATAATAATAATAATAATAATAATAATAATAATAATAATAATAATAATAATAATAATAATAATACCACATGTATTAAGCAATTCATTCTGTATATTATTCTCCGTGATAGCTCCAAATTTCCCCCCGCAGTTAAAGCATATTAATTACGGTGGCTGTAATATATTACATTCATCTGAAGTCACCTTATTATCACAAAAATACACACACGCAGGCACGCACCAACAAGCGCACACAGAAATACACACATACACAAAGGGCGGCTTTTAAAAAAGAAAACTATAGAAATACAAGCATAACAGATTGTAATTTTCGGAGATATATATGGAACTTTTATTTTACTATCCGAAGACGAGACAGTCCATCAGAAAATATTATATTATAATTTTCTTCTAGCATCTTTATCACAATTGCAAAAGTCTATGGACTGGCATATAGACATACAGACAGACGGACAGTCATACATATAGATAGACAAATAGACAAATATACATACATAGACAGACAAGTAGAGGTTATATATATATATATATATATATATATATATATATATATATATATATATATATATATATAGAAGAGAGAGAGAGAGAGAGAGAACATACAGACAATAATAACAGTAAAACATATTACTCGTATTCTCCATGGTGTAATATTTCCTATCATTATTTATATTGTATGTTATATCCTAAAGTGACAGTATACCATCAGATATCTATTTAGATAAGTTGGTGTCCCGTTATCACAAACAGCTGCCTCCGTCTATTACAATAAGCTATAACTTGAAGCTGTGAGGCTTATAAACATGAGGCTTATAGACATGAGGCTTATAGACATGAGGCTTATAGACACAACTTTAGATAATTAAGGAAGTGTCAGACTGTTAATGACGCTGTCATTACATGATCTGAATGTCCCTGGCGACGAACCTTCACAATAGATGGATGGTTAGAGATAAGACATGTCTAATGATGTCTTCATGTAAATGCTTCATGATATTGGTTCATTTCAGAACGTCAGTTAGTTGGTTTGATATCTATATCATTATGAGATAATCTGTAAAAGTAAATTAAATGAGATTATAAACCCAAATATGACACTTTGTTTCAATAAACCTTTACTCCTGTTGTTGGTGCGTTTGATACTCTTGTTGCTGCTACCATAAATGTTCCTACTACTACTACTACTGCTACTACCACTACTACTTGGCATACTTTTAGCGCAGTATTACTAGTACTAATATTACTATTATAATTACTACTGCTACTACTACTACCACCACTAGTTTTATTAGTACTATTACTGCACCTACTACTACGAATACTAATAATAATACTACAACAACTGATATTACTACAATTAATATAACTACCTTTATAAGTGCTACTACTAACAATAATTATACTAACAGTAATACTACTAACACTAATACTATTAATACAGCTAATATAACAACTACCACCTGTACAATATAATTAGTCACAACAATTATAAAACAACAACAATAACAACATCCACAACAACAACATAATACACAAATCTGAAACTGTGATTCAGAAATATTTTACTGTTTTGGTTGTTTTGTTGTAGTAATTATTGTTGTTGTTGTTGTTGCTGTTTGTGCTGCGGCTGCTACTACCACTTCTGGTGCTACTGCTGGTGGTGGTGCTGCTACTACAACAACTACTATTATAACTGTAGTTAGTACCATTTATGGGCGCCTCCGTGGTCTAGTTGGTATCGCGTTGGACCACAGATCACTACCACCTGAGTTCGAATCTCGGCGCGGGAATATCTGAAAGCCGTTTCATCTTCAATTCGCTTCATTACCCCTGGAGAGATACATTTTCATTGTTAACGTACTCATCACAGGTTTAGTTACCTGCTGGTTTTAGTGCTTTATAAATATGAGTTATTAAAATAGTACAATTATTTACTTTCTGAGAGGGAACATTACATATAAAAGCATAAGATATAATAATGAAGAATTTTGCTACATTATTAACTAAATCATGCAACAAGAAAATAGTTTTTAGTTGTTCCAATAACTTTTAATAAAAACATAAATTACGCGTTTTGATCTGTTAACACCCCACACCATATAAGATCTGCTGCTACATTTTTATGGCATTTTAATATATACAGTATATATATATATATATATATATATATATATATATATATATATATATATATACATATAGTCACATGTCACAACTTGCTAGATTATATCATAATCTGGTTGTGTCATATAACGGGACACATTTAACATCCATACACAGTTACATTAGAAATACGGTTATCTCTAATCGATGATACTATTCTCAGTGTCATATAGCACATCGTTAGTAGTCTGTCTATGACACTCACCCAAGTCGCCGTTCTATAATAAAATATGAAGGACAAAATCGATAACGTAGTTATGTCAGTTTAAGGTTTGTGTGCTGACTTAATCCAGATGTAGACAGCTTTCGCTAAATCAATTCTGGAGCTGTCAGTGTCAGAAGGTCAAGTGATCAATAACGATGACACTTGCTGAGACACTCGCTTTACACATATTTGCCAATTCTATTGTTTTTTCTTCCTCCAGAAGGTTGGACGCCATCTGTCTGTATTTGACGAGCCTTGACTTACATGTCGTACGTGAAGGCAACAGAACGCCTGTTTGTGTATGTGTATTTTGTAATGAATCTGCAAAATGATACTATCACAGATTATAATAAACAGATCCCCGAAGGAAGAGTAGCTGATTTTTACGTTGGGACGTATAATGCATCATCAATCAATACATTGGTGTATTATACCCCCGAGAGAGAGAGAGAGAGAGGAGAGAAAGTGTGCGTGTGTGTGCTGTGAGAGTGTTTACGTCAACTATCAATTCAAACTTTATTTGTATATATCTTCTAAATGCCGTCTCTTTCTTCAAGGTTACCTTTATTTCAAACAATGTCCATCTATTGTGATTGTTTAGAGATATCATTTTATAGAATGGATAACTGACATGAAGCGACAATGTTTAAAACCGATAGTTTCGTTAAAACCGTAAAATTATGAATTGTTAGCCTCATTATTATCATAATCATATTTGAACAATTAAAAAAAAACACATTAGAGTAACTGTCATAATAGACAAACTAAATATTTAATAACTAGTTTTAGTATGTTTATGACAAAAGACTAAAACAAGAAAACTGTAAATTACAATACTCTTATTGTTATCTCTTAAATCGAATACGGACACACAGAGAGGTACTTCTAAATCTCGTACCTCAGGGACTATCTATTATTGAAGATGATCCTCAAACAAATCCTTCGGACGTATTAACGATAATCTGTTTCATCCGGTACGCCATTAATTAAATCGTTCACAAAGTAAAGTTTTTAGGCAATTGTTTTTGTTTACTGTCAATAAATTATGATGAGTTCAGATATATGACACAATTTCCTTAACTATTATCTTCACATAACACACATAAAGCTGTACAGTATCTATAGATATCTTAACAATCGATTTATGCTGTCATAAAGAATGCCATCGTAAAGATCCAATAAAGACAGCTTATTGTGTATACTAGATCGATTTAAACTTTACGTTGACACTTTTCGGGGATACACAAGTTTGTTTTTGTTATATATGTTGACATGATATTTTGCTCTTCTTGTGACTACCAAATATTATTGTTATTGTTACTACAATTGTTTATTCTAACGATCTTTTAAAGGAAGTAGTGGTGCTGCTGTTGCTGGTGGTACTACTACTACAACTACTACTACTACTACTTCTACTACTACTACTACTACTACTACTACTACTAGAAGTAGTAGTAGTAGTAGTTGTTGTTGTAAAATCAGCTGTAGTAATAGTATTTGAAGTAGTAGAAGTAGCAGTAACAGTAGTATTAATGTGCTAAGTAGTACTAACTACAGTTATAATAGTAGTTGTAGTAGCAGAAGCCGTTGTACAATACGTGCTAGTAGCGGCAGCAGAAGGTAACAGCAGCAACAACCATAAGAATAGTAAATGTTTACTGAATCATAGTTTTAAATTTGCATTATTAATCTCATTTCGTTTGGTATCATGGTGATTAGAATATATTATGTTGTTGCTGTGGATGCTGTTATTGTTGTTGTTTTATCATTGTTGAGGCTAATTCATTTGTACAGGTGGTAGTTGTTGTATCAGCTGTATTAGTAATATTAGTGTCAATATATTACTTTTAGTAATAGCAGTTAATGAATTATTAGTATTAGTATTAGTAGTAGCGGTAGTAGTACTTGTAGTAGTATTTGTTGTTATTGTTGTTCTATTATTAGTATCAGTAGTTTTATAAGTATCAGTATTAGTAGTAGTAGTATCAGTAACAGTAAAAGTAGTGATCATAATAGCAGCAGTAGTAGTTGTAATAGTAGTATTAGTTGGTTGATTGGTTTATTTGGTCTTTGCCCCGTTATCCCTCGGATACATATCCTATACATCGAGGAGAACTACTTATTGTTGGGGACTACAAGATTCACTGGGATGAGATTGAGGACGCAAAGCAACAGCGTCGTAAACTTGAATAGCTCTGGAGACGAACTCGTCTAACTGTACATCACCAGATCTACCAATCACAGAATCGACTCCTTAATGATTTTATGAACTCTGAAAAGGCTAAATACTTCAATCATAAAATAGTTGGCTATGCTGGAAATCAGTCCACCCTGTTTGAAACGTTTGATGAGCTCCTACATCGTGAGGCAGTTCAATTACTCCCAGCTCACAACGATATACAGGAATTAGCTGATAGCTAATATTTAGTTGAGTGATATAACTATGCTTCCCACAGATAGTTCTAACAGCTTCTCTCCTGCTACTGAGGATGAAATTTTGAATTTAATAATTAAATCCTCAGATGCTACATGTTTTCTGGATCCTATGCCAACCAGACTGGTCAAAGCTCAGATTGACATCTTCCTCCCTACTATCACCAGGATTGTCAATGAATCTCTCTCCTTATGAGATTTTCCCACTGATATGAAACAAGCCCCTGTAAAACCTGTTCTAAAGAAACCTAGCTTTGATTCAGAGATCCATAAAAACTACAGAATAATCTCAAACCTTCAATTTCTATCCAAATTGATAGAAGGAGCTGCTGTGTTGCGAATCACCAAACCTGTGACCGTTAATAAGCTACATGAACCTCTACAATCGGCGTACAGTGCGCTCAGTAGTACAGAAACAGCTCTAGTAAAGGTACATAATGATATCCGTATGATGATTGATGATAAGAAGGCTGTCATCTTGGGTTTTTTTTATATTTATCCGCTACATTTAACACCGTCGACTACAATCTACTGTTATAGCGTATGATGATCCAGTTAGGGATTCGTGGAACTGTGCTTACATGGCTGAAGTCATATCTATCTGGTAGGAGTCAAAGAGTCAGCATAGGTGATGCATTTTCACTTGTAGCTACCCTACTGTTTGGAGTCCCTCCGGAGTCGGTCCTAAGACTCATCCTTTTTACTATCTATCCACTTCCCACTGGAGATATTGACATTCTATGCCGACGATGCTCAGCTATACATGGCATTTGACCCTACTGACCATGAAGAAACAACATCAATACTCACTCAGGTTGAAAACTGTATCAGCGATATATGTATATGGATGGTCGAAAACAAGCTAAAGCTTAATGATGATAATACTGAGGTCCTCATATTGACATTCAAGTTACACAGATCCATTCACTGTATATCACAGGTCGTGGTGTATATCACAGTTCGTGGTTGGAGGATCTCCCATTGCTCCAACACTTGCAGTACACAATCTTGGAGTTATGTTTGACCAATCATTCACCATGGACGACTTTGCTAAGCACATCTGAAAGGCTGCTTATTTCCACCTACACAATATTTCATCCATCCGAAATTGTCTTTCAAACGAGTCTGCCATCTCTAGCCAAGTTTCAACGAGTACAAAGTATGGCAGATCGACTTGTAATTAAAGCTAGAAAGAGAGACCACATTACCCCCATACTCAGAGCACTCAACACAATCAGACACATCATTATATTTAAGGTTCTCCTTCTAACATTTAAAGCCCCAAACAACTCGGGACCGGACTAGCTAACACTACTATTGGACACATGTAAACCCAAAACGCCAAATAAGATCGTCTGACTCATCTCTACTGATCGGTCCTCTGACCAGATTAAAAATGGCTGGGGACAGAGCGTTTGCTCACTTTGTTCCACGGATGTGGAACGATCTCCCATTTCCTATCAGGAGCACGGACAAATTAAATAACTTTAAGTCTTTGCTAAAGCTTCACTTGTTCACACAGGCATATATATGGCTGATCATAGGCATGTTTGTTAACTTGTATATTATGTAAATGTGTTTATTTCATATTGTTGAGCGCCGTTGAACTAAACATTAGGATATGTGGCGCTATAATAAGTGCTATGTTATTATGTTAATATACTATTATATTAGGAGTCAGTCGTAATTGAACCCACAACCTGAAGGTTTGCAGCGGAATCCTGCAACTACTGCGCCAAAAGAGTGCCCAGTAGTATAGGAACAGCAGTACTAACAGTATCAAACTTTAAACAACGACAACAACAACAACAACAACAACGGGAGTAAAGGTTTATTGAAACAAAGTGTCATATTTTTGTTAATAATCTAGGTCTGTTTACTTCTAGGTATTAATGTAAATGATGTAAAGTGTATTATCGTGGAACCTGATACTTTTATATCCGTTTTTAGAATTAACAAATATCGATCTTTGATAAAGATATCATTCAATTGTTTTTAATTGGCGAGAATGTAAGTTTGTATCGGTCCATGAGATTTGTATCTTGAGAGATATGTGCCAGTAAAGATATAAACAATTGATTACGTTCAGTTAAGAGAAGTCATAAAATGCTGCAAATTTCTTCAGATTACATTCGGTTTTTGTTGAATTTCTGGCTAGAATTTGAAGCCTTCTGTTTATTTCAGACGATTTCTATATTTTCACCTCTATTGTCTCGTAATTATAGAGATAAGAAACCAACTTGCTGACAGTCTGAAGTCAACTAATCCCACGAAGCGCTACGTGAAGACATCATTAGACATGGACATATCTTAGCTCTAGCCTACGATAGTTGGGGTGTTTCAGCTCGTTCTGATAGCTTTTGTTATATGATATGTGGCCAAGGGATTTAATAATAATAATAATAATAATAATAATAATAATAATACAGTTATTTCCCTTTAAACCTAACTCCATCAATCCGGTCCTAACATAGACCCCACGATATTTCAAGGTAACGAACAGCGCACATGCTAAAATGCTTCAATAATCCGATTATTCATGTTTCCGTTTACGCACGGGCCTCTTGGAAACGAAATACACATGATGCATGTTATTCAAATTTGTTAATCCAGCCGTGGGTAACCTGATTTCGTACTGAAAATAATGGGTTCGAACGGTTAATTAGAACTTATACCACCAGAGGGTGTCGGTGTTAATTGGGTTTGGTTTTGTGCTGTAATTAGATCAAGGTCTAAGTTAAGACACTTTAAAAAAATGATAAAACTAATAATCTTTGTTTACAGGAACAATTAATATTCTTTAGTTTAGTTTATTACCTGTGAAAATGACACGTTATTATTTTCTTTATCATCTAATAAAATGATTTGTTGTGTGGAGCAATTATCGCATAAGAAACATATTGTGAAATGTCTACACATCATGTCTGATGTTAAGCAAACCAATGTAATAGACTTTTCTCATTGAACACAAGGTTCCTTTTTACCCTTCGTGTTTATTAAAATGATTGTTTCTTCGAGATAACATGGATTTTTGAAAATATTAAAGTAATGTGATAATTGTGCGAAATATATAGAGTGTCATGCTTAATATTCTCCAAAATGTCATCAAGATATGCATCTACATATGTATAAGAACATGTGAATAATAAAGCAGAATACTAATAGAGAATACCTAATCTAAGATATGTGGCTCTGAAAAGAGAGATACACACATTATGCCATACAATTGTGGTCTCAACGGTTAAATAAGACAATCTCGTATTCGTAGCAACTGTAGAGGTTGATAACTTCTTCAGAATATATATAATACGGAAAGGTTATTTTACTGTATTCCATATATAAATGTTCATGAATTTATATTCTCGTATGGCATTAATTTGTTTTGCCAATGAAAAGGACGTAATATCCATATTATTTTCAATCACACACACACACACACACACACACACACACACACACACACACACACACACACACACACACACACACACACACACACACACACACACACACACACACACACACAAACACAAACACACAAACACAGATACACACATATATACACACACACATACAATAATTTGTTTAAATCCAAATTAGCATGATATTATAGAGATGACAATTCGCATAATCTCTGGCACTAATTGAGAGCTATCTAACAGGAAATGAGAGATGAATATACATAAAGTTGCTAAAACTAATAAGTGAACATATGGAATTAATGTTCTTTATATCGATGTATAATGCCATACAGATGAAGAACGTTACTGTGTCTCTTGTGTTAGAAACTTATATTTGATCTTCGACTCTGCCATGAACATGGAACAACAGTAAACTGTCTGTGTGCATCTGGATATTATCAACGCATTGACATTGGGTACAATAGGCTTTATCTAACAAATACAACAACTCCATCACTAGTCACATGACGCGTAACATCATCTAAACTAACAGGTTATAAGGTATACAGAATATAGTGGCACGAATTGTAACTTTAACATCACACCACAACCATATCACAATATTATTGAAAGACTTGAAATGGTTGCCTGTTTATTATCATACGCAGTTTAAAATCCTGACTACGACTGTAAAGCCCCAGACTGACAGGCTAAAGGATATATTTGGGATATTTTGAATATGAACCAGCCTAGAAGATAGGTAAGGTGCATATTTTCAATTACACTGGTCGTTCCAAGGGCTAGAACAGTTACTTATGGCGGGAAAACATTGCAGTATTCAACAGTCAATCTACAGAATGTGCTATCAGCCCATATCTCTGAATCGTAATCAATGAATATTTTCAAGAAATGACTGAAAAACGACACATTTTAGGCTAACTTTGGTGCTTAACTTCTTCTGATCAATATTTATATAATACGTTTAGGTTTCCTTACATTATACACAAGCATGTCATAAATTAATCTTACTATAAAGTCTTTCACATTTTTTGTACTATGTAATCCTTATAACATTTTTCTGTTCATTATTATTTAAATATTTTATAATTGGTCTTAAATTATACACTGATTTATTTATTTCTTATAAGTTTGATATAATAATAATAATAATAATGACGATGATAATGATGATGATGATAATAGTAATAATAATAATAATATTACTACTATTACTACTGTTACTACTACTACTACTGTTACTACTACTACTACTACTACTACTACTACTACTACTACTACTACTACTAATAATAATAATAATAATTATTATTATTATTATTGTTATTATTATTATTATTATGATCTGATAATTGTTTTCTCTCTCTATATTTTGTCAGAGTTTAAGTTGCTTAGAACGGTATATTATTCTTATAAAGAAGATCCTGCTATTATCCTAAAAACTGACTTAAAATATGAACAGTAAACTTTGGAGACAAGAAAGAACAAGGGAATGTATAATTGAATAGATTACTTGATAACTCTGAACGGACACATTATTAAAGTTCTGTGGAAGCTTGGTGCCCATCTAATATCCAGATTGGCTTTATGTGTAGTGACGTCACCAATCACTTTGTCGTGAGTGTTAATCCCTTTAAACATAGGAAGTTGGCCAGGATCGCTTCCTTTATTTGATTTACGGGAGGGGGGATTACATGGATGTGCGATGTTCAAGATGTCATTAACCATCAGAAGCATTGCAGTGTTTGTTCTGGTGTCATCATTCAGCTCATTTTCTGTGCCATCAATGTCAATGATTCTTTTGTAAATACCCCCATTGCATTGTAATAACTTATCGTTAGCGACTTAACAAAGTCTCAGCTTCGTTGTTTGTTTACATTGGCTTGTGTTAGAAGATATACTGGGCCTAGCTTCACCAAAACGACAATGATGCTCACGATCGATATATATATATATATATATATATATATATATATATATATATATATATATATATATATATTCATTCTGGGTTCGAATATCTAAGCTAATATATAAATCGTACATACAGAGATCCAATAGGTAAGGAGTTGCAAGAATAAGTAAGACCAGGGCCAAAAGTTAGACCCTTTTATTGGCGTCAATCATCATAACAGCTTTGTTGAACACGTAACAAACTTGTAATGTGTACACTTTGAGTTCGCATTACACATAGAAGCAGTCGAATGCCTAAGCTAAACACAAATCAGGCTGGACCAGACTAGAACGAAATATCGCTTACGTCCTGAGTTAATACTGTGATTTTCTTTATCCTTAAAACAATCATCATACGTTTACGTTCATCACATATTTAATTCCTACCAGTCGAACATTTCCATAGCGTCATGTAATAAAACCCAAAATATGGGTTTTACGAGATATGTATATGTGACACATGTTAAATGCCGGATTAGGATCACATCAAATATCGGTAATGTTTGCGTAAATCAAATATCAAAGGAAATACTAGATAAACCAATGGTTAAGTATATCATCATGTTGTCAACATGCCAAACGTTTCTCCGAATAGCAGAGTTGAGGTTTATATATATATATATATATATATATATATATATATATATATATATGTTAACTCACTCAACAATTCAGCAACCCACCGACTGACTCACTAACCATCCCTGCTGTTCCAGCCATAATGTCCGATCTAATGGTTCCTTATGACATTCAGATCATATTGTGACAGCTATATTAAGATAACCTAACACTTACTTCCCATATTCTAGCCAGCCATATTATAGTCATAAGCCTCACAGCTTCACTTTATGACGTGAATAATGGAAGCAATCTATAGCACCCTTCTAGGATAATAGACCACCAGCTTAGCTACCTAGATATTGATGACGTCTGTATGTGATGTGATATTGTCAGATTATGATATAACATATAACAATAATTAAATTATTGTAGAATAATAAAAATACGCGTTCCTGTAATTATGGTATGTAAGTCTCTCTCTCTCTCTCTCTCTCTCTCTCTCTCTCTCTCTCTCTCTCTCTCTCTCTCTCCTCACTCTCTCTCTCACTCTCTCTCTCTCACTCTATCTCTCTCTCTCACTCCACTCTCTCACTCTCTCACTCTCTCTCTCTCTCACTCTCTCTCTCTCTCTTCTTTCTCACTCACTCACTCACTCACCACCACCACCACCACCACCACCACCACCACCACTCACCACTCACCACCACTCACCACCACTCACCACCACCACCACTCACCACCACCACTCACCACCACCACCACCACCACTCACCACCATCACTCACCACCACCACCACCACCACCACCACCACCACCACCACCACCACCACCACCACCATTCATTCTTGTCTGTCTGTCTGCCTGTATGTCTGTTTTATATATATATATATATATATATATATATATATATATATATATATATATATATATATAGATCATCTATCCATACTATTAATGTTGTGAAATACTAACATTAATACTAATAATCTTTCTTAGTCTCTTAATAAATAGACAATTCGTTTAGAAACATCTAAGAAGAAGATTATAAACCATTCACATTGAATCAAACACGATCCATTAATGAAGATTATTTGCTATTCAATTTTTAACGATTTTAATAATGGCAATGAGAGTAAACAAACAAATTAAGATCTGTTAAATTGTATTAAATGACACTGCACATGTAAATTAAAAGTTATAAATCTTAAAATATCTAGAATATCTAAAATACTATACAATATAACATACCAGCACATTTCTAATATATATTATGACATTTTACATAATATATTTAGAGAATAGAAAATATTACTTCATACTCCAACTACATGGTCACCAACGTATTACCACATATTTGTAAATACAATGGCCTACTGTAACATATAATGATATGGCACAAGATGGTAGAACCTAATATAACACACTAGTCTGATGATATAACGTGACATACTCATTTGCTAAACTATAATAACTAACTTAGTCAATTATATAAATCTTGATTTAATACCTTCTTCTAGCAGTGTGTGTGTGTGTGTGTGTGTGTGTGTGGTGCGTGCGTGTGCGTGTGCTTATGTACGTGCGTATGTGTGTGTCTGTATGTGTGTGATTAAAATATTCCCAGTCCCTAAGTCGTTGTAAAACAAAATTCCAAACAGCCAATTCCTTAAACTCGTGATGCTTCACAGTAACCTGCTACGGTCAAAGCACATTGTTAGTGAGACTTTATATTAACTGATTAACTACCTATAATTATATATATCCTTTAATTGTTGTTTCTTCCTTCAAAGCAACTTTTCACAAACTTTTTTCTCTCTTATCATTCTCTATGAAGACGATAAATGAATCCAAAAGTTTAATTGTAATCGAAACGCTATGGGGTCATTGTTATTTGGACAACCGAACATAAACATCTTAACGTCATATTATAACTACTTATCTCCTATTGAAACAATATGGTTAATGGCGAGGTTGTTATGTGATTTATGACAAGGGATATAAACTAACTGAGTTTTAATCTCAGAATCCGCTTTTATTTGCCTCTTAAATCGCACACAAGAATACTGAGTGGTTCTTCTGGATCCTGTACTTAAGAAATAATTAGATTGTGAATGATCGCCTTAGAAGTCGTTTGTGATTACTGCGAAATATTATTTCGTAGGTTAACGATAAACATCCTTGTATACTTGTCTTCTCATAAGCCCACATAATACTACACAACACAAGTGTTGTCTGACGATCAGTATATGTTTACCTAAATAAATGTCACTGTAAACAGCTGACAAGGTCAACTGCGGGTTGTTCTGTATAAAATAGAGATATTATTATTATTAGTAGTAGTATTAGTAATAGTATTAGTAATAGTAGTAATAATAATAATAATAATAATAATAATAATAATAGTCATGGTAATATCAGTAGTACTAATAGTACTAGAATTAATAGCAGCACTGGTAGTAGTCGTATTAGTATTAGTTTTAGTAGTAGTAGTTGTAGTAGTAGTGATAACAGCGGCAGTATTAGTGGTAGTAGCAAAATTATCAGCAGGAACAATAACAACAACAACGACAACAGCAACAATAAAGAGTAATTAAAATAAAGTTTCATATTTATTGTATTAATCTCATAATGTTTACCTGTAGATGTACGGTAAAGGTTATTAGCGAGATACCTGATAATTGTATATATTCTTTACAAACATTAAATTTTAGATTGCTTTGATTTGCACGAATTGTATGGCTCCATGACAGCCATATCTTTTGAGATAAAGATTAGCATAACTATTATCTACCGATTATATCAAGCTAAGATGAAGAATCTAAACAAACTGCAGATTTATTCAGAATGTGTATGGATTTGTGTTCGTTTCCTTGCCACAAACAACCGTTTTATATTATGTAATTATGTAATTTCCTTACGTACTAGTGTTTCCATAGCGATAATCAACCAACAGATTGGCATTCTCAAGCCCATAAATCTGATGAAGCTTGTACAAGAAGGCTCCTTTAGACATGGATATTTCTTAAATCTAGTCACCTCCCTTAAAGGTGACAGTTTTATCAAGGGACGATCATTCCATTATTAATTATGGTACGTAATTATTCTATGGAAGTTATTTCGAGTAGAAAATAAGAGGTTGATGAACGAAACATGTTCTATACTGATCGGAAGGTCAGGAAACTATAATAATATTAATATTAGACTGCTTTCCAAACAATTATTAACTAACTTAGTCAGGGATGTGGCTCATCATTCTCTGAAAAGATATCAACCATATAGGTAAAGTAGTCCTTTAAATAAATGAAACAATTGATTAGAGAAAACCATAATACAGTCCCTGATGAGGTAATCAAATTCTGTTTTCCCAGCTTAAGGTATGGCCACACGAATGTTTAAAGATTGCCAGGATATGCTGATCACACGTACAACGAAGGCTACCTTTGTAAAACCATTAGTAAACGAAATGTCAAATTGGACTCTTATCTTCTAAAGAATTAAAGCCCTAACAGATTTATAACGTTTGTCTAAAATTACATAGAAGAGGCCACATCATAAAAACAGTCAGCCTTTGATAAACATTATATTATAATGTTAATTGATCAAGGTAAGCTGGTATTGCGTGCAGCCTTTGATAAAGATTATATGATAATGTTAATTGATCAAGGTAAGCTGGTATTGCGTGCAGCCTTTGATAAAGATTATATTATAATGTTAATTGATCAAGTTAAGCTGGTATTGCGTGCAGCCTTTGATAAAGATTATATTATAATGTTAATTGATCAAGGTAAGCTGGTATTGCGTGCAGCCTTTGATAAAGATTATATTATAATGTTAATTGATCAAGGTAAGCTGGTATTGCGTGCAGCCTTTGATAAAGATTATATTATAATGTTAATTGATCAAGGTAAGCTGGTATTGCGTGCAGCCTTTGATAAAGATTATATTATAATGTTAATTGATCAAGGTAAGCTGGTATTGCGTGGTTTTTCTGTTTCGTGTATCAGGTAAAATGCTAAAAATGAATAGTTGTTTTTAAAAGAACAGTTCAGTGTTTGTGTTTTTGTGTATTTGTGTGTGTTTTAGTCATATGGAATAAGGCACTGGGAAAGAGATATTTCGAAGCATGAATTCAAACTCTGGACGATTCGTCAGGTGACTCAATCCAAATGGCGAGTTTTCATGCAGAGATATGTGTAATGTCTGGCAAGTCCCTAAGTCGCTAAGCAGCAAAAAGCGAATCACTTACAGGTATCTGGGAGTGAAACACCAATTCAGATCATGGCAGTTGTGAGAATGTCTAGGTTAATTCTCTAAGCAGCCCTATTTATAGCTATTTTTCAGTTGCTGTATCTTTCTTGAAAACAATACTTTACAAACTTTAAACCCCCAATTGTCGCTGTCTTCAAAGGTCAGTTTGTACAACATGCAGACGTCATGAAGCGACTACTAATAAAACTGGTAGCTTAATTATTATTAAAAAAACTGACATATACGTTAAAGCAGACTGTAAAAGCGTCATAGCTTCAGTACTGTTAAAACTATACGTTAACATTTCAAAGCAAAACTAATGTCTGTTATTCAAACTATTGTTATAATAATGTGTTAAATGTTATTTATGCCAAGCAGACTAGAACTAGCCTTGAATGCCATAGTACAAGCTGGACATAACTATACCTAGGAAATATAATTGCATTCCCACATACTACTAAGGTGAATTGTATATGCAACTTCAACTTAAGTTGTTATATAAAACACACCAACCACACAAGCTGCGTCCAATGTCACCGCTCGAGATGCGAAACCGTGTTTCTATTCCTGAGTCAGGAGTACATATGGTGCTTTAAAAGCGTACTGTGCCTGCCCCTTTCATTTAAATGCTGAATACCCAGGCCAAACACCTAAATGGCGTCTTTCCAAAGATGCAAGTAGCGCACGGAATATACAGCTTTAGATAACTGTTTCTTAGAATGCGCGGACCTGGAAACATACAGTCTCCACGCAAAGTAAACAGAACATCTCAACCGCAACATAATATGTCTTGTGATATTTGTATGAAGGTCAATACCTCAAAAACATACAAATCCAACAGATATGACCTACTCGTCACTAATAGAAATGTTCAAATCAGATCTAAAGTCTGCTATGCAAACTATTATTTCACAAGGCATATTATGCTACTATTGAGAAGTTCTGTTTTCTTAGTGTGGACACTTGGTTGAGTCCTGTTGTATCACTGCTACGAGTATTGATCCGAATTTATTCTGATTTATCCTTATATTATTGAATTATACTGTGTAGTAATATATATATTTATAACGAAAAATCTGGTTTTGTGTCAATAATATTGACTTGTTTATATTTAGATGATCCTCTTCTGGATTCTTTTAGTAATTTGATTTTCCTTTCATTGTTTCTAAATATACAAGTAATTAAGTTATAACTATAATTAAATTACACATGTGATTAAATATATTTTAACCAGTTTGGGGTTATAATTGCTGTTTGGATAATTGTATAACTCATATATATATATATATATATATATATATATACATATGTGTGTGTGTGTGTGTGTGTATGTGTGTGTGTATATATATGTGTGTGTTCGTGTACACACCAGGGTGTGCTATTTATTTGTTGTTGATGTGGCACGTTGGCTGTACTTCATTATATCCAATGTGATTAACATTAGTCTTACCAAAAGGTTGTTCTACTAAAGAGGTGATGTTCTAAATCCGCAAAGTTAAATAATTATTTAGCTATTACTGTTATATCTTGAATATTGAAGCGTAATTTCAATTGCCTCATGTTACCATTCTACATTCCTGAAACATACTAATGTGTTTATTGTCGTCATTATCATCATCATTATCATCATCATCATCATCATCATCATCAGCATCATCATCATCACCATTAACATATATTGACCACATGTCGTATAATAAACGGTACCTGAACCTCCTGAAACGCCTCAATGATCCATATGGACATTGGGTGAGCTGCTGAGAAAGAATTTGATGAGGTCCTTAGTCACTATATGAGTTCTACCTGGATAAGAGGCCAGTTATATCCATCATGGATATGGACAACTTTTACCTGGATGGTTGATACTTTCTAAGAGAAAGAGTTATTAAAAAGACGAGGAGTGGGTGTTTTGTAAGCCAGTGTCTTATTTCATGTTATGAGGTTCATATAATCACAAATACATTTCGTCAATTGAAGGTTTTTTATTTTAAGTAAAATATTTGGGAAAAACTGTATTTTTAGAGATGACCTAAAATTAATAAAGGAATGATCAAACGATATTTATGACCTTGACGAGATATGACTACACTTAAGGTAGGTCCATGTCTAATGGTGTCTTCATATAGATTGGTTGACTCCAGAATGTCAGCTAGTTGGCTTCATATCTGTATGATTATGAGACAATAACCTGAAGAAATCTGCAGCATTTTATTATTTCTCTTAATTGAACACACACACACACACACACACACACACACACACACACACACTTGCGAGCGCGCCCCAGTGCCCTAACGTATGACATGTTATAAGTCAAGGCTCATGAAATACAGATGGTATCCAATTTCTTGTGGACGAAAACAATAATGGACTTGGAAAAACGTGTAAACAACGACCCCAGAAAGTGTCCTCATTATTGATTACTTGACCTTCTGACACTGACATCTCCAGAATTGATTTAGTGAAGGATGTCTACTATGTCTGGATTACCTCAACAAACAAACGTTATTCTGACATAACTATGTTATCAATTTGTCCTTCATCATATATAATGGAAATGTGACTTAGAGGTTTGTTGCATAGAGACCACTAAATGTAAATTATATGATAATGAGTATAAATAGTGTCATCGATTAGAGATAACCATATTTCTAATGTAACTTTATATGGATATTAAATGTGTCCCGGTATATGATACAAGTAGGTTATGACATAATCTAGCAAGTTGTGTCATGTCGTAATATGTTGTATTATACCTTTGTATTTTCATGTGTTGTAATAAATATTGGTAGTAACATGTGTTGTAATATATAATAGTAGTATATTATAGCTTTTAAGTTTGATCAAAATTTCTTTTTTTTAGCTAGTGACGAGTAGGTCATATTATTTATTGATTGTGAGGTATTTGACCATCCAGCAAATATCACAGGGCATATTATGCTGCGTTTGAAAGGTTCTGTGTTCTATGGGTGGATACTGTATGTTTCCAGGTCCACGCATTCCAAGAAAGGTTGAGCGAGAGCTGTATATTCCGTCCACTATTTGCGTCTTTACAGGCACGCCATTTAGGTGTCTGGCCTGGTTATCTAGCATTTAAATGACTATAGCAGTCACAGTACGCTCTTAAGCATTATAAGTACTCCTGACTCAGTAATAGACACACTGCATCGCATGTCGAACGGTGTTATTGGACACAGCTTGCGTGGTTGGTGTGTTTTATATAACAAGTTTAGTTGTATATAAAATTCACTTTAGTTTTGTATGTGGGAAGAGAATTATCTTTCCTAGGTCCAGTTATATCCAGTTTGTGATATGGTATTCAAGTCTAGTTCATGTCTGCTTGTCATAAATACTATTTAAACACGTTATTACAACTATGGTATGTATAGCAGACATTAAGTCTGGCTTGAAAATGTTAACATATAGTTTTAACAGTACCGAAGCTATGACACGCTATTACTTCAGCGCAGATGTCAGTCTTTTTAATAGCAGTTAAGCTAAATAGATTTAATAGTAGTCGCTTCATGACGCCTGCCCGTTGTACAAACTGACCTTTGAAGACAGTGACAATTGGGTTATATAGTTTATACAATATTGCTTTGAAGAAAGATACAGCAATTGAAAAAAAAACTATAAATAAGGCTGCTTAAATAATTAAAATAAACTGGTGAGCTCTGGTGGCCTTGCAGTTAAGGACTCGGCACTTTCCAGAGATTAATTTATCGGCTCACAACATCGTAGGTGGCTGACCACGTTAAATGGCGCTGCCGTCTCCACTGAATTATTAAAAATGAAGCGGGACGTTAAAGACCCCCTGAGGACGTTAAACACTCTGGCAGTGACCACCCTCAGGGTTATTTTGGCTCCGTCTTTCCGTACTGCTCCCCTGTGAGTGGTGGGGGGAGGTTCCTCAACCACTCCAACATAGAGGCTGTGCTGAATAAGCGGCAGCCTGGGGATTCTCCACGAAAAACAAAACAAACATTAAAATAAACATTCTTAGATATGGATATTTTACTCCCAGATACCCAGGCTGTAGGTGATTCGCTTTTTGTTGCTTGGTGGCTTAGGAACTGGTAAGACATAAGACATGTCGCCCTCTGGATTCCACACGGCTAACACACTCAGTAGAAAAATAAAAAGATCCTTTAATGATTATTTTATATACAGTTAACTTCTATAGCTTCCTTTGTTATTTAATATATTTATCTCGAAGATAGTTGATATTTAGAGTGACTATTAACCTTCTGAGGTCAGCTAAAACCAACATGGAACATAGACACATTCTTTCACTAACTCACCCACTCATTCATTTACTCACTCATTCACCTACCTACTTTGTCACCCTCTGGTTCACTTACCTTTTGCTGCTTTACGAATTTCGATCACGAAATCGGAGAGACATTAAATCAGGTAAACAAGTCGTCTACATAATTTGTCCCTCTAGTAGTTATGATTTATGGCTTAGCTGTCGTTGTAGGAATTAATTTGACGATATACTGTATATGTTGTAGCCGATATACTGTGTATATTATAGCTGATGTATTTCAAATGTTGGAGCTATTATACTGTGTATTTTGTAGCTGATAATTGATTCTATAAAAGGCTTATATAATCAAGTTCTATAACCCAAAATCGTATAATAAACACCACAGTTTGTACCATCTCCTGTTCCATCTATTGCATAAGAACCTGATCAGAATGCGTACTTATTATCTGTATTTTCAACTTGCCGAAATATGTTCACTTATGTACCTAGATGGGTATATGTGTTCCAGACTTGCATAAGATTAACATTTGACATCGTTATTTGCCAAAATATATTTATTAATATTGTTAATATTGTTGTTATTACTATTTTAATGTATTGTGTTTAAATCTTATGCCCACACATTGTGTAACAAAGTCCATCTGATATAAATGTTCATATTAATGTCTAATCATTTAATTCGTTGGTTACGTAGACTCAATACATTTTGAGTTTTGACATAATGTGATGAATGTTGTTTATTATCATTAAAGTTTAGTACATTTTGAGTAATCTATTGCCGAAATTTAACAATGGAATCAATATAATCTGTGGATTTTTACATAAGCACACTAAAATGTTGGCGTAGTTGAAGAGATGAGTTCATATTTCCATATTAAGCACAATACCAGTGGCAGATATACGGGGGGGGGGGAACTCTTCTCTGCTAGTCAGAACTATCTCCAGTAGGGATCCTCCAACTTCAAATACGTTATTATTTGACGACATAATCACTAGTTTGTCCTTAGAATTTTGTCCTTAAATAACTACACATAAAATATATATTGTGGAATGTGTATCTGGTAGCATTATTATGTAACAGACAAATCACAATATACTTCACTTGATACTAAGTTACTTATTATAAATGAAGTATAATTTTGATTTGTCTGTTAAATAATAGCTTAGTAAGTACCTTTGTTTACAATTCTCTACAGAGGCAAATATTCCTGGAGCTTGCACTCGAATAATATTTCTTGCCACGACAAACTGAAATGTTTGTGCAAGACACGTTAGGTTGAAAGACATTCTTGTTTCAAAACATTTGGTGAGCTTTATGAACACGTGGCCACTTGTCTGGATTATATGAGTAATCCACACGTTTGTCCAGAGGTTAATGAAAGTCGTTGAATTTGGGATAGTGACACCAAGACTACGGTTCATGGTTTGAAAAGTATTCTGCAGAATTTTGGAGTTATTGTTTGCTTTACAGTGTTGAAGAATAGTTTGGATTATTTGAAGTGTTTGTTAGCTAAACTACAAAGAAGAGATATTGACATCTTTGAGACAAACAAGATGAATGATGATATCAAACCAGAGATACAATGTTTGAGACATGATATTGGTGTAGAATTTCAGAGATAGTACGACGAAGCAAAGCCGGCTGGCTTTATAAATAGATACTGAAGAGGAAATGTCAAGGGTTCCAAGGGTTCAGCGTAATAGGTCGAATGTACTTGCTGACATACATCTTCTTTATTACAAGAAATCATTGGCATCCTTTTATTGATATCTTACTGCAGCAGTTGCAGAGCCGTTTCTCTACAAACAAATGCTGACCTGTGCGTGCTTTGCTGAGTCTAATACCATCTTTAACGGTCAAATTAGGGATGCCTTCGTCAGAGCGGGCGCCTCCATGGTCTAGTGGTAGCGTGTTGGGCCACAGATCACTATCACCCGTGTTCGAATCTCGGCGTGGGCATATCTGAAGATTGTTTCATCTTTGACTTCGCTTCATTACCGTTGGAGGTTGTTCGGCACATTTAGCCAATCATGATCATTTAGCCAATCATCATCATCATCATCACTTCCCCCAGAGCAATTTGGATCATAGCATGACGATCTGGTAACTTCGAGGTCATTAGATAATGAGGTATCCAGATGCTTCAATGAGTGGTCAAGGCTCTCTGATAGGGCAGATTTTCCAGGTACTTTAATGAAATCCTTAGTATTTTCAGATCCAGATTCCTTTCTGAACATTATAATTTTACTGGTGTTAGGATGCCACATCTGTGAAAGCAGAGAGTAGTTTCTCTGTTTTGAGGCTAATCAAAAGCCATTTGAGGAGCTGGTTGACTGACACAAGGTTTTCTGCATTAACATTAATGAAAATATATTACAGTAAACATATCGATTCCAAACAAATTGCAGATAGGTTCAATAAAGAACACCCTAGACTTTTGTTCATTATTCCTTTCTCATAAGTATACACCTTGAAATTAATGGTTAGTCTGCTTATTAAATGTTTTATTGAGATAATGTAAACTATGTCACATTATGATTGGGGACACTTTCATGTTTCTAGCAACAAATTAAGTAACCCCCACCAAAATTCCAATAATCTATATAAACACTGAACCAAGACCAAATCTCTTACCATGGGTCTTTCTTTACAGGAATGTCTACTTTTCCCAGTATTTATAGGGGGCGGGGGTCTACTTCCCTTACTCACCCCTCCTCGGGACTTCGTGCCTCACATAATGGCTTCGTCCTTGTTTAGTCCCTAGCCCAAAAAATCTTGGATCCACCCCAGAATGCTACCGATATATTTTGTCCTATAAACGCTATATGTCAAACATTTCAATAACCGTAAACAAACCAATATCCTGTTACTGAGTAGTGTATCATTACTGTCTTGTTATGGTTTTGCATTCAGCTAAGTGCATATTATATCATATAACATTAAGAAATTATACTATTTACCCCCGACAATATTTAGATTAATCTTTTGTTCCACTCTTTCTCTCCTGATTTCTCACATCCAGCTAGCAACAATAACAAATACTCCGTCTTCATCAAACAGAATTTGGTGTGTTTGATTTCTGATGAACGGGATATGTCTATATTTATAACAAAAGTCGTTATGCGTATGTTCTTTAGGGAAACACATAGCTATCGTTTAACAACCCTTTATCCTGAATAATATCATGTGAGCCTATACGAAGACAGATTTTAAGGATAATAATTCATACATCATATCTTATCGTAATTTATTGACATCATAGTGACCACCAAGAACTTGCTTTGTAAACCATTTAATGGAACATTATTTCTCCTTAACTGGCGAAGTAATGTTTCCCTAGTCCATCTTAAGGATTTGTAAGACGACCGTCTTCCATATACAGGGTCTTTGAGGTTAGGGCGTTTGAAAATAACACCACGTAATCTAGTACAATAAATATTATTCTAATTAATACTGTTACAGGTTAAGTGCTCTATTATATATAACAATCCAAATAGATTTAAAGTTTATTAACCATATTGCTTGCACGGCATGTTTTCTGATTATAGGATTCTGTTGGATTGATATATTGATTTCTCCGTTTCAGTGCCACACAATTACAACCTCAACCCTACAGAGAGTGTGAGAGATAGACATCTCTCTCTCTCTCTCTGTTTATGTGTGGGTGCGTGCGTGCGTGTGTCTGTCTGTCTGTGTTTCTTTTTTATCCCCATTACTATGATATACTCGTGGAAGAAATTCCAATGGAATTTACATTGTGTGTAGGAAATGCACCTGAACAAATATCTTCGTTAATGATTACTTGACCTTCTAATACTGCATACTCTAGTATTAGTTTAGTGAATGGGGTCATGATCTGGATTATGTCGGCGCAAATGCTAATCTGACATAATTCTGTTATCGTGTTTGTCCTCCACTATATGAAATAGAACTGAGGTGTAAGTGTTTATCGACCATAATAACCCACAATCATAATTGAAATAATGTGACATTATATGAATAATAATTGTGTTATGGTATATCATAGAAATATGTTATATTATTCTAATATGTTGTGCCATGTATTTTATGTTGCATTATACAACTTTAGGATGTTGTATGATGTTGTATTGTGCATATATCCGAGTAGGTCATGATCTATTCAGTTATTTAACTAGATGTTATAAAATGCCATTATATGTAGAAGTAGATCGTGATATTTGGCGATGTTTTACAACATATCGTGATATTATTCATTATGCTAAATAGTATATAATTGTATCTGCTATTTATTTGTATAAAGTGTTGTTACCATGGTAACAATAGCTAAAACCTAGCTACCTAATTTATTGAGGAATGATCCAATACAGTATGTAGAATATTTTAAAGTGAGAGTCGGTATTATTATGTCTACTTGTTAGATGTTCCTAAATGCATAGTTTGGTTCTTCCCATTATTTATCCTTAAAGGAAGAAGTAATGTTTCGGTGGTAAGTGTGAATGATATATTTGACGACCATCCTCGATATAAATAGTCTCTAAAACAATAACACTGATAGGTCGTATTAATTAGCTATTATTGTTGGAATTTTGGGGCATTAACATTAGGGATAGTTAGGTAGATAAACAGATAAGTAGATAGAGAACATTTTTCAACCACATATAGTTATACCATACCATAAACACAAGCTTATATAATACACAATCCTTATATTACTAATACCACTGATCTTGGTATATGTGTTTCGTGTTTGTACATTAATAGCTCAAGGCATCAGCTTTGTCTTCATCAATATCTCTTTTGAATATAATCTCTATACTTTTAACCTAAGTCTTTGAAATTCGTTCCGTTGACTCCGTTACGAAAAATGGTGTGTAGGCCAATATTTCAAATTTATGAGATAATAATAAGGTCAAATAATATAGGAGATGATTCGTTTGTGACGTTTATTAAAGGCAAGTATTTATTTGATCACTGATTGTGATGGCTCATTGTTGCACAACTTCTGCTTCCAAAACGTGCATTCTTAATTATTGAACATAGATAACTAGATTAATTGATAGATAGTTAGATGGATAGATCGATAGGTGGATTGACGGATAGAGGTATGCACGCATTTATTCGTAGATATATAGATAGATTGATGGATTGATAGATTGATTACCGGATATATTAATAGTTTCTTAGATGGATTGAAAGGTTGATTAAAACGTTGACACATAGATCGATACATATTAAGGAAGACATCCGTTTTCTTATTATCTTACGATGCTTGTTTCTTCAATTCTTGCTACGCTTGACAATGGCAAACTGTTGCTGCTGTAATGGTATTCATTAAACATAGGCGGATTCTCTTCATTAAGAATATGAAAAAGCAGCCATTTGTAACGCGGTTCATAGAAACACTTTTACAACTTCAGCAGTACGAACCTTTTTTCGTGTAAAATTATTATTGTTAAAAACGGGAATATTTTAGAAAGAAAGTGCAGGGAAATATAATCGCGTCAGACATCCGTCGATAGTATTTAAAGTATACTCAAAATAGGACAATATAAAATGTATATAATAGCTCGATGATACTAAGACATATCAGTGGCACGACGTAATGAATGCCCTCTAAATGTGCCACTTACAACTTATACTTGTTTCGTCATTACGATAAATATAGGCGCATTTACTCTGATTATGCTATGCACTCAAGAATATTGTTTTTATTTGGTGCTTGGTTTGCACAAAATGATTTTGTAGCAATCACACCGAACTACTTGTTCCATAAACATGGCAATGTGTACAGTGGGAGTTTACTTACAAAATGTGTTTTGTAGAATGTAATATGAAACAAATTTGATTGTCTTGATGCATTTTGTAAAAATATTTATAAAAATTATATATATATATATATATATATTTATATATATATATATATATATATATATATATATATATATATATATTATATATATATATATAAGAGAGAGAGAGAGAGAGATAGATAGGGATAGAGACAGACATAGACAGAGAGAGACTACACATACAGACAATAATAACAGTAAAACATATTACTCGTATTCTCCATGGTGTAATATTTCCTATCATTATTTATATTGTATGTTATATCCTAAAGTGACCGTATACCATCAGATATCTATTTAGATAAGCTGGTGTCCCGTTATCACAAACAGCTGTCTCCGTCTATTACAATAAGCTATAACTTACATTTATTATTCACGCCATAACTGAAGTTGTGAGGCTTATAGACCCAGCTTCAGATAATTAAGGAAGTAAGTTTCAGACTGTGTTAATGTCGCTGTCATAACATGATCTGAATATCTCTGGGGACGAACCATCACGCTACAATAAATGCTGCTGCTGCTGCTACTACTACTACTACTACTACTACTACTACTACTATGTGGCATTCGCTTAGGGCAGTAGTACTAGTACTAATAGTACAATGATAATTACTGCTGATACTATTACTGCTACCAGTACTTTTACTACTACTACTACTACTACTTCTACTACTACTACTACTATTACTACTACTACTACTATTACTATTACTATTACTATTACTATTACTACTACTACTACTACTACTACTACTACTACTACTACTAATGCTAATAATAATAATAAATCTTTTAGGTTTACATATTGACCGTGAACTTAATTGTAATGGCCATGTTACTACAATATGTACAAAAACAGGTCGCCAATTAAATGCTCTGGGGCGTCTCGCAAATGTGCTAAGCGTCGATGATAAGAAAACATTATATTAAAGCGTTTCATTTTATCAACATTTCAATGGTTGCCCGGCTCTGTGGCACTGTTGTAGTTTGGCAGATATTTAAAAAAATTGAAAGTGCTTAGAAGCGAGCTCTTCCCTATATTTATAATCATTATGTTTCTTCTTATGCCGAATACGGGAAAATATTATTACCACTATCGTATGTTGACAGAATTAAGCTGACTCTAGTTGAAGTCTATAATATTGTAAATATGCTGGGACTAGGCTATCTACATGAAATATTTGTTGTGCATGATTCAGCCAATGATATGAGAAATTCTATGAATATTGTTATACCAAAATATAATACTGTTAAATATGCCCTTATACTGGTGCAAACTTACGGAATATACTTTATAAGGAAACCGAACAAGCTGTTAATATAAAGGCGTTTAGAAGATTTATTATGTTATGGAATGGACCAACATGTTCTTGTTTTAACTGCACGCATAGCTCATTGAAATGTATGTAATATCCTTGTCACCTATGTTTTAAATAAATCACCAAATCACATTTCATATAATCATATGTTATTATTGGCATCATATATTTTCATATGTCATAATCTTCCTTCATCGTTCCATGATCATTCGGTCAATGGCTTTTAGCAAATGATTCTTATTGTACTTACACCTGATTTTTAAATAAATTGTATATATCTATCTATAAGTAAAATATGTCACACATCTGAACTCAGCATAATTTATTGACAGCAAACAAAATGGCCACCGAAAAACCTTTATTATAAAACATACCTCAGCATCGGTATCAGTCATATAAAGAAATGAACATGTTCTTAAAAATGCGCTTACAAATATTAATTGTTTTAACATTGCGAACATTTGCATCTAATTGGTTCCACAATTTAACGCCCATAATAGTACTAACTTTACTTACCTTACTTTATGAGTTATTTAATCGCATATCGGATGAAAATGAATTTCTTTATTACGTCCGAACTATTTCCCTGACAATTATCTTCAATATAGATTGTCCCTGAGGTATGGTGTTTAGAAGTACCTCTCTGTATGGATTTAAGAGACAATAATAAAATTACTTTAAGTTGCAGTTTTCTAGTTTAAGAAATATACTAAAACTAGTTATTAACTATATTACTTGTCTAGTATGACATTAGCTCTAAGATGGCTTTTTTAAATGTTTAAATATGAATATGATAATAGCAATCCTAATCTTTGCGGTCTTAATTAAACTAATGGTTTTAAACATTGTCGCTTCATGTCAGTTATCCATTCTATAAAACGATATATCAACACAGTCACAATAGATGGGCATGGTTTGAAAAGGGAAACCTTGAAGAAAGAGACGACATTTAGAAGATATATTAAAATAAAGCTTTATTGTTTGTTGACGTAAACATTCTCACAACTGAAGTGTACTCTGTCTTGTGTGTGTAATATAATAATGTGGAGATTGATAATGCATTTTATGTCTCTAAATGAAAGGTTTCTACGCTTACATTAGTCGTCTGATAAATACACAGGTCATAATCTGTGAGAGTATACTCTTGCAAATTCCTAAAACACACACACACACACACACACACACACACACACACACACATACACACACACACACACACACACACACACACACACACACACACACAAACACACACACAAACATTTATTTATTTATTTATGCACACACACACATACACGCACCCATATATATATATATATATATATATATATATATATATATATATAGAGATGAGAGAGAGAGAGAGAGAGAGAGAGAAACTTAAAATAACGAAGATGGAGGTCAATCTGACTCAGTGAGTGAGTTTGTGTTCTATTATCCTAGTTAATGGTTATTCCTGAGATGTTCATACCTGAGATAGTCATACCTGAGGTGGTTATATATGAGATACATTAGTAACATACTCCCCAAAACTGCTGTGATGTGCCGATGTGCTCCAGGTAGTTAATTGTTAGAGGTATATATTTATTTTTCACAGATAACAGATAACATAACAGGTAACAGAAACTAATACTGCATAGTATCATTAAGGTTTACGGTTAAGAATAAAATAGGATATTATATTACCACCTGAAGCTGACAAGAGAATATCAATGGACCAGATATGTTCTAGTGTAGCCTAAGATATTCACTGATTAACAATAAAATTTAAGCTTTTATATCGAGGAAATATTTGTTAATGATAACGAGAGATCAAAAATAAAAATTATGGAAAAAAAAACCCAGAAATAACAAGGGAAAATCAGAACGATGCAAAGAAGAAAAGACCCCCCCCACTTGAGGAAATTACAGTAAAGCTATAGTTCAGAAACTGGCATGGCCTGATGTCTGGATTTGGTACAGCAAGGGTGGCGAGTTCGCAATGGGCCGAGCGACCTTCAAAGGTAATGAAGCGATGTCAAAGATGAATCTGAAGGTTGTTTCATCTTTGACTTGTTTCTGTTACCTGTTATGTTATCTGTTATCTATAATACAACATATTACAAAATCCTAAAATACAAAATGGTATTATCCAACATATTATACATGGCACAGCATATTACAAAATAATATAACATACTTGTATGATGTACTGTAATATATTTATTATTTATTTAATGTCACATTATTACAATTATGATTTGGGGTTATTATGATCGATAACCAGTTACACCTCAGTTCTATTTCACAAGATGGATCACAAAAGAGATAACAGAGTTATGTCAGATTAGTGTTTGTGCTGACATAATCATTAACGAGTTCTTCCACGAGTATATCTTAGTAATGGTGATAATAAAGATACACACAGAGAAAACACATACACACACACAACACACACACACACACACACACACACACACACACACACACACACACAGAGACCAGAGAGAGAGAGAGTGAGGGAGAGAGAGAGAGACCTGTCTACCTCACTCTTTCTCACTCTTTGTGGGAGTGTGGATCGATGTAGCTGTGTAGCACTGAAACCCACAAGCCCAAATGATGAATTCAGCCTCTGGAGATTCATCTGGGCGTTTTTAAATCTAACACTTTACAAACTATCTATAAATATTACTTAGCTCAAGTGTTAGCTTTCTTAAAATGTGGATATATAAATCCAATAGCTCACCTGTAATCATAAAACATGTCGTGCAAGCAATATGGTTAATAAGTGTTAAATCTATTTATATTGTTATATATTATAGAGTATCTAACCTATACACGTATTAATTTGAATTATCTTTCAGTTGACCCTTAAAACTTGTACGAGATTACATGGTGTTAGTTCCTAAACCCCTACCTTAGAGACCATTTTTGTCCGTTAAGGAGAAATAATGAGCCACTAAATCGATTACAAGCCAAGTTCTTGGGGGCCATTATGATGTCAATAAATTACAATAAGATATGATGTCAGATTTAACCACAATGTAACCAGAATTAATCTTGTAGAAATCTACAACACTTTCAGTGCATGATAACACTAAATATTCAACACTAGACTAAAATCATCACAGGATTACTATATTTACAGTTATTAAAAATTATATATATATATATAATATATATTATAATATTTGTTAGTTGAATCATAATCAGCCATAGCCTCGCAATAATAACAAAAGAAATTAATATTTTACAACTCTATTTCACACCTTTCTGTTATACAAGCAATATGTTTAATAACAGATTTAATTATATTTATGATAATGTTTTGAACTTTCATAAAAGGATTCTATGTTTGTTTGTTTGTTTTTATTTGATTAAAGGTTGAAATTAAAAGCTTCATTATTCTTTCATTCGTTTACTATTCCCTGGTTTTCCCCCGGCTGATTTAATCCAGACATATTTCATTTACGCAATTAGTTCTTAAACTAAGATGTTCAGGAGACCTGATTTCCACTGATCTAGAGGATGAGCAAAATACAGACACAACACAGATTTTATACTAATATGTTTCACTTTTTTTAGTTCAGAAACCAGGCTTTTGATTGAAATAGTTGGACTCAATTTTTAACAAATTGCACTAACACCCTTCTAACAACTGAATACGAACTAAACAGTTATATTTAGAACATCAATAACCATTCATAATAATAATAATAATAATAATAATAATAATAATAATAATAATTATAATAATTATAATACAGCATATATAGTAAATAAGATGAACGCTCAAGATATTTCTCTGCATTAAAAGTTTGTGCGAAGGCTAACTTTAGTCTCCTTGTCATTAATAAAACCCTATATTATAATTATAGTTTGTATAGCAGACTTTAGATCTGATTTGAAAATGTTAATATATAGAACGGCAATGCCGCCATAACGGTCTGCTAAAGCGCCGATATAAATTGTTATAATAGTGACGAGTAGGTCATAGTATTTATTGGCTTTGTATGTTTATGAGGTATTTGACCCTCCAGCAAATATCACAAGGCATATTATGCTGCGGTTGAGAAAGTTCCGTTTTCTATGCGTGGAGTCTATATTTCCCTGCATTCAAGAAAAGTTGATCTAGAGCTGTATAATCCATGTACTATTTGCGTCTTTGGAGGCACGCCGTTTAAGTGTTTGGCCTGGTTATCCAGCATTTAAATGACTGTAGCAGGCACAGTACGCTCTTAAAGCATTATAAGTACTCCTGACTCAGGAATAGAAACACTGCATCGCATCTCGAGCGGTGGCATTGGACACAGCTCGCGGGGTTTGGGTGGGTTTTATATAAAATTTATTTATATATAATTCACCTTAGTTGTTTGTGGGAATAGAATTATCTTTCCTAGGTCCAGTTATGTCCAGTCTGTACTATGACATTCAAGGCTAACTTTAGTCTCCTTGTCATTAATAAAACCCTATATTATAATTATAGTTTGTATAGCAGACATTAGGTCTGATTTGAAAATGTTAATATATAGAACGGCAATTCCGCCATAACGGTCTGCTAAAGCGCCGATATAAATTGTTATAATAGTGACGAGTAGGTCATAGTATTTATTGGCTTTGTATGTTTATGAGGTATTTGACCCTCCAGCAAATATCACAAGGCATATTATGCTGCGGTTGAGAAAGTTCCGTTTTCTATGCATTCAAGAAAAGTTAATCTAGAGCTGTAGATAATGTGTACTATTAGGGTCTTTGGAGTGACGCCGTTTAGGTGTTTGGCCTGGTTGTCCAGCATTTAATGACTGTAGCAGGCACAGTACACCTGACTGAGGAATAAAAACACTGCATCGCATTTCGAGCGGTGGCATTGGACACAGCTTTTTGTTGTTTTGTTGTTCGGGGAGAATCCCCAAGCTGTCGTTTATTCGGCACAGACTCTATGTTTGAGTGGTTGATAAACTCCTACCCCACCACTCACAGGGGAGTAGTACGGAAAGATTGAGCTAAAATACCCTGAGGATGCTCACTGCCAGAGTGTTTGACGTCCTCATTGGGGTTTTTAACGTCCCCTTTATTTTTAATAATTTAGTGGGGACGGCAGCGCCATTTAACGTGGTAAGCCACCCACGATGTTGTGAGCCGAGAAATTGATCTCTGGAAAAGTTTCTACATCTTACGGGGTTCGAACCTGTCAGCGTTAGCACCAAATGCCGGGTGCTTAACCACTAGGCCACCGGAGCTCACTTGGACACAGCTCATGCGGTTGGTGTGTTTTATATAACAACTTTAGTTGCATATAAAATTGACCTTGGTTGTATGTGGGAATAGAATTATCTTTCTTAGGTCCAGTTATGTTTAATTTGTACTATAGCATTCACGATTAGCTCTACTCTGCATGTCATAAATAGTGTTTAAGAAGGTTATTACTACAATAGTTTGAATAGAAGACATTAGGTCTCGTTTCAAAATGTTAACATATACTTTAAACAGTACCGAAGCTATGACGCGCTATTACGGTCTGCTTCAGCGCAGATGTCGGTCTTTTAATAGCAATTAAGATAAATAGTTTTAATAGTAGTCGCTTCATGACGCCTGCCCGTTGTAAAAACTGATCTTTGAAGACAGTGACAATTGGGTTATATGGTTTATATGGTATTGCTTTGAAATAAGATAAAGCAATTAAAAATAACTATAAATAGGACGGCTTAGATAATTAATCTAAACATTCTCACTACTGCCGTGATCTGACTTGGGTGTTCTACTCCCAAACTCCACGGCTGTAGGTGATTCGCTTTTTGATTTTGCTTGGCGGCTTAGGGACTGGTGAGACATTACACATGAAAAGTCGCCACTCTGGATTCAGTCCCCTGAAGAAACGTCCAGAGTTTGAATTCACGGTTTGATATTATCTGTGCCTGTGCTAGAACACACACACAGAGATACACACACAAACACAAACAATTATTTTATACTTTTCTTCCAGCACGGTTATCATAATTGCAACAAGCCTCTTTATAGACAGACAAAGAGACAGCAACAGACAAATAGATAGGCAGACAGACAGATAGACGGACATACAGACAGAGATAGAGATATAGTAGAAAGAAACGAAATTAATGAGCATTGTTCAGCAGACAGACAGCAAGATAAATCGTTCTTTTTCTCTATCTATCTATCTATCTATCTATCTATCTATCTATCTATCTATCTATCTATCTATCTATCTATCTATCTATATATCTATCTATCTATCTATCTATCTATCTATATATCTATCTCTCTCTCTCTCTATATATATATATATATATTTTTCACCATTGTCTTTTCTTTGTCGTTTTATGGGTTTTTGGGTTTTAATCTATCTATCTACACTATCTATCTATCTATCTATCTATCTTCTATTTTATTATTTTTCTTCCTCCCTTCTCTTCTCTTCTCTCTTATATATATATATATATATATATATATATATATAAAGAGAGAGAGAGAGAGAAAAAAATCTTTACCACACACATACAGTTAATAATAACAGTTATATCATATGTTTTTCTATTCTACAGGAATTAATATTATTACTCCCATATATACTCCATATATATCTCACTCTTTAGTTGAGCTCATGTCGCCTTACATTATTAAGGCATTAAGTGAACAAGTGAAGCTTATTGGCATAACATGGCTGGAAGGAAATATAGAAGTGTTAGGTTATCGATTACAATAGATAGTGTGATTGGAATAGATGGAATGGTGAGTGGGTGAGTATATCGGTGAATGGGTGCATAAGTGAGAGAATGATACCGTGTATGAAGAGATTTGATAGTCATTCAGGTTATCTGATAATTAATAATTCAGTAAGTAATCGCATAAGCCAAGGGATTTAAACACTAAGGTTATTACTAATTAAATCATAGGATGTTGGATGTGCTTAATATAGTTAAAATACTATAAAAGGACAATGTATTCTGATATAACAAAGTACTTATCTGTTGCCTGACGTTACTTATTAATCTAATTTGAATGAAAGTTTATTTAAATGTATATGCTAATAACCTACCGTCGTCAGTATGTCTGCTTCGTCATAATAATCCCTAAACAGCTTGTGTAAACAATACAGTGTTTACTTCCTCAGCCAAATAATCCGGGAATGATGATCTCCTTCTCTCTCACTCTCCTTCTATCATACAAACATATATATATATATATATATATATATATATATATATATATATATATATCTATATATATATATATATATATATATATATATCACTCTTCTCTCTCTCTCCCCTCTCTTTCTCTCTTCTCTCACTCTCTCTCTCTCTCTTCTCTCACTCTATCTATCTATATATCTCACTAGTTATCTATCTATATATCTATAGATCTATCTGTCTGTCTATCTATCTATCTATCTATCTATCTATCTATCTATCTATCTATCTATCTATCTATTTATATATCTCTCTGACACTCCCCCCCTTCTCTCTCTCTCTCTCTCTCTCTCCCTCTCTCTCTCTCTCTCTCCCTCTCTGCTTCTGTCTACCTATCACACTCATGTAATGAACCTTACAGGAAAATAGAATATAGCTTTTAATAAATCTATCTATATAGAGTATTTGTATCAGCTGCAATATACACAATAAATAAATAAATAAAAATAAAAATATATACTTAAACGACGAGGTGATAGAATAGATGAATGGATTGGTTGTTTAGAGGGTTAGGCAGCCAGTAAAAGGGTCGATAATTGATTTATGAATCGAGTGATTGATTGAGTTTATGAGGACGTATGTTTGCCCATTCCGTTAAACCGACCTCAGGATGCTGATTTATCAATTAAATTCTAAATTGTGTTGGTGCTAAAAAGAGCTAAACAATTAAATTAGACATATTATATAACTTTAGAATCTACAGAATAAGGCTCTGTTTCTCGTAGGTTGCAACCTCTTGTGACGTGTTCTGTCCAAATATCACAAACAACATAGAATAAAAACTAAATAACCTTGACAGCTTCAGAATCGCATCTTATTTATTGTTGACATTCTGTGTATGCTCGAAGAGAGAGAGAGAGAGAGAGAGAGAGAGAGAGAGAGAGAGAGAAAGAGATGTTTTAGCAGTTTAAAAGGATGGTATAAATATATGCTTCTCACTCACTTCCTCCCTCAATTGCTCGGTTACTCATGACTTCGTGGTCTAGTTTGAAGCGCATTGAACTACAGATCACTACCACCTGAGTTCGAATCTCGGCGTAGGTATATCTGAAGGGTGTTTCCTCTTTGGCTTCACTTTATTACGAATAGAGGTCGCTCGGTTCCTTTAGCAGTAAACATCAATCATCATCATCATCACTCAGAGAGATGTTTTGGCAGTTTCAAAGGATGAAATGAATAAATGCTTCTTCTCACACACTTACTCACTCACTCAGTATAGTTATTTTATCACACCAATACAAAACATCTTTGATGAATACTACGTACTAGGGATAATACAATCTCTTTGATAATTTGCATGAACGAGGGTCAAGTAAAGTCGATATTAGTTTCAACTGTCACTAATATTTATATATCAAAATATATATATATATATATATATATATATATATATATAACTGATCATATTTATATGGCAATTCATCAAAATGCCAATGCCAAATATTAAACAATTAACAGTAGATTAGTTGTGCTGAAAAATATTTATCCTGAAAAACGTTACTCTTGTTTAGCCTTAAACATAAAATTACAATATATTAATACAAATATATACGAGATAACATTATATACTATTTCGCATAATTAATAATATTATGATATGCTATAAACCATCAAATATCACGATATAATGCTACACATAATGACATTTTGAACAACTACAAATATCAAGATATACTCGGCTAAATGTATAATACAACATATAACAACATCCCAGAATATAGAAAGACAATAAGTAACATATTATGACAGTGTAGTAAATGCTGGAAAATCATATAACAAATCGTGAATTCAGTCTCTGGTCGATTCATCTAGGAACTAACCCCAGATGAGCGACTTTAGATGATGAAATCGGCAAGTACTATCCATTGTCTAAATCACTGAAAAACGAAATAATTTCAATCACCCAATTGCTTAAAATCGTGTTATTTTAAAATAACCTGCTCCGGATAGAGATGGTAGCTACATAAATGTTTATTTTAACTACCTCATCTTTTAATTCACGTTTCTTTCTTTAAAGCAACAATCTATAAATATTACTTTGCTCAACTAGTGGCTCCCATAAAATGACAATATATTAATCCAATAGTTTAACTTTAATAAGAAAACATGGCGTGCAAACAATATGGTTAATAAAATTGTTAATATTATTTATATTGATATTTATGATATATTACTTAAGTTATACCAGCATTAATTAGAGTAATATTTCGGTTACCTCTTAAAACGAGATTACATTTTGTTATTTCCAAAACCCGTACCTTAGAGACCATTTTTTATAGAAGGCGATCGTTTTACAAATCGTTCAAGTGTACCAAGGAAACATTACTTCATCCATTAATGATAATTAAAGGGATATTAAATCGTTTACACAGCAAGTTCTTATGAAAAAAATTATAATGTCAATGTATGAGTTATTATCATTAATAATTCCATTCACATAAGCTCAAATAATTATTATTACAATCTAGACAAGCCAATATCAGGATAGGATACTAGAAGAATATATATATATATATATATATATATATATATATATATATATATATATATATATATATATATATATATATATATATATATATGCAGTTTTACCATGATAATCACTTTCGTCATTGAACAAAAAAGAGAATACCAACTGAAAGAAGCCATACTTTACAAATCACGATGTCATTAAACTTCTATATAAAACGTACCTAAGTCTATCTATTTACTGATGTCAATATATATCAATATGTCGTGCACTTTATTACTGTCAATATTTTCTTGCTAAGTAAAACATATTGTTATTGTTTTGGTGGTTATGTAATCATAAATTCCAAAATCTAGCATAAATAAAGTTTTTTCTATTCTATGTATTCACGTCAGGTAACTCATTATCCTAATTTAGAGGTCAATTTTACAAATATAAACACGTAAAAGAAAAGAGTTTTAAATATTAACACACACAAACACAAACACACAAACACATGAAAAAGAAGGGGACCTTCTAGGGATATATATATATATATATATATATATATATATATATATATATATATATATATATATATATATATATATATATATATATATTCTAAAAATATACCAATTAGTATATAAACTGCCTATACGAAAGATATCCCTAAGATTTGTCATCCATAACCTTATTCCGGAACTTATTTCACACAATCATAGGTAACATTACATCATTTCCTGTCCTAGATTCCAGCACGAGACGTCCTTGGCCTACAGAATTATGATAAAATGATCATAAATAAACATGGAATTCATCCGAAGTTGGATTTCTACCATTATGTATTTTGACAGTGTCACAAATCATATTACTGACAGCAGAGCTGGGGAGGGGGGGGGGTCTTCCTCTTCTATTATCTCGAAATATTCTCTTCATGTGATTTGAAGGGAAAACGTCAACATTATTCATGAATAATTTTCTTCTCATCTTCTTCTAACGTTACACAGGTAGAATCAATATTAATATTAAATTAGTTTAGTGTTTAGTAATACTTGTAGCCAAATTGCTGGAAAGGTGTATGTTAGTAATCCAAGTCAAGATGTTCCTAAATACAATAACCTTTATATTGATCTATACAACATATAACATCGCTTCTGATTATTACAAATTTATTATTGGACACACACACACACACACACACACACACATACACACACACACACACATGCTTATACGAACTCCAGACGTTCCCTTAGTGATGAACGGAAACGTATGAGGGTTAGCTGTTAGGTTCGAGTAAATCGTAGTATTTACTCAGGTTTGAGACGATATTTCGTTCTAGTCCAGTAATAATCCATTGTGCGGTATTGCTACTTTGTTTTTATTTTAGTTTAATCGCTTTAGTGAGTCCATACTGTGTTAGTGTGCATTCTCTTTGTTGTGGACAAACTGTAATGTTTGTTAACACGCTGAGGCTATATATAGGGCTTGAAACTGTGTTAGTGTACATTCTCTTGTTATGGACAAACTGTAATGTTTGTTAACACGCTGAGGCTATATATAGGGCTTGAATTTTCACTTAGGTTAGAGAAGAACTTCGACGCCAGACCAGTCGGACGTGTATTGATACACGGTTCATATAGGTAGGATTTATTCAGCTATTCGAACCCAGAATAAAGCTGAGGTCAGCATCTGAGGTGTCGAAATGCTTTATATACAGGTTTCTTTTGGACCACATAAAATTACTATTGAATGTAAACTGTGGTGTCAAAATAGTTTATGATATGTATATAGCAAGTCACCATTGAACCACACGCACGTGTTTGTTGCGAGCTGTGGTATCAAATGGTATGTTTTTACGTGCTTCCGCTTTTTGTACGTAGCCTGCATGTAGCCGCTTTCCTGTGGGCGTGACATATTTGTCGCGTACGAAAAGCGAATTAGCTGGTTCCCACAGGCTGATGAGTAGACCAGACACATGCTTAGGTATACGCACACATTTATCAATATGTGGAGGTATTGAACATTTAATATTTAGATTAATGTATGTATAGTTGTATTTAGATTTATGGAGGTAGGTTTCGAAGGAGGTTTAGATATGTTGATGCTCTGTGCCTGTTGCCTCTTACTATGTACCTAAAACACACACACACACACACACACACACACACACACACACACACACACACACACACACACACACACACACACACACATACACACACACACACACACACATGCTTATACGAACTCCAGACATTCCAAATATACAAGTATAAATAAATATAAGTGCGTGTGTGTTTGTGTTTGTTTGTGTGTGTGCGCGCGCGTGCGTGTGTGCGCCTCGTTATCTTTGGGGTTCGTTTATGGTATGCTAAACTTCCGTGATTATCAAATTAATAAGTTCCATGATGTGTGACTCGACTCATAATTACTTCAATTGGAAAGTAAATATTGATATACATAGATAGAGAGAGAGAGAGAGAGAGAGAGAGAGATAGATAGATAGATATATAACAATTTCCATACATTGGCATATATATATAAATATACATTAAGGTGAATATATATATATATATATATATATATATATATATATTGAATCAATTGATAAATAATACAGCAATCCTGTGATGATTTTAGTCTAGTGTTGAATATTTAGTGTTATCATGCACTGAAAGTGTTGTAGATTTCTACAAGATTAATTCTGGTTACATTGTGGTTAAATCTGACATTATATCTTATTGTAATTTATTGACATCATAGTGGCCCACAAGAACTTGGCTTGTAATCGACTTAGTGGCGCATTATTTCTCCTTAACGGACACAAATGGTCTCTAAGGTAGGGGTTTAGGAACTAACACCATGTAATCTCGTACAAGTTTTAAGGGTCAACTGAAAGATAATTCAAATTAATACGTGTATAGGTTAAATACTCTATAATATATAACAATATAAATAGATTTAACAGTTATTAACCATATTGCTTGCACGACATGTTTTATGATTACAGTTAAGCTATTGGATGTATATACCGTCATTTTAAGAAAGCTAACACTCGAACTAAGTAATATTTATAGATAGTTTGTAAAGTGTTAGATTTAAAAAAACGCCCAGATGAATCTCCAGAGAATGAGTTCATCATTTGGGCTTGTGGGTTTCAGTGCTACACAGCTACATCGATCCACACCCCCACAGAGAGTGAGAAAGAGTGAAGTAGACAGGTGCCTCTCTCTCTCTCTCTCTCTCTCTCTCTCTCTCTCTCTCTCTCTGTATGTGTATGGATGTCTCCGTGTGTATATTTATTATCACCATTACTAAGATATACTCGTGGAAGAAAAGCCAATGAAATTTACAATATGCGTAGGACGTGAAACTCAACAAATATCTTCGTTAATGATTACTTGACCTTTTCATCCTGCCAACTCTAGAATTAATTTAGTGAAGGGAGTCATGATCTGGATTATGTCAGCACAAACACTAATCTGACATAACTCTGTTATCTCTTTTGTGATCCATGTTATGAAATAGAACTGAGGTGTAACTGGTTATCGATCATAATAACCCCAAATCATAATTGTAATAACATGACATTAAATAAATAATAAATATATTACGGTATATCATACAAGTATGTTATATTATTTTCTAATATGCTGTGCCGCGTTTAATATGTTGGATAATAGCTTTTTGTATGTTAGGATATTGTAATATGTTGCATTATACATATAGCTGAGTTTGTCATGATATATTCAGTTCTTTAAGTAGATGTTATAAATGCCATTACAAGTCAGAGTATATCGTGTTATTTGTCAATGTTTTACAACTTTTCATGATGTTAGTCATTACGCAAAATATTAAATAATTTTATCTATTATTTATGTTTATAAAGTGTTGTAACCATGGTAATAATAGTTAAAAACTAAATACCTAATTTATTTTGGAATTATCCAATATATTATGTAGAATATTTGAAAATGAGAATTTGAATTCATGCAAAATAAACTGTTCACACACTATCTTTTAGAAGAAAGTGTGTTTTACTTGATTTATTAAAAAAATAACGTCTGATATTTTACTATTTATGGGAGATACAAGTTTTATCTAGTTTAATATTTCACTGATCTAAATACCAGATTAGTCTTTGACATTGCAGTTTCTTCCTCGTTCTTTTCTTGTATTATATCGGCTATGCTTAAATTGAAATACACAAATTTGATTGCTCATTTCGGATTTAAAATAATGTATCTGTCTATTTTAGAATTATATTTTACAGAGCCTTGCTTCTGCAGCACACTTTATGTTTTGCTATCACTTTACATGGAAATTTTGTGTTATATTCACATTGCTTCGAACACCGATGTAAAATAAAATTCTGAGAAAACGACATTGATTCTAAATCGTTTAAATCATGGATGAAATTGCCAAACATTTCAAGAATATTACCTGATATGGAAAAACATTCGGCTATAATTGTTTTCTTTAATGCAGATGGGAATACTGTGAATTAACATCCATTTCATGGCATTCATGAAAATCCATTTTATTTAAAACGGTTCTTACTACAAATTTATGTTTAAATTATTAGCTTACTTTCAACATATTAATTTGCTATCAAAAATAGATTGATTATGAAAACTGTCGTTTAAAGAAATTCAATTACACTTGAGTCTGACATTTCGCAATAATTTATTATTGTGGATGGTACATTCCAGTATGCCAAGTTGTTGTGAAGGCACATCTTCAAAAGACAATTTTATGACATGATGTAAACTTGAATAACTGAATGTAATTGATTTTTGTCAATACTAACTAGATACATTTGCATGCATGAGACATATCTGTAATTTGGCATTGGGTAATATTCACCAATTCTTGTGAACACTTATTTATATTAGTGACGTTACAACCCTAAAAGATTAGACGCCAATCTTGAATAGTGGGGTTTATGTTCAATGCCGCCCATAATAAAATTACGTAGTAAAATGTGAATAATTTACAATAGGCAGCATGGCCACTCTTGATAAAAAATGTCCTTACTGTGTATGGCATTGGTAAAATTTCATAATTTTCAAGATTGAATCAAGATTAAATTTGAAATGTTAGGTCCATCTCGGTCACCGAAAGAAATCCCATTTTGCTAAATATAATAAAAACAATATACCACTTTAAGGTACTTCTTAAAGATGATCGGAGTTTATGTTTTCACAGCTTCAGCAAGTTAACAATGTTGCTTATATAACAGAATCTTTAGCAATTTAAATGTTACTTAAATATTTTGCTTATAATATAGTTTTGAGTCTTTGTAGACCAGCTTTAATGAACATAACTTAATATCTTTGTTTATGAATGTCAGCATTATTATTAACAAGTGTTTTTCATTTTACGTGTAAACATTAGATAATTTCAAAGTTATGTGACCGTCAATTTCATTACAAATACTACTACACATTGTTATATAATTTTTATCTTTTCATAGGAAAGTTTATGCTGGAGAATGATGTATCCCAGACGCATAGCAAAGTATGCATTAAAACAACGTATGAGTAAAGAACAGCATAACAGATTGTAGGAAAATGCTTGAATTTAATTGGTTCATGCATGTTATGTCGACTATCAATTCAAATATTATTAATTGTTATTAATTAATTAGTGTTATTATTAGCTCTAGTGTTCTAAATTATATAGTATGGTCAGTTAGACTAATCAGTAGATGAGGATAAAAAAATACAAATTTCAACTGTGTTCCCAAAAGCTGGGTTGCAAAGTGTGGCGATAAATGGATATATTAGCTTGTTTTGTCATGATAGTGGCCATAATTAGGCATATTTAGTTTATTGTTCTCTAAAAATGTAACTAATTAGCGATAATTGTAATATCATTCTAGTACCTTGTGTCCATTTCCGTTTAGTAAGTTCCATATTAAAGTTGATAAATTCCACTCAGAATTTCATTTGTGAAGATAAAATATTTGGATGTGTTCGAAAAACAGTGTCAAATACATGTAACTTTAACATATATATATATATATATATATATATATATATATATATATATAAAATTTGATCACTGAATCAATATTAGTTGTAATTCGAAGCTTTACTACGATTTTGTAAACACAACATGAATGACACGATATCATTATGTATCGCCAGATTATCGGCTACATAATATAATTTACCATTTGTCAAATACCAAATTGGATAAAAACTAGTACATATATCTGGAATTAGTATGTTTATTTACTGAAAGATATCATGTTTACATTTTGAACCAGTTGACCTGTGACATAGGTTATTCTGCGATATTAGGCTTAATCATACCTTTGAGACTCTCCTGTAAACGATTTATTACATTCAAAAATAAAGGGATAATGCAATTAATTTTATGAGTAGATCTTATATACAAGTGCATGTAATGATGGCATTTATTATTTCAAAACCTATTTTGAAAATATTTTGACCTTAGTTTCATATGTTGGCACTGCTTTCCCATTGCATGTACAGAACTTTAGAATATGGTACATACAGGTTTTAGGTATTTCAATAAATTATGTGTTATGGTAAAAGATGTGAATGTGGCACATGCCATATATTTTGTATAAAAGGTTTTACTACGTTACATATAAGATGTGTATTAATTAATACACGAATTTGTGCTTGAATGAAGCATTTTTAGAACGTGGTATATCTTGGATTATCTATCACTGAACTTCATTTAAAACAGTCAAAATAAGTAACAGAAGAAGTACTGGGGTAACCTTTAGTAGTTTTGAAAAGATATTTATACATCCTTCGTGTTAGGAACTGTTAGAAGTTTTGATATAAACATTAAACTTGAAACATATTCAACATGAACATATTTAACAAACCAATAGATACATAAACATTTGAATATGCCTTATTGGGCTATATTTCAAAATCCATAAGTAAATTCTAGTGCCAAGATTGTGGGTACTCGCACGATCCTATGTTAATTACCAGATAGGTGATATATGTTTTGTCTCACTCAGGGATATATGTTTGATAATGTTGCGAATAATTAATAACATTTTGACAAAATAGTTGATTTTATATATATATATATATATATATATATATATATATATATATATATATATATGCGTGTGCGTGTGCGTGCGTGTGCGCACACGTGCCTCTCTATCTCTCTCACTCACTCACTCACTCACTCACTCTCTCTCTCTCTGTCTCTATCTCTCTCTCTGTGGGCGTGCTTCTGAATGTGTAAAGATTTTACATTCATCTCTGCCTGAATAAACATCATCCCAGCTAACAACAGAACCAAACACTGTCTCTTTCAAACATAAAGTCGTCTAGATAAACATAACTCGTCATAATAGTTTTATCGTGACGTCAATCGCGAGTCAGACGAGATGTGATTTATGTATAACAATTTTGAAATCATGGTTTGTGAAATATGGCTTCCTTGAGCTGCTGCAAGATCATATGTTTGGGATTGACTAATATTTCTGTATTTTTGTAATTTTTCCGTTTTATTGATTGATTTAATTAGTTTCTGTATGTGGAGTGACGAATGTGACTATCGTAGGAGAGAAGTGAAGCTGTAAATGTATATACACATTTATGGTTGATAAAAGTTTTATGTAGTGCCGTTTGCCGCATTGAATTATTAATAAATAAATTAGCAAATGCCTAAATCTTGAATAATTTATCTGGCAATAGACATACAAAAACACAGATCACTTCCCCCACTTTCTCTCACTTTCTGTTAGTGCGTCTCTCTCTCTCTCTCTCTCTCTCTCTCTATCTATCTATCTATCTCTATCTCTCTCTCTCTCTCTCTCTCTCTCTCTCTCTCTCTCACCTTCCCTCTCTCTCTCTCTCTCTCTCTCTCTCTACTAATCATCATCTATCTATCTCTCTATCTCTTCTCTCTCTCTCTCTCTCTCTCTATATATATATATATATATATATCTGTGTGTGTATCTATGTGTGTGCGTTAGTATTTTTCTATTTTACGACAGAGTATTTGTTTACCTTATCTGTTGTCTATAAAATAAGGCTAACACTAATATGTCCTAATACAAACTGAAGCTGGAAACAACTTGATTTATATATGATTTTGATGTCTGTTGTTAATTCCTTGTTTGATATATCGTAATTTATTACCCTATAAGAGGTCATTCATATATATATATATATATATATATATATATATATATATATTCATTGTTTCCTGCATTGTCTTCTTTAATATTAAAACAAATAATTGGGGTTGAGATAATAAGATGAGCAACGAAGTACAAAGTGACGCTGATACTCTATTTGATTATAAATGGGTTTGTCCATAGTCTTTTTGGAAATCTGTTGCACGTGATGGGGCAGGGGGTGTCTCAATATAATCACCAACGCATCTGAGCATTTTGTAATGAACAATAGACACAACAGATCTTTAGTTTTCAATTATTTAAAAATTTAATGATCGTTGTCGGGTGTTGTACATATTTAGTGTGTTTGAAGGGTGTTTCATCTTTCACAACTTATGTTTCATTGCTTTTGAAGTCTTTCTAGCAATTAAAATGAACAAATATTATCGTAAAATGGCTAGATTTTCACGTTTCGAACAGAAGACATTGTTTACAGCCGGCCTGTTGATAATAAGATAATCGGCAGTGTTGGTACCTAACTTCGTATTTGATTAAGGGCACTATATCAGATTTCTTCATCCTTTTCAGGGTTAATTAAATATTGAGCATAGCACGCTTATTTATTACCCCTTAATAGCCCTCACTCCCTGTTTACAGTGATATCCGTTAGGGAAACATATGTCTATGTTGGAAATCCTTCGTGTTAAAGGGTATTGTGAGACTTAAAGGACCACGGATAAAACAAATAATACCTTATCGTATCGTGGGTTATTGACAAATCTTGTTCTGGGACGATATTTAGCTAATACATCCGAACGACTTGAAGCTAAATGGTTCCAGATTAATGGGTTAAGAACTATCACTCTATATCCTCGCCCAACTCTATATCAGAGGGAAGAAAATATTATTCTGATCAATATTTTTATAGTTTTGGTTCCTTGTCATAAATGTTCACGTATGATTGTCATAATAACTACGTCATGATTCCATAACTTTCGAGGGGCGCCTCCGTGGTCTAGCGGTAGCGTGTTGGACCACAGATCACTACCGCCCGTGTTCGAATCCCGGCGTGGGCATATCTGAAGGTTGTTTCGTCTTTCACTTCGTCTCATTACCTTTGGAGGTCGCTCGGCCCATTTAGCCTACCTTGTGCACAAAAGTGGCCGTAAAACATCAATCCTCATCACCATAATTAAACTACTGGTTTATTGTGTTGTTCTGATAATAAATACCCTGATGAATTGCCCAGATTTGTTTTAAAGATTCGTGAATCTTTGTTTAGGGTCTTATCACTTACTGCGAAACTCGCGCGCACACATGCACATAACACACACACACACACACACACACACACACACACATACATTCATATAAACACACACACACATATACAGTTATTCCTCACACACTGGCATTGGCCGATCCAGAACTGATTTATTGGTGGCTTCTTTGATCTGGATTATGTCAGAGCCAAAGCTATCCTGACATAACTATGCCATCGATTTGTTCCTCGTTTTATGGAATGTAACTTTAGTGTAGGTATTTATAATAGAGATAGCATTAATGGGTGAACTATATAACAAGAAATTGTATCAATAGGTTTGCCAAAAAATTGAACTTTTCAAGATAACAATATTATTAATACATATGTCAAATTACAAAAAAGGAAGTACTTTATTTATAACATTAACATGATAGGTAACTAAATGTTGTTTTTACGGCCACGTTTGTGCACATGGTAGACCAAATGTAATGAGGCGAAGCGAAAGATGAAACACCCTTGTGACATAGCACTGCTAGGGTTTGAACTCAGGTGCTATAGGTATGTGGCTAACCGCGCTACCAGTTAGGCCATGGAGCCCCCCCCCCATTATAGGTAGGTAAACCTATATCTATAACTAGGATTATGAAAATAGCTCTAGCTATAACTAAAACTATAACTATAACTATAACTATATATATATATATATATATATATATATATATAGAGAGAGAGAGAGAGAGAGTTAGTTAGTTAGTTAGTTAATTAATTAATTAATTCCATATTTAGTTAGTTAGATAGATAGATAGATAGATAGATAGATAGATAGTAGTATTAGTAGTAGTAGCATGACACGCATAAAACGTATAACGACAATAACAACAGCAATAACAAAAAACCCTAAAAACAGCAACAAAAGCTACTATCATTCCCATTACCAACTATAACATTTCTGTGTCACTAACAAACGTCGATATGAAGGTGTAAATCTATTTGTTATAGACAATAACCCGCAGTTGACCTTATCAGCTTCTTACTGTGACATTCTTTAGGGAAGCATATATCGATCGTTAGACAATGATTGGTGATCTGTGATATTAAGTCGGCTTATGTGAAGATAATCCATCAGGAAAATAGGTCAAGCGTCTTATCTCCTCGTGATTTATTGATAGTAAACTAAACTGGCTGCGGAAAAACGCTGCTTTCTGAGCGATATAATAGCACGCTGTATATCCCTAATCTACTAAAAAACATTTTGTTTTTATGGGCGAACGTTTTCTTTGAAGACATTCCTCAATATAAATGGCCTCCAATGTACGGGATTTAGAAGGGACATTCTGTTTCCTCTTACACGTTATAAGGTAAAATGCAACTAAGAGATTACTCTGAATAGTACTCGTATGATTTATGTAAATTGCCATAAAGAACATTAAATGTAGGCAAGTTATTTACTCTGTTGCTTACATAACAGACAGCAGGTTTAGTATGGCTATTTTTAAATGTCCATGTATGTTATTCCCAATGACGAAGCTATGACTTCACAAATGTCTGGTTACAGTTAAGCTATATCAGTTATATGCACCAACATCTGTCGAAAAGAGTACTTTTAGAGGTTATAATCGATATATTTGTGATTCTCTGTGCCGGTGCTTTATATTTCACTGCTAACACACACGCACACAAACAAACACACACTGAACTGGAGAGAGAGAGAGAGAGAGAGAGAGAGAGAGTGTGAGAGAAAGTGAGTGAATGAGAGTGAGAGTGAGAGACAGAGCGAGAGAGAGAGTGTCTGTGTGTGCGTGTGTGTGTGAGAGAGAGAGAGAGAGAGAGAGTGAGTGAGAGATAGAGTCTTCTTACTCACCATTACTCTTACTCTTCCTGTTAGTATACTGTACTACGTCCTACATAACACATGCTGTACAATAAATGCTTCGAACGTACAGTTAACCGAAAACGTTAATATGATATAACTATGGCATATATTTTACCTTGTATATTATATAATCGAATCCTGATGTCGGCATTGATTGTAGAGAGGTTACTTTGTTTGACACGACCAGTAGAATGACACAGATATTGTTGACCATAATAATATAGCAAACATTAGCTCACTATACTTATTTTGTGATATTATTTATGGATAATAAATATTTCTTGATATATCAGACTAGCATGTAATATCGATGTCATAACATGTAGCAGTATATCTTGACCTAAGATGGTGTGTTTCAGAGGAAGTCATAGTATAATCCAGAATGATATATAATATAATAGTTTACATCTTTTAAGGTTTCACAACTGGTTTTTCCTTACAGAACGTCAGATTACAGTTAATAGATCTTGAAATAAATCAAATCTAAGGTGATAAAGACATCATTGTATTATGGCTCACAATTATATACCAAATCCTAAAATCTTTATTAATCATCTCTTAGTAACAATGAAGTTACCAAAATGGTACATATTTGTTCATTAAGGTAAAAAATAAATTAGCCATCTAAATATATTATAAAAAAAGAATAATAGTGTAACGGATAAAGTCATATACATAGAGGTTTGGTTGCGATTTAGTAAGGAATATTCTAATCAAAGTAATGATAATTTAACAGAAAGTAAAAACGCGTAAGTAAATTAAACTTGTTTTATTACTCTTTCCCATTTCTAGATCTGGTAGCATCAATATATCATATTTCGAACCTGAACGACATAACCTATATTCCGATACTACAGCAGATATTGACTGTTCTCACCCGTAAGTGTACGATACTTTATTATCACTAGAAACTATTGATCTGGAGAGGTTAAATGATGTCGCTTCCGAAGGTTCTCATAGAAAATTGCAAAGTTGCCTTTCGGTCCTTTTCATCACAGGTTACCGAGTTCATTTACGTAATTTGACCTATATATATAAATGCTTCGCGTACAGTTGTAATGGTGTACATATGATCTCACTAAAATAATAACTTCTCCCTGAAATAGAACAATGTGCAAGAAGAAACTCAAAATCGGTGTGACGCCACTTTTGTTAACATTAATTTTCTCTCAGACACAAACCTATGCAGTATATTTCCTTGAAGGTTACCTACTAACTCAATTCCAACTGGAGCCCTGACTAGATGGAAACAGAGAAGTCGATTACTGTTTATGGAAGGCATCATATGAAAACATATTCAGCGACATCACTCCATACTGGCGGAGTTCTTTAAACGAAACAATGGCGTTTAACTTTAGCGACAACAAACAATATATACACTATCTTGGCTGCCGAAATAATCCGTACTTTAGAATAATTAAAGGTTTATTTTTGTTTCTGTAAACAAACCATTACCGAATAGTTTTGGGAGATATGTTCAAAATAGAGTTTGTGTGAAACCTCCCGATACCAAAATATAGACTTTGCACTAAGTGGTCATATATTGTTTACCTGGTATCAAGTTAATTAAGAGTAATCTGTATGCTTAACATTATATCTAAACATCTCGATCTATCAGTGACTTAAGAGCAGTTGATATAAGAATAGATGATGAAGACATTGCGTGGTTCATTCCTGTTTAACACAATCCAGGAGTAATATTTTCGAATATAAATGAATCAGAATGTCTGATAACTAGATGGTGATATGCTTTTATCCTTGATGGACAGGTAAATGAAGACCTCCTCTTCCTGTTTTAGATTCTTTCATACTTATGTTTTTAAGAAGAAAGTGTGGTAATATGTAGATATGTTTTATTGCATTTTTCCAAGATATCTCAATATAAAAACAATTTTTCATTAACAACGGTTTTGATTAGAGTAATTGAAAATAAACCAACTTTCCAATTTTTCTTTCATAGCTGTAAAGATACCAAAACACACATATTAATAGTAATTAACTGTGTGTACTGAAATCCGACTGCTGTCAGTAATGAATGTTTGTCGCAGCTTCGGTTGAGATCTACTTCAGGAAATATTGCTTTGTTTTATTAAAGTAATTACTAGGGCTGATAATTTTTGTAGTTGGGTTTAAGTTGTTTTACTGGAGATGTGTTAGAGATGTGTTAGAATAAAACGTTGGTATCGGCCTCTGGCATTTGTATCGCGTAATATAGACTAGTCGGACGTGTATTGATACATGGTTCATATAGGTAGGATTTATTCAGTTATTCGAACCCAGAATAAAGCTGAGGTCAGCATCTGAGGTGTCGAAATGTTTTATATACAGGTTTCTTTTGGACCACAGAAAATTACTGTTGAATGTAAACTGTGGTGTCAAAATAGTTTATGATATGTATGTAGTAAGTCACCATTGAACCACACGCACGTATTGTTTGCTGCGAGCTGTGGTATCAAATGGTATGTTTTTACGTGCTTCCGCTTTTTGTACGTAGCCTGCATGTAGCCGCTTTCCTGTGGGCGTGACATATTTGTCGCGTACGAAAAGCGAATTAGTTGGTTCCCACAGGCTGATGAGTAGACCAGACACATGCTTAGATATACGCACACATCTATCAATATGTGGAGGTATGGAACATTTTATTTTAGATTAATGTATGTATAGTTGTATTTGTATTTATAGTTATGGAGGTAGGTCTCGAAGGATGTTTAGATATGTTGATGCTCTGTGCCTGTTGCCTCTTTATATGTACCCTTAAAAAAAACTATAAACACACACACACACACACACACACACACACACACACACACACACACACACACATATATATATATATATATATTACGCGATACAAATGGCAGAGGCCGATACAAACGTTTTATTCTAACACATCTCTAATACATCTACAGTAAAACAACTTAAACCCAATTTCAAAACTTCTCAGCCCTGGTAATTATTTTAGTAATACAAAGCAATATTTCCTGAAGTATATCTCAACCGAAGCTCACTCACTACCTGAAGTACTGACAACAAATGGAAGTTTCTAATACAAATTGTTTCTGTAATTGTTTTACATATCGGGTTAATATCAAATAATTAAGTAACATATTAAGTAAAATAGTTATTATTAGCAGCCATTCGTATAAACAAAACACCTGTCTATTTTCATCACACTTCATGGACGCATATTATATAATAAAGTTAATATAAATTCACACTTAATTAAAGAGACTTTCTTTTTCATGAGGATAATAATATAAAATGGCTGAATCGCGACATACAAATGACATTAATACACAAATAAATACAATATAGACGACAACACCTCCATCTCATGTATTGTTAGATGACGGAGATTGAGAAAGGTCCTGAACTGAGTTTTAGACTGGTTCATGTTTTTTTGGCCATTCACGGTATCTGAAGTGTGTTATTCCTGATTTAGATGGCGATATTCTACATAATTCCTAGAGTACATGTATCTACAACTGATATGAAGTATATAAGAAAAGTGTGAATAACAGCAACAAATATATACCCTATAGCTGCCATGAACATTTTGGCATTTACTTCAGTATATAAGAAGATGTGTACCAGTGGTCTAGTTGATAACTCAACGCGCTAAGGCTTCCTGGTTCCATCTACCTCAACATGTGTAATCAGAGGTTTTGTGCAAATAACACAGATGTAGTCCAGCCAGAACAGATGTTGTCGAAATAGAATGAAGTCATACAATATGCATAGAGTCTTATTTTAATATGCACATTATTTTCAGTCAACTATTGTAATAATTACATGCTTAATATAGATAGATACGCTAGCATTAGTCTCGTGTGCGTGAAGTGTTTCATTCATCAGTAAAAGATATACAAATAATCGCCTCATTTACTCTAAAGATGATGATGGTTGATGTTTTACGGCCACTTTTGTGCTAAATGGGTCGAACTATCTGCAATGGTAATGAAGCGTAGTCAAAGATGAAACACCTTTCAGATGTGCCCACGCCAAGATTCCACTCAGGTGGTAGTGATCTGTGGTCCAACGCGCTACCAATTAGACCACAGAGGCGCCACTTGGTCACGTGTTCCAAGTGTAACTAGGATTGAGAGTAAACAAAGAACGTGCTGGTACTGTTCGAGGACTTAATAGATACATATTTTGAGGAGATCTTCACTTCGATTGCTCAAGGATCTTGCCAGAAAAATGTCGTATTCTGTGGCTTCGGGGATAGCGTGATCAGACTACCGATGATAACGGCGACATACAGACAGAAAAAGAATCGATCCAGTACGTTGCCGATATTCTGCCATTCCGTTGAGATACACCTGGCACGAGATACCTGCAAGTCTTGGGCAGTAATGGCCTGCACAATGGCATGCAATGAACGGTGTACATCGTCGATCATGACGTGTACATTGGCATACTGATTGGTCGAGAACTGGGCCTGTTGTTCGTCTTTGTTCTTCGTGAAACTTCGACCAAAGTCGCTCGCCACTTCTGAATTTCCGACCATGAGACGCTGTACTTCCGGTAAGAAGTAATTCGTGTCGCACGGCGAGATCGGTTCACCCTGTTCGTCCCTCGATGCTCCTCGTCGGTTGGATTCTCCGCAGCAGTAACAAGATTTTTTGATGCCGTAATGTTTACGACAGCCTTCCGGAAATAGGAAAACCAGCTTGGCCAGAAACCGGAGCACTATCTGTTAAGAAACAGGATTGAAATATATTATTAACAAATGTAAAGGGTGGACATTTTATTGAAAACTTATATTTAGTCTTAGGAAGGAGAGAAATGTTCATAATTCAATAATATTAATAATAATATTAATAATAATATTAATAAATTAAAATAATATAGATTTAATTTATATTAGTATAATTTGATTATACTTTATTTAGTTATTTTATACTTCTTGTGATTTCTTTTTAATCGATCATTTGACGCCCTATATTATCTCCTGAAAGGTGCAGATTTCTTCAAGAAATTATCTGAATTTGTTTACTCTCTTGCTACCAAACAGTGGCCACCTGTTGATATTAGGCGATTTCAGTATACATTGGGATTGCCAGAGGATTACACATACCAAACAACTGGCTGACATTCTTAGATCTGCCAATTTGAGGAAGAATGTGCAAGAAAGAACACACAGACATGGTCACATTTTGGATCATGTCATCTCTCGTGATGATGATGATGATAATTTTATCAGGGATGTGTCTATGTCTCTATCTGTAATATTGATGCTTTTTTTTCAGAAACAATCTGTTTCAGTTAATGTTATTTAATATAGGAGATATAAGTCGATTGACAAGGATGCCTTTCTTGCTGATCTGCGGGTCTCTGCTCTGGTATTGGATCTACCGGATGATATTGATCGTCTGGTAGATCTCTATAATAGTACATTGATGAATCATGTAGTTGAGCACGTACCTTTAGGGACAAAGGAAATGACAAGAAGAACACTGCTTCCATTGTATTGTGAGCGGCTGTAGATCAGCATCGATTTGTGTGCTCACAAGGAAATGTTCAAGATGAGTAAATTTCAAGTTTAAAAAACCTTGCATCTGTCAAATTAGAATATTACAATAAAAATATTCAAACATTTAATGGAAATCGAAGGACTTGTTCAGTGTTGTGAACAAAGTACTACACAAAAGTCAGGCTGTCCTTCCAAATATTATAAAGATATGGGTTATTGTTTCTTCTGTCAAAAGATACTAAACCTACTTCATGGATTCCTTTCCAGCACCTTACCACAGTATGAAATGCATGGTTCAGTTCATGGCCCTCTGGTTTTCACAATGTATATATACCTGATCTCTAGGGATCATGGTGCAGCTATAAGGCTTTAAATATCATTTACATGCTGCTGACACATAGGTGTATATATTACTGGATCCTAACAATGAGTTACATTTCTCCTATTTCTTGAAGAAGTTAGAACATTTTAATGCTGCTATTCGGCTATGTATGACTCACCACATTGTGTTAAATACCTAAAAATAACAGCATTACTGATGGGTGCATCATCGATTACCCCTAATGGGTCAGTACAAAATATAATGGATATATTTGATCAATGTATTAACATGAACAAACATGTCACATCAGTATATCTGAGTTGTCTAATACTAGTTTAAGAAGATCCACTGTTTAAAAGCATTTTTGATACAAGAAGCACTTGTAACTGTAATCCATACGTCTGTTACATTACGTATCGTATATTGTAACTCCCCGTTATATGGCTTATCTGGTTATAACATTAATCGTCTTGCCAATGCCGGAATGCTAATCTGGAGCCAAAACTTGCCCTTCCTGTCCTAAAACTTTGACTGTTATAGCCTGTCCCCAGACCCAGCTGTCTAATAATCATGTGAGAGATTTTGTAAACTTACCATATGTCACTAGTTTAGTACCCAGCAGGGTTATGAAAGTAAATACAGGATCTGACCCCTGCTAGGCGGAGCTAAGTAAATACATTCGTTTAAAGGCTCCTACTGGAGCAGTGGAATATAAATACATCTTTGGTGATGAGAAAATATACTCTTACACGGGGATGCACCAAAAACTATGATCCACCACTTGATATAATCAAATATCCACAACACGGTGACACCACCACATAGCATGCCGTAATCTATATAGATATATTTCTATTTAGATATTGCGTTTAGAAGGGGCAAAATTAAATTAAATTCACAAATTAATTTACCATTTATTTTTTATTTTAGTAATTTTTCTTCCATGATTATCCTACTTGGAATATAAACTACTCGGAGTACCTACTCATGGTAAAAAAGATTAGGCAATTGGAATTGAAATATTTGGAATTGGAATTGAATTGGAATTGATAAATTTGAGGTAGAATTGGAATTGACCAAATGGAATTGAGTGGAATTGGAATTGACAAAATGGAATTGACCCCATGTCTGATCTGAACGATCTAACCCAAAACTATGTACAAGTGAGAATGTTGTGATCTGAATCCTGTCCACGTTTGACGGTAATATAAAGCAACACAGCAATCTACTGAGATAAATCTTTCCAAGCATAAAGTTGCCAAATTATATTAACTTGTAGCAAGTAAAGAAATATTTTGTAAGGTACTTAAAAACACATATTTAAATTACTCTATTTATAATATATAAACCAGTGTATATGTATATATATGAATAAATATGTTTATGCTATTAGAGCGTAGACAATGTTTTATTATTATTATTATTATTATTATTATTATTATTAACAAAGTAAAATTAATTACAAAAACGAACATTTTTAATAAATTAGAATTATCATTATTTATGTAATATTAATAATTAACAAGGCATTGTTCAATAATTTTTCAGTTGATGTTGGAAATATGAATTGTTTCAGATTACTAAAGCGATCAGATATATATGTTACAATATACATGAGTTGAAGTACGTACAATACGGAGCCAGCGTGGTGGTGGTCTGCCCTTTTGACCTGCCTTACTTATATTAATCACCAATGTTGATAAGAATATCGATACAGTGATGATAACCATATTGAAGCAGTAATAGATACCTGTAAATGACAGAAAGTAGAAAGCTAAGTAAATCACTTCTGGTTTGATTATAGTGTATTTTAAATTTAAACGCAAATGAAATGCAATTTAACAGTATATGCAATTTTTGTTATAACACATATAGAAACAAAAATACATATATACATACATTCATATTTACCTACATATGAAAATGTCTGTGTTTGTGTGTGATTGTGAGTTGTGTGTATGTGTGTATGTGCTTGTGACTGTGTGTGTTGTGTGATACGTGTGTCGGTGTGCGTTTATTTACAGATCAATCTGTGTAGTTTTCTATCTAACTACTTGGTTGATCCATCTTGCCATCCACTCATCTATTCATCTAGCATGACATCCATCCCATCCACAACTCATTCATTCATCAATACAAACCCCCATCAATCAATCCATCATCTACACTCACAGCCATCTCTCCATCCATCCATCCATCCATTAATCCATTCATCTTTATCCCAATCCAAGTATCCATTCATCCATCTATCTATTCATCCAATCCTCCTCCATCCATCCATACATACATACATACATCCATCGGCCCATCGATTCATCGATCCATTAATCCGTTCGTCCATTCATCCAAAACCCTATTCAACCATCCAGTCAGACATTCAGCCTTTCATTATCTACATCCAACCATCAATCCTTACATCCATCCATTCGTCCAGCCATTTATATATCAAGACGTCCATCCATCATTTCAACGACCCATCCGTTCGTGCATCTACCCATCCATCCAATTATCAATCCATAAATCAATCCACCAATTCATCTTTTCACTAACCTAGAAGAGGTACAGATGATGCAGTAGGTGGCGCAGCCTCGACAAGTATCAACAACAACAAGAGGAAACTTGTCAACAAGTTCATGGCTTGATATAAGGTTAAACAAAATAGTGTTATTAGTACGATGATAAATATAGACAACAAGTACAACTAGAATAGGACATAAAGTAAATATAGTTAGATTGTTAGATGTATGATTAGATGAATCGATAGCTTAATGTTGTACTATATATATATATATATATATATATATATATATATATATATATATATATATATATATATATATATATATATATAATAGTATTGTTAATATTTGAGAGTGGCTGAGGTCACCCGTTTTCTCACTCCTACGAAACACACATATATGTATATATCGAACGACATTGCGCTAACCATATCTCTGTCCATATATACATACATATAGACATATAGACTAGAACATCGCGAAGCCGTTAATAGTGTTCGCACGACTACCAGCCAATGAATGGAGAGAAAAAAAACATCACTGAAGTTCGTTGATTTATTTAGAAGTGGCCCAGACCTCACATCAGCATTTACTTGATGTTCATATCTGCATTGAGCCGCAATATATCAATGATAAACTGACAAATCACAGCCATCCATGATATACGATGGATGTGACCGTTTCAAAGACCATCGAGTATATAACGAAGGAAGGACGCGATTGATATAATAAAAACTTCAAATTCGGGTTGTCACATTAACAAATCTGATCTGGTACACCATAAAAAGGTTACTACTAATTTGTGAAAGTGGGGTTAAAGAAAATATATGTTATATCATATATAATGGGATCATGGAGTTATCCAATATTATAAATTGGTATTATATAAATAGGGTTCGAAATGTATACATTTCCTGCACAGATATTTGGCAAGTACCGTGCCCACACCACAATGTAAATATTAGGCCTACTACTGTCCCATCCGGGCCAACATTTTTGTCCCCACACGTCGTTGGAGGGAGAGGCCACAACCGTTTAATAGATGACCACACCTACAACATCGACACAGTCGGGGGTCAATTGATCGTTTGTTAACATTCAGCACTCACCTAAAGATGTCCTATCAGGTCGATCAGCGGGAAGCCAGAAGACGACCAATGTCAGTACTGCTAGGATAATGCAGGGTAGTGTGAGAATATAGCTGGAGAATACACGCTTCCTTCGTAATACTAAAGTAAACGACATGACAGCGATGGGCTTAGGATCATCTGGTGGCAGGAGTTTACGTTCTGCTTCAGAGCTGATAATATCCCATTCACAGGAATCCTGAAGGATGAAGGAATGGTCGGTTGCCATTTATCTAGACGGTGATATATGTACCCAGCTAGCGATAGACATATATCAGTCAACTAATGAATAGACTTTATCTATGTGCGTGCGTGTGTGTATGCGTGCGTGTGTGTGTGTTATGTTCATTTCTACGCTTTTACTATTCTCACAGGAATAAACACCACAGACACCTTTTGAAAACCAGAAAATTCGAATATAATATTTCTTCTTCCAGATATTCAAATAAAAATTGGCGTTTGAGGGGGAAAACTGAGTTAACCAACCAACTAGTAATGGTAGTAGCTAAGCGTCAACGAATAATATCGATGGTGCTTTTTCAGATCCCGCTATTCCTGCCATAGATTTATAAACATCCGCAATCCTGAGCTAAACTAGCCACAGGTTGCTGGTCACGAATCTAATCACGACCGGATAAGTATGGGGTTAATATTTAAGGCTGACTGGTTATCACGAATTGGTATTTGGTTTGGCAGTGAGGCTTATTACGGATACTGTGGAGATTTATTTGATCAGACCATAAGTTTTATTGTCCATTCTATCCGCATTAAAGGTCGCCCACAGGAAGCAACAAACAAGAGCGATAAATGACAGATACTACAATGACAGATACTACAAGTCCATATTAAAAATATGCCCCCATATAATATTAGGCTGGTATAGAAAATATATCAACAAAAGGTATAAAAGGTATTAATTGTGATCTTCTTAAAGCACTAATGGACGATATAGGCCGTAATTATGTTTATGTTTATCTATTACTGTCTACGATCTTTTACTCGATGGCACCATGTCACGAGCCACTTTTCTCACCTCGTTTGATTCATGTGACTATATCCAGCTGTTGTTGTGGTTGTTGTTTTTGTTGTGGTCGTTTCCATCATCATTGACATTGGCATAATCATCATCATCATTATCATCATGATCATAATTATAATCAATCATGATCATGAGCATCATCATGATGATGATGATCATCATCATCATCACCATCACCACCACCACCATCATCATCATCATCACCATCATCATCATTATCACCAACATCATCATTATTATCATCATTATCATCATCATAATCGTGTATACCTTATAAAATGTTCAGTATTCAGTCTAGCGCCCTAACTATTCAGTATTAGGGCGCCTTGCGTACACATTTATTTGTTGATAACCTCTCATTGGATCCAGTAGCTTTAGCCGTCTGGTCGGTTCCCCGTACAAACCTTTGCTATCGTGAACTCTCCATGGAGTATAACATTTTGATCCGACAACTATAAGTGCACGTTCTTATCGCCGTCAACAACCAACCTTACATTAACTTATCTAAACCATTCTTGTTTAGACCTAGTATAATGTCTTGTCATTGCCAATACGTTACAGATCGAGCGCGTTATCTCAACCATTAATTGTATGAGAATTATCAGCTTCTGGTATCCATCACAATAACGCTTGTAGGTAATCGATAGTAACGGACTTTATCCTTTTGGTATTTGAAAACTGCCCAAAGTTATTTATGATACGGACGTTTGTTGTTCAATATATTGTCAAACATTCTCAGCGAGAACAATAATACATTAAACTTTGTTCAGTTACTTTGATGTGTTACTTCGGTGTTCATAACCAATCTAAAACTGACGAATTGATATTCGAAGTATTTGTGGAATGTCAAATATGCTCACGTATTCGTATCAGTACACGTTGTATCGTAATGTACAGTTGATATTTGCATATCTGGATACTATCAGTATCCACATTTGGGTAGCTTATTATCAGAGCAGTCTCCTTACGTCTACTGATCCAACGGGTTTTTATTTTTATATTATTAATTTAGCACCAATATTATTATGATAATGCAATCTATGAAGTCGGCACGCCATCGAACTATGTTTGAAATAGTATATATAAACAAAATGGAGTTTAGTATAGTTGCGTATTTGTCACAGTTAGAGTCTTTTAAGCATCAGCCATAAAATCAAATAACTGTTTCTAAATAGCTACACACCATAAATAGTATACAGTATAATTCTGTTATATTTTGTGTTAGAGGCAAAAGCTTCTAAACATCTGGCTCAACACTATATAACCGTATCTAAATAGCTGTACACTATAAACAATGCAAAATACAATCCCGTTGCTACTGTGTCACATGTTAAGGATTCGAAACATCTGGCATAGTACCATGTAACTGGACCTAGCCAAATTGATGGCAATTCCAAAACGAAATAGGAACAAATGGCGTGACACCGTGTATATTTATTAATCAAAGCATCACCAACTAGCTTAGACAATATAATAGCTAGCGGACGCTCACCTTGTAATCCGATTGGAATGTGCTCAAGTCAATACCGCCATTAAACGACAGCTGCATGTCGATATCGGGTAATGTGTGTGTCCACGAGCCGAACCACATGTGACACTGTTGTTCATCGAATGGGAAGTTTGTCACGTCGATGGAACACGAACTGCGATACACCCGATGAGGCACCCAGTGTATTGTACCATCGTACACGATGACGACTAGAGCATTACGGGCACCGTTCTCTGTATCAGCTCTGGGAATGTAATGCATCAGTATACACGATATATGACTGTCAGCTATGATGTTATGTTGTATTTCTGCTGTGAAATAATTGTTTATTGTATGAGAGCTCATTCAGTGGCTAGTTATGTTTTGTTAAAATTATTAAATGACTGTCTGTTTGTTATACCCTGGATATTTATGATTTATGAGTATTATATACATATATATTAAAATATATATATATATATATATATATTATATATATATATATATATATATATATATATATATATATTATGTGTGTGTGTGTGTGTGTGTGTGTGTGTGCGTGTGTGTACATGCGTGTGTGTGTGCGTGCGCGAATGTTTGGAAATGCATGTAGGTATCAGTATATGTAAGTGTGCCTATTTCTTTGTGTATATTTGTTTATGGTCCATTACAGTTCCATACCATCATTTCACTTACGTATTATATAACATAATATCAGGGATCCAGACTTGATCCGATTCCAGCCTAACCGTAGTCAAATTACCAAAATCACTCGGATTCCACGTCAAATACACATCATGCCACTTCTACAAAGGACAATTTTTATATATATATATATATATATATATATATATATATATATATATATATATATATATATATATCAGCCTAGATAAACCTACATTCACATGAATCACAAATTTAATTCAATATGTATAACTGGTCTAAAATATAATTTCGATTAAATAATAATAATAATAATAATAATAATAATAATAATAATACTTAAATGAAAAATAAAACAATTAAATTATCTTTATAGATAATTATGCTAGTTAATACACATCAGAATAAAGTAGATGCACTTACTAGACGGCTCCACATGCTGGTGATGAGAGTCTTACTATGCTTCATCCAAAGCCATCTGTATCAGTCCTAAACCGAACTCTACCGTGGTAGACTCGCTCGTGTTAACTACCGGCCTGCCCCCTCTACCGGCCACAGAATACCTCCATAACAGATACTGCGTGAGGCGCTTCTCTTCCGAGATGGTGAAGTTCTGTCTGCGGTGAAGAACGTACATTGTATTAAATTGGCTAGCGCTGACTCAGCCACAACGATGGGGGCCTTTAAAGCGAAGCGAAGGAGGGCATTAATTCGGCAAAAATCTCCGAAAGTGAATTGCTTCTCGTTGTCTAGAGCCTTCGTATAGTTTAGTCATTGCACAGACACTCAATCGATATAGACACAGCGACAAAGGACCAGATAATTAGTTTGTCTTCTCGTCAGTTTACATCTTCAAACAGATTAGTCACTTCGAGTAATGGCGATTGGCTGTTGAGCTATCAATATTAAGTATGTACTATGATAATTTCGACTCGGGAAGGGCTCGTAATCTTGGAAAATCACTTTTTCTTCAATTTATGTGTGTTCCTATGGCGACGTAGTTAGAACACTCGACTGCAATTCACCAGTTCTGGCTTCGAATCAAGTTAACTATATGACTGCGAGAACTGCAAGACGAACTTCCATCAAACAGATTATAGCCAAATTACAATACCTTTACTTGTGGAACAGTACACTAAAGTATCAACTCTCAGCCAAATGAATCGTTTTTAACAGCCGCCGAGGTAAACAAAACACTCACTCACTTATTCCGAAATTCCATGAATGAATCTTGTTTGCTTTTCATGAAGTCGGACGCTTCAAAGTGGACAAAGTAGAGATATAAAATCGCCGTGAAAGTTTTGTGTTACTTCTGTCTAAGATTCAGAATTGTATTTATAAGAATCCACGATTTCACTCAACAAATTTGACATCCTATCATTTTACTAATAACAGTGGTAAGTGAGTGTGTGTGTGTGTGTGTGTGTGTGTGTTGTGTGTGTGTGTATGTTGTCTGTCTCCTTGCCTTGACGGGGGGTGTCTTATGTTTTCAGCTTGATGCGTCTCGTTTAAAACTGAGTGCAATGTACCATTACAAGATAACTCTTGTATAACCCATCATCTTCGGAAATGCCAATCATAAAACCATGGCCATAATATAAATAATATCCCGAACCGACTGAGTGAAAGGGGGGGGGTCTAATTTGTTTAGTCTTGGCCTCTAGTCACATCCGGGACACATAGCTAACGTCAACCTAATGCAATATCCCGGCAACGCAGGTGTCTCTTAGGTGATTTAAACTGAGACATAGACGCGAAAAGGATCATACACCGGATATATGGCCGAGTGGATAAGAGCATAGGACTTTCTTACTCATGGTCATACTGTGCGGGAGGTCGGAGGTTCCAATCCAGGCCGTGGCACTGTAGTAGGAGCTTTTCATCCAAACGGGCAACTGGCAAGGTTTTCTCAACAGAATATTGGATATATTGTAAATTCGAAATTTGTTTAGAATTAGTCCTCACGGTGAAGCAGTAAATTACAGACCGTATGCGTCTACCATATTTGAGGTATATAAGCCATGTAAAATAACTGTCATTTCGGCCATTATTATTGGGTTTGTATCAACTTAAAACAAACATTAATTAGTTTAAATCGACTATTTGGTGGCAGTGTTTCAGACAGGTAAGTCACAAGCTTCTGCATAGGTCTCTTTACGGGAAGAAAATGCATGTATTACATGACACGGCAGATAGAGCATTCATATTTGTTACAATTCTGGGTTTTGAAGTTTAAGAACAATTCTTACAAGCTAATTGCTCGGATTGGTACATTAAGTTGTTTATTTTTAACAAAATTCTTTCTTCGTTGTTTCAATTGTCTCAAAACGGCGATAAATATTGTCATAAATTAAAACTATATCCTATCTTTCACAAATTAAGTGCCGATTTATTGTAATTTGACTAACTGAAATAAATTTTTATTAATATAATTGACTTTACACAGATCTGAAATACAGGAATCTCAACTAACTCTACTGTCCATCAAGTCTTCTTTTGTTTTGGAAGGAAAGAAATGGAGTAAACATGTCTACTACTTTCTTACTCTGGTACTCATTCGTGAACATACTGCCATGTAAACAGGCAATTGTCAATCTGCTATTGACTTTAACGGAGATTGGACCGCTTATGGGACAGGCTAGTTCGTTGCAATAACTTATCTTCCACAAAATAAAAGGGTTTACACGTATTATATTTTAGGAATCCAGTGTTCTGGAACCATTCAGTTTTCCCACAAGCCCTTTCTCAGTCAGATGATTAAGTTTAATATAATTCCATCGCAGCCCATCTAAGTTCTGTATTTACGACAATGGCTAGATTGCATAATCCAATTATGTACTTCAAACAAGACCCGGAAAAGTATATTGCTCCGGAATCGGTGGCTGACTAAACGTGATTGAAACGAATGTCTCTTCGATTGTGGCTATAAAGATTGAGGAGAATATTGTGTGTTTTTTGTTGAAAATCGTGATTTAATGCCATGACCCAACGAATAAATCGTGTCTTCACTCAGATACAGTAGCTTATAAACTACATAATATGACACTAAGTTGTAGCCGGTCAGGATCTGACATTAATCTAAGGTGTCTGGATCAACTAGTCCGGTACTAACCATGCAATATAACATCGCGGTACTAAAGACACACTTTAGAAGCTAACACATAACCGTTCGTATTCCTTGGAAAAACCTTTATTGGAAAAACGATATCTGAAATCTGTCAAGATTTTGTTATCCATAAAATGTACGACTGTTTAAAATGTCTCCGTTATCAGACGGGTAGATATTATTACAGTATTATATTTACGTGATAATATCCTATTGTCTGTGTCGTGATGCTTTGATTGATGGACTGTTTTACTTGGTAATGGTTTCATAGAATACTGAAGAAACGTGCCCTTAAATGGATAGATGGTTGCGTGCTCAATATAATGATTCGTTATTCCACATGCACACACGCACATGCACACAACACACACACACGACACACACATATACGCACACACACACACACACACACACACACACATATATATAATATATATATATAATATATATATATATATATATATATATATATTATATTATAATATATAATATTTAATATTTAAAAATATATAAATTGCGTTTTGATATTGAATACATTTTACGACATTTTCAAGCATATAAGATACTACTAAATAAAAATGTTGACATTATACAGACAGCAATAAAGAGAAGTAGATATAATGTTATGTATCTGCCATCCTAATAGTTTCATATATCTCCGTTAGGAAAATGTATTTTATTATAGCAATTATACATTCTATTGTTGTCAATGTTCCCTGTTCTGACAGTGTAGTTTTGAGTTGACGGGGAAGTAACGAATGATTAGCCTCTCTCTCTCTCTCTCTCTCTCTCTCTCTCTCTCTCTCTCTCTCTCTCTGTGTGTGTGTGTTTTAGAGAATCAAATGTAGCAACCACCAGCCCTAGTAACACATTTAAACTGCAGTTAGACTCTACCAAAAGTAATGGCTAGTGATATATCTGGTATAGACTATTGTAACTCCCTGTTATATGGCATATCTGATTATAACATCCATCGCCTTCAACAAATACTAGAAAATATGATCATATCACCCCAATTCTTAAAATGACTACTTTGGTTACCATTTAGACAGGGTATCCATTTCAAGATTTTACTAATAACTTATAAATCTCTCAAAGATATGGCGCCTGAATACGTGTGTGAACTGATGTCCTTACGAAAGTCATCCCGAAATTTCAGGTCATCCAGTCAGATATTATTGTAGATGCCAGTGTCTCGGCTGAAGTCATATGGTTTAGTGTTACAGCCCCCACTTTGTGGAATAGGTTGCCGGGATGTATTAGAAATGCGTCGTCTATTGAAAATTTTAAATCTGTTCTAAAACACACCTGTTGAAGGTCGCTTTCACATATAAGTAATAATGATCTTTTAAACCTCTTACAGACTTTTTTACTGGCACATTATTTGGGGGTATTATTATATTACGTATCATTTGTACAGCGCATTTGAATAGATCCTGCTAGCAAGGGAGCTTTATTAAATATACATTATTATTATTATTATTATTATTATTATTATTAGAGTTATTATTATAAATAGCTCTTAGAAAGTGTGTAAGCAGTATAGCTATCTCTCCCCCTCCCCCCCTCTCTCTCTCTCACTCACATACACACACACATACACACACACGCACATACATACACACACCTCTCTCTCTCTTCCTCTCTCCCTCCTTACCACTCCCCCCTCTTCCTCCCTCCCTCCACCCTCTCTCTCAATATACAGTATCTAGAACTGGATTAATAAAGTTGATGTGTATACAATATTAATCGGATGGTTAATTATATCCAGTAGATAGCTCTGTGAGCTAAATCGTCAGTAGATTGTTATTTAATTATTATCAACCTTCAAACAAACTGTAGACCTATAATCCACCTTCAAAACCATAGATACCTACTTTCTTTAAATAAATTAATTCTCGGATAAACGAGTGAATCTGTATGATGCGTGAGCGAGAGAGTGAGTAGGTGAAGAAGTGAGTGAGTGAATGATTCAAAGAATAAGTTAGTTGAGTTGTTTGTTTAACTTTGGCGGATGATATCTGTGGTACATGACCAGAGGATTACTCATCCAATGGAACTAACCAATGAAACAAAGATAACGTGATTTTATTGTAATACTGATCCGGAATGTACACTGTACATTACCCTGTAATAGTCACCCTACATGATCGCCCAAAATAATGATATAATCCAGAACATGTAACAATGGGAAATAAACAATAACTCTTTTCTAGAGGGTGGCCCACACGTCTCTAGCATATAAAATTATACAAATACTTTTTGGTAAACCGACAGGCTGGCTTGTATATAATAGACTGGTAATATGTAATACACTCTAATATGTATCCATTTGAACGATAACAACTGCTACTACTACTAATACTATTACTACTACTACTACTACTAGTAGTAGTAATACTATTTATACTGGCACCGTCATCGCTACATCATTATGACAAATACTATTGTTACCCTAATGACAACAGTTATTACTAAATAGACGTGAAATTCTTATATTATTGCTAAAACAACAAAAAAAAAACAAAAAAAAAACAGCATCAGTAAAACCTACTATCACTACTTTATTACTACTTCTAGTAAAAATTACTGCTACTGCTATAATTACACTTGCTACTATTTCCAAAGCTCCACCACGACCACCACCAACGACAACAACTTATGTTGCGACTATCATTGTATCTGTACGAAGGGGAAATAATTCTGAGCTATAACGTTCAAATTAGAAAACAAAACATTTAACGGGGAATCCGAAGGTGTCACGTGTATTGTTAATGTGACCACGTCGTGTAAAAGATCCCTATAATGTGACCTACACATCCGTTTCTCTAGATCACAGAGATCGATATAACAAAAATATCGGCGATAGCACTCGATAATGGCGCACAATGGTAAGGCATATAAACAAACGAACTTAAATCGTAAACAGTCATGAAGACCGAAGCGGAAATGGTATGAACTGGCATGCGTAAATAACTTAACACATTCATATTCGTCGGCATACATCATGCACGGCGAAGTGATTGACGCATTATTCGTTATCCCGAACATTACCTTCCTGGCGTCGGACCTTCGCCTTTTCTGGTGTCTTCCGTCGAATTGTTCACCTCCGACGAGGTGTCAATGGCCGTTAGTAATAAAACTAACAGCGACACACGACGGAAATAAGAACGAGACATCTTCGGTTATCTCTCCATACGAGACGACTGAGATCTAATGCTCCGTTTAACCGTTGGACGTCGCCATAGTGAGACGTTGGGCAGGAGAACGGTTCGAGCCGAGTCCAGTGAGACACCTCTAGATAATAGCCGCCAGCCACTGTAATGTGCTGGCTCCTGATGGCCGTCTCTGAGGGTGAATGATGACGGTTTGAGTACGGTGAGTCCGGGTGTGTGTTTACGAGTTGGTAGACCGTGTACGGGTGCTCGGTGCCATTCTGCATGCGTGGTCCTCGGGTTGTGGGCACGTCCTCGTGGTTGTATGATCCATACGATCTGGTAAAAGTGGTACTACTGCAATGATCCGGATTATTATCGAATTCAGATTAGGTAATCTCAATAGACGGAGATGTAGCATGGACGTGAACACTTGTATAGACACGATACGACAGAAAACAACCCATTTATATACAGACATAAACTTAAAATAGACTCAATAAACTGACATATACAAACAGATGTAAAAACTAATTGGTAGGTAGATCCCACACACGCACCCACGCACGCACGCACCCACGCACACATGCACGTACACAGACATGCAGACGCACACACACACACGCACGCACGCACGCACACACGCACATACACACACACACAGACACACATATATATATATATATATATATATATATATATATATATACTATGAAAACAAATATACAGCTGTCATCCTCGTTCTACCCACACTCCATGTCCATAAACACGGACACACATGCACATAAATATGTGCACTGATACTTTTGTAAGAATCATTACCTTCAGATACAGAGGCTGCATTAACTTACAGAGGACCCTGTCCACGGAAATGTGACGTTAATCACACTGGTACTAAAGGAATCATGGGGATTTGTTAAACAGCGGCTTGATGGAGCTACAATAATGTTACCGTCGTACACGTCTCTCTTATTGGACCACTGGAAGCTTTATAGAGATACAGTTAGTGGTTTATCACCATCTTCAATTATTAATTTATTACTTGACAAACAATAACGCATATTTCTGGCTGAAACCACATATAACACATCGATACCCCATATCAATAAATATATATAACACAAAATGAAATTAAAATAGCTTCCCTTTTCAGCTTAGTTAAATAAGGATTATACATTTGCCTAAATATCAACCTATCACAGGATTAGTTTGTCGAAAAGTTGGAATATAAGAGCACAGGAAAGACCTATAGCTACAAGAGTAAGTTAATAAAATATACAAATATTGAAATATATCATACGTATATAATAGTTTTACAAGGCGCTCTACAGTATTATCATCCCTGATTCAGACCTTTTCCACAAAGCACGAATCTCGACTCCCATGGGAGCATAAAACGCATCCTGCCGTTAACAAAGATGCATACATACCCATCACATCTGTCAGGTTCTCATTTTCATGGATGAGTGAACCAGTCAGGACAGCATTGCAGCACCCGGAGCCTCGAACCCGCGACCCTTCGGCTACGAGTCCTACGTTCTAACTAATTGCACCAGCACGTTGTTTGTTTTGTTGTTCGGGGAGAATCACAGCCTCTATGTTGGAGTGGTTGAGGAACCTCCTCCCCCAACAATCACAGGGGAGAAGTACGGAAAGATAGAGTCGAAATACGCTGAGGGTGGTCACTGCCAGAGTGTTTTACGTCATCAGGGGGTTTTAACGTCCCCATTTATTTTAAATAATTCAGTAGAGACGGCAGCGCGATTTATCGTGGTCAGCCACCCACGATGTTGTGAGCCCAGAAATTAATCTCTGGAAAAGTTTCGGCCTCTTGCGGGGTTCGAACCTGTGACCGTTGGCACCAAATCCCGGGTGCTTAACCGCCAGGTCACCGGAGCTCACTACCATCATGTATATCATTACATACAGAGTGCACACATAGAGACACAGCACACATACATGCGCACACGCATGCGAACGCGTGTGCAAATAAACTGATTTTGGAATTTGAGTGTTGCTTGCTTCAGCGAAATTTATATATATATATATATATATATATATATATATATATATATATGTGCGTCTGTGTGCGTGTGCGTGTGTGTGTGTGTGTGCGTGCGTGACTGAATGTGAGTGTTATGTTGTTCATAAGTTAATTATAGAGCACATTTGTTCCTGAGAGACCTTTCTAAACAGTAATAAACTCATAAACAGGAAAAATGACCATAAAGGTTTTAGTAGTTACATTATTGATGTGCTAGTTTGAGCTGAAGTGAACTCTTTATTAATTATCTGACATCATCAGCCTAAAGAACAATACAGATAAAGAACAATTAACTAATCGGTGTCCTTTAACTCCTCGTCAGCTATCTTTGTTCACAAGACAAAACGGCGCTTTTTGAACCTGAACTTTGTATATTTCAGATGATTGGGCATAGAGTCCCTTTAGAGGCGTAATGAGATGCCAACAACCCCCCCCTCACCGTGTAAAATGATACCTGGAAACTGTCATATTTGCCAGCGGCTTTACAAAACAACGATCTTTTTTAATGAATCAAGGTCATGATACTAGAGCCATCTAGCTTATTAAAATCTTATTAAATTAAGGCCGTCGTGTCGTATTTGGTAAGTTGCCTTCATTTCGGGGAAAACGAGATTGAGTCGCAGCAGATGTTGATAATGTCAATATGTTATACAATGATAAGTGAAACAAAATAGCTCTCTATCCGCTCCCTCTCTGTGCCACCTAAATTATATGTCAAGGCCAGAGTCACATTTTCTGCTAGTGAGTAGAATATTCCTTCTATAACCATAATGAGTACATTTGGAAGATGCGCCAATTTTATCGAAAGAAATTTCATTTATGCGAAAGCAATTTAAGAAAAATAGACGATACAGGTATTATTTTTAAACTGAATATGAAAAATATATAGTGTTTGTGCGGTGGTTCGAGTGTGGTCCGCTTGTCTGTTTTTGTCTAAGAATGGTCCTCAGATGAATGCCCTCCAGCCTACTCAAGCCGGCAATCAATTTATTAACACCTCAGGAAGCAGCACAAATTATTGCCATCGAAATTATGGGACAAAGCAGCCCACATTTTCTGCAATGAACAATAGTCTTTATCTAGACGCCATTCCCATAGAAACCCCGTCCAAAGCCTTTTCTTTCGAAAGCAATACCGGAATCTCGAACTGCCTCTCCGCCTGTCAGCACACAGAGCAATATTCAGGTTATTGGTGTTAATGGAGGACTCCTTACATATAAATAATGTAGTAATGTTAAAGAAACTAGTTGTCCTGTTATTAAACTATGGCCTTAGACTGCAGCTGAAACGTCTCAAAGGACATCTTTACTCTTCGCTTTGTTATATAAGCCAAATGCCCGTAGAATAGCACCCTTAATGGCGACCATGATGTCGCGTGTTCTCTTCTGTGTTCCGAGAGTAGCAGAGACAGGTCAGAGGTCGGCGGTTGTTAGAATGTTACAGCTATATCCTAAATGCAGTACCTTTCTTCGTGGCAACAATTTACAAACTATATCCTTCCGTTACCCCTTGTATACAGACGTCCCTTTGAGGAACAAAGACGAGTAGAAGACAAATATTAAAATAATTTATATTTCTGGTAAAACGATCTATTATGATGTTATATTATCGGTACTATGACAACCATATATTCCGATTTTCAAACAACAACAGACCAATTTAGTAGTCTGACACTAGCCCTGATTATCACCTTCCAGATTGGATACGACTGCAATCAATAAAATGATTTTATACTTATATAAACTACTGCAATAACTTAAACTTTGTCTTCTTTTCTTTCACAATCAATTTATGAGATGCGAGACAGGCTTCCTATACTAGCTAGGGATACTGATAACGACCCGTCTCTGTATATCTCGATTCATAATTGCCACTCTGAGTATCTTGGACCAATAATCGAGCAGCTGCGTGAGTATATCGATTCTAACATCAGAATAATGTAGCTCACATTTGATAAATACTCGACGAATATATGACCATATCACTACCCGCCCCCCCCCGATTCTTTAAAACGTACATTGACAACCTACTAGATGTCAGTTATAAAGTCCTTCCGAAAACTCAAGTCAGATATGATTGCAGGCACTCGCATCTCGGCTCATGTCATATGTTGATTGTGCGTATTTGTTATTATAATTGGTGTATTATGTATCTAAGTAGCTTATTGCTAACGGCGATTTATTCACTAGCAATTAGATATATCTGTGTTTCATGTTTTATTTCATTTTTTCTTACATATGCTTCAAAGAGTGGGCGATGTTTCAAATTCTATAACTTTATTTAGGATGTCGGAACAATGGCCATTCGGATTATTGGGCTGTTGGAATATTAGGTTTGTCGGGAAAATGGGATGTTGGTCTACAGAGAAGACTCCTTGTCATATAATGGTCTTGGCCTTTAACTAGCAATAGATATAACGTCCAACAGTAAATAATTTGATTAGGATATTAATTAACTATGAAGACTTATAGTTTAATGGAACCGGGCTTCATTATATAATATGTGTCACCAGATGTGTGGAGGTTATTTTCAAAGAAATTGACTTTTATTGGATTTGTATTGCCCATGGTCGCAAATAATTATATTCGGTTCGTATTTTTGACGAATATAATATCTACACGTGTCGTATGTTTCCATAATCGTAAGCCATTCTACGGTTATTGTGTGAGTGTGAGTGTGTGTGTCGATGCTATTGATCGTTATGATTGTAACTGTATCTTAAGTGTCCTGTTTATAACGCTGACCTTTCCGTGACCTTAACCATTCCTCATCATAACAGTATCGTGTCTGGAGCCAGTCAACTGTGGAGCAATATGCTCATACGTGTACGGTATAGACTCTCAGTTATGCTATATAGGCTCTATAAATGGCAATCCCTTGGCAAAAGAAGTCCGGTAAACCACAATTTCTTTGTTCCTACCGGGTCTTTTTCTCCATAATTCATGTAATTTTTCAAGAAGATGTAGTTCGGAGCTATAATCGTTGTCGTTAAATGATTGCCTTTCAACTCCTGTTAGCTTTTTGTTTCTAGTTGGCTACACACTGGGAGTAAATCATTTCGATATCGAACTCCCATTTCACAATAAAAATAATAACACACATGGGATCACTAAATTCATATAACTTCTCTTGTGTTACATTTTGGTACGAGTCATTATATATCAACAGTTCTTGTTCAGGTCAGTAACATCAAGTAACCTGTACTATAATCAAACTAAATGCTTTTTCGGTGCTACACAAGTATTGATATATATATATATATATATATATATATATATATATATATATATATATATATATATATATATATATACACAAAACTTGTACTGATGCTTTTCAAATTATATAATAAATGTGTATACATCAATACTATATATATATCTTTTATTTAGACCCAAACATGAGATTTGGGTATAAATGACATAACGGAGTGGTGTTGGCGTGGAAATGATGTCGTAGTACACATACATCTGCTTATGTCACTAATTGCTTTTGTATATATAGCATAATTATGTTGCCAAATGTACACTTTGATACCTGCATCTGGAGTATGATATCAGATATACCAAAGCGATATCAGATGTATTCCAGATGGTAACATCTGTTATTTTACCAATAAACCAGTCTTCCTGATTGGCTTTAAAATCATATCTGGATATAAAATAACTGTATGGCGTCAGGAGTGTCGGATTGTGACTTCTATGAGAGTCGCACAATCGTTGCTCACACTCAATGAAAAATTATATAGTCCATTTAAATAATGCAATTTGAAAGTATAGATAATTGTTGAAATTGACCAGGTTCAATGTGCCATGGAATTCTTTGCCAGTAAATACACTTTGACAAACTTCACCGAAGATCCCTTCTTCTTAAACTACTTATAAGTGACACGAATATTACAATTTAAGAATTTTCCCAACTCATAATGGTCTTCCACTTCTTTTCACCAGCAACAGTATCGCCATGTCGGTTTCACCAGCATCCTCTTTTTTAAATTTATTATAGCTGTGGGTAATATTGCAACTGATTGCAGAGGAAAGAAAATACAAGTCTCATCTTCAAGAGTGTTGACCTTCCCTCTGTGATATGTTACTTGAAGAAAAGCGAAGTCGGACATTTTTCTATGTATCATTTCCAGCTTCCAGCTAATTTCCCTTTTAGGATTTGGCAGGGAATTGCCATTGTCAATATCTGATATCACGTGATGCGGAGAGAGAGAAACTAAATATTGACAATTGTTTCCCGGATGCGATGATTGGAATGATATTTCCAGATTAAAGGGGTGTGGATAAATGTCGGGAGTCTGAACCTTATGACAAAAGCAGTCACTTAGATCCTTAATACTGTATGAGCTTCGTGTATCTTAATTTATCTGATAATGGAAATGATTGAAAGTAATAAGGCCGATATTCGAATGTGCTGCCGAGAGACAGAAAGACTGCGGCAGAATTCCTTTGTGGCATCTCGTGAAACATCCGCCTACATCAGCATCATCGAGGCAAGAATAGTTGATAAAACGTATCTCAGTAAGAAAACAAAGTCTATTGGTGGCTACATAGCAATTTTAAACGATTATATCGCTATGGTATGCTAGTATGATAGTAGAACAATAGATCTTTATTCTTATCGGCCGATTTGTATTTATGATCCAGAAAGGGAATGGAAATTAGCTGAAATAATAACTTTAGTATAATATCTTACCTGCTGAAATCTAGTCAGGATGATGTAACAAACATGATATATGATTGTCACTTTGAAATTGGATGGTTATGTATATTTATTTATTTGCCGAAGCTAGTATATGAATCCCTTTAATTTCTAATAATTTTGATGTAAATTTATAATTGTATTATACTATAGAGACGTATATGATGAGGGTATTTCAAGCTACGCTTCCTCGGTAATACGTGATATTTCCACTCTTGTCTGTCATCTGAACCCTTTAAAACTTTGGTATATGCAACTGTAACTGAGCGACTTCTGTTGTTGTAACTGAATCGAGCTTCAATCACCATCAACTCACAAAGTGCTTATTAACAAACTTCAACTGTTACAGACTTTAGCAGTACGGTTTATATCAAGGTCAAACCAATATGAACATATCAGTTATCTTCCAAAGGGCTTCGATTAACATTCACTTGGTTCTTGCAATCCACAGAATATCAAGCTGACACTGCGTTGGCATAATAAATCTTATCTTAGAAGATGAGTAGACCAAGATCAGCAATAGGGATCCATTCTTGATCTACGATAATGGTGTAGACTCACCTATTCGTGTATGTCGGATGCCAACTACCTATAAGCCTTCAATCTGGAACGTCCATGATATAACCCTGGCTGGAGGCTCTAGAACCAACAATCTCTGCGAATCCTTCACGAAGCTTGTTGGTCATGTCCAGCCCACTAGATGGAGAGCCATTGACAGTCTTAGCAAAGATCAAACCTTGGTTGAAGATCATTCAAGATGGCACACAGTCATCCTGCAGGCCAAACTACACAAGCTTTGTTCCGACAGGAACCAGGATATCAAAACAATTCCTGATGTTCTGAGAGGAATTGATCACTTGGTTCGATAGAAATAACGTTTTATGTATTTTACGAATTGGCAAAATAGTTTTTATCAAACTGTATGTTAAATTATTTATTTTCATGTTTGCTCTTTTTTGTTCTTCATGTGAGGGGATAATGGCCTGAGGGGATTTTGTCTTGGAGGGAATATGTCCGTTTAATAAAGAGACTGGGATCGAGATGAGTTTAATGTATTATGGTATTACGGGTTACTCTTCAAACATTTAGTCATCTACATTTCTACTATATTTCTACTACATAACGCTAACTCATATAGAATTAAACTCTAGAGAAGATAGATTATTGTATTATAGTCAATCGACAATCTTAATCATCAACTAAACAGTCAATGCATTTCGTATTTTGTGAAATTTGTGTATGCATGTGTAGCGTTTCATCGACTACGTTTATATTAATACAAATTTGACACAAAACACTATCTAGCTTCCAGAGAAATGCTAATAGAGGCTCTAGTGACTATTGTTTACATCTGTAAGGATTAACACCGGATTATAATAGATAATTTAATATTTTTATTTCACATCTCCATTCATAACCTATGAGATTACGATGATATAACAATTATCAATAATGTTTGTTTTTTGCAGTGCTCAACAATTTGGTCAATTTGTTCTTGATACTTCAATTATGTTTCAATGTCAGTATATTTAAATTTGAGTAATTATTAACATAGCTAGTTATGCCATATAATAGCGTTAAGTAAGCTATTGCTTGTGACGCTTAATTGGTAGATACATCTGAATTACTACCCACCAAGTTAATGAGTTTGTTTTGACCTCTTCCAGATTCCTTTAGATTTCTGGATCAGAAACACTTCTCTTCGAACAGTAATTATCCGTGTATTTCATAATGAATGGCTAAGGAAGTTCCGCTCTTTGTCCTATCTGCTCGCCCCCGATTTTCTTATCGAATTCAGCGTATCGGATTATCAAGAATCTTCGAGTTCAGTGTAATTATTTCGAACATGAAGGCGCACTGTGAATAATTATACGTTGATACCTCTGTTATTAGCTGCAACCAGTTCATCAGTTGATCTCAGAAGTTGAGGCTATAAATCCTCCTTAAATTTGGTAATATTTATGCCACGATGTATTTGATATGTTTGCTGTACATCCGGATGATGACCAAAGAGTTCATGTTTGCTGTTGCTGAGACAAGAGTCACAGGAAACATCTTACTGTGATGGTGCATGAATCTCTAAAGATAACTAAATCTGGTCTCTTTTGTGAGTTGCATCATAGACATGCTGAGTTAATGCATGCAAATCCAAAATACTACAAAACCTACAAGCTTCAACATCAGATTCATTATCCACATAGAAAATTCAAATCACCAGTTATTATAAGATCATATGGAATAATGGCTATGTTATTTAAGTATTTACACAATTCATCAAAGAATAATGACTAGCTAAAGCGATTTTATTTAGAAGGAGGGGATTGGAAAACTTCACTCTAATCTTAACTGTGTTATTGTACAGTTGTTTTCTTCAACATTTATACATGTCTCACTTATAACAGCCAATCCAGATCTGTACAACATCCCACTAGCATCACCACGTCTTACAATTTAACGATTAATACGATTATCTCACAACCTGTAGGGAACAACTCATTTATGATCATCCTGTCAGTTTCAAGCCACACTTCAGTGAGCGCTAATATATCAATAGCTTTCGACGCAACACAAACAACCTCAGGTATGGCTGTATTCCATAAGGATGGAAAACTTAGACAACCAATAGTTATATGAACCTCATGCTTACTGATTATCGCGTAAAGAGTGTATTACATCCGGGTTATGAAAATTAAAATTCCTTCATAAATCCGTGATGAATATACGAAAATCAGAAGACGATATATTAACAATTGAATTGAAGGTGAAAGAAGACTTCGCTGGCTCAATGTTATTAAATGCGAAATAAGTTCACTGGCGCTTAAGCTAAATCTACTGTTATAATCACTTACCTTGTGGCTGACAGCAGTTCATTTAACGTATTTAATTTATTATTCATAAGACTGGCTAGGCTGAAACCTGGGGCCATGCAGTGACTACAGGAACCCGTCAATTACTATTTCCCGAGGCATTGGTACCAGTCCCATAGGACTCCAGTAGTTAAAGAAACTTTGCAATCGGCACTGTAGCGATATATATATATATATATATATATATATATACTGTCATGAGTATTATTATATACGCGTGATGTGTTTTATGTTACATATAATAAAGGCGTGGGCTCAGGTTTTCGTGATATTTATAATTCTTAAAAAATTATGACCAAACAACCACTACCTAAATAAAAATCAAATTATATGTATTAGTATATATATATAATGCAGCTATAATTGGAAATAAGCCATATATATTAGTACATTAGTACAAATTAATAATAATAATAATAATAATAATCTCTAAGATTTGTTACCATGGTTTACATAACAAACCTACAGTGATGACCCCCAAAATGAATGGTTAGACAGGTTTAGTATATACGCTATCTGTTACTGCATCTACATTCTCTTTTAATTGATCAAAACTATATTGGACTATTGGAAAAATGGGATATAAGAATGTATCTGAAAAATATATTGATAATCTTAACCCCACACCAACTTGCAAATAACTGTGTAACAAACAATCTTTGACTTGTCATTTTGGGCGCCTCCTTGGTCTAGTTGCTAGTGCGTTTGACCACAGAACGCTACCACCTGAGTTCGAATCTCGGCGTGGGGCATATCTGAAGGGTGTTTCATCTTTATCTTCGCTTCATTACTTTTGGATGTCGCTCGTCCCATTTAGCCTACCTTGTGCAAAAAAAGCGGCCGTAAAACATCAATCAATCATCTGATGTGTCATATGCCGCCAAAAGTATCAGAGTACAGACTTCACGGAGACCATTTTCTACCTTCTTTATCCGCATGAAATGTGTCTTGTGTGCTAGACGTTTGTCACAATTTAGCGGAGTAAATGTTATTTTTGAGGATTTTGATGGCCAGTGACAACTGAGGAAAATATTGGAGAATTACTATAGAGAAAAGGATGTTTAGGCGATTTGCGTAGCATTATATTTGTTGTAGTAGAACGGTAATACCATTCTGAGGAAGCCATTAGTCTTGGCCTTCGGCAAAAAGAGAATCTATTGCGATAAAACAACGCAACATCTCCTCAAGCTCTGATCAGATTTGAAAATATTAACATTGTAGGACTTAACTCCCATTTAGGTCGCAAGTATGTCCTCATTGAGTTACCAAATTTCAATCTCTCCTAGTGGATGAACTTAATCCCATCCCTTTCTCTCTCTCTCTCTCTCTCTCTTTATATATATATATATATATATATATATATATATATATATAAATATATAATATATATATATATATATATATATATATATATATATATATATATTATATATATATATATATATATATATATATATATAGGAGATAAGAGATGGAGAGAATATGTATTACTATTGTTGCTACAGTTACTATTAGTTTTATCCTTCTTATATTGATTTATCCTTCTTATATTCTAACATGTATTATACCGTGTGATAAACGTTTCTAGTTAAAAGAAACTAGAACTATAAAGGAAAAACGATCTAGATCAAAGGAAGTGTAGTACACGACCTATCTGAGAAGCCTTTAAAAAGCTATCATGGCCTTTGATGGAACCATTTATCGCTATGTGTGATCAAAGAAGGTGCCCTTTTAAATTAACCGAAACAGCCACATTCTTGTGAAATAACAAGGACACCAAGGTAAATATGAAATGTTACCGTCTCTTGAAGTCATCCATTGAAGCCATTTAGAGCATGCGAGTCAGTTAAGAGAGATTGACTCACCGATAGTCAGCAGCTTTACAACTTATCTGTTACTGAATGTATATATTTAATCTATTTAACTCATTTATTTATCAGGCACGATATGTTTATAGCTGTATACCAATATATATTTCGAATCAATTTGATATGTCACTGTTGACAATGCCGTAACTATATTCTCGATGGACTATCTATTATGTGATACATACATATATAAACACACATATATATATATATATATATATATCAAAATGGTATCCAAATTCCGTGGTTGCTGGATAGATTGGGGACTTAGATTTCAAAGTGGAACATACATCATGGTCTCCCACCAAAGCTACGTAGTTGTCGATGTTGAAAAGCTCTGCTAGCCACGACGAAGAGGTTGATTGTAGGATAGAAATGATCAGTGCCTTTAACTTTTAAACGCTGAATGCTATTACTCAGCATAATGTATCATAATTGCATGTTACTAATATTTACCAACAAATTATAACAACAAATTCGTAGGCGATCTATTGTCTACTAAAGTTTCGGAGATTTTAAAACTGTTTGTGCTGTCATTAAGAATTTGTGATAACAAAGAAGTGATGGCTGTTGTTGTTTTGAGAGTATATAATAAGTTTGCTTGCTATTTTAACATATCAAACACTACCTGTGACAACCTGAGGCACACCTGTAAACCTACGCGAAGTGAACTATTTATTATGAAATGTTCTATGACGTCCTTATAGAACTGAAGCAGATTGCTAATTGTAGTGCTTTATGCGATGTTCTCACCAAAACCAGATTTGCACAGCATAAATTCAAAAAAATACTTATTATTAAAACAATTTCCTGTTGTTACAGCCTTAGAATGCTTATTAATAGATATTCAGAAGATTTGAACTACAATTTGATGTGTAGAAATTCGAACAATACTCCAGGTTGACTGGATAATCTAAACTCTTGCCAAATTGTTCGGGAATCACCTAGATCATATTCTAGATCCCCCATCCGTTTTTTTACAAGTTGCCATACGAATCGCTACATGGAGCGATTCAGTTTGCCGTATCCGCATCGATACGCAGCCGCAGGACAAATCGTATACCGCATAAGGACATATGGAAGTTCTCTCGTCTGTGTACGTGCTGTTCCATTTTTGCCGAATCCGCATGCCGCATACCGAGTATATGGAATCCTACCTTTACTCCTGTCTGCTAGGGGGGTGCTGAGGACCGGTGATTCTTCACTCAGTAGTTCGATAGCTGGAGCGTATTGAGGCATATCAGGCATATGAAGCTTATATATTAACCTAATAATCTACCGCCTTGGGTCGACTGGGGATTACCAATAAACATATACCTCGAGGAAATTGATGTTCAAAAACTGTGTGTGACTAAGTGTTATAATAGCAGGATGAGCATAAAGGAATGGATATATTATGTAATATCGTTGATAGACTATTATGAATGTGCTATACAGTCACAATTTAGCTTATCTATGTATATGTATATCGTATATAGATATTAGCTGTGGTAGTAAATCTACGAATGTTGCATGGGATTTTAAATGTCGTCATTTTTTATGTACGCCGTCCATACTAATTTACTCTTATCAATTATGCATTAAATACGGGACAGAGAAAATACAGAAGATGTACAAATAGTGGATGTTATTCTAAACAGAAATATGTACCGTTCCAGTCTATCGCTATGGTCTTTTTATATGGCCTACAAACTGTACATCGGCAAATGTTGATGATCGTATGAATTTGGCCAATTTAAATTGCCGCCAACATTTTCCATTTTACAGTATGACACACAATCATACATCTCGTCGAGGCAAGTGTTTGCCAAATTAAAACGTCGCCATTATTTGCCGATTTACAGTAAGTAATACAACGGGACAATCCTCGTCTAATGTGTCCAAGGTACTATTTTGCTTATCTATACAAAAATATGATGCCATATTTCATTGATCAGAAGAAAGCTTATACCGTTCAGTACAGTTACCTGGCAATTAATAATCGACCATATGTCCCAAATAAAACAACCACTGAGGTTAAGAATTACAAATGTACGTTTAGGAATCCGAATATCATCATAGCGTAACCACCGCAAATTAGCATCATCATCATAACGTGATTATTTATATATATATATATATATATATATATATACATACATATGTGCGTATGTGTGTGTGTATGTGTATATATGTGTGTGTGGGCGGGGTATGTGTCTATGTGTGTGTGTATGTGTGTGTATGTGTGTGTATGTGTGTGTATGTGTGTGTATGCATGCATGTGTGTGTGTTTTAGGGTACATATAAAGAGGCAACAGGCACAGAGCATCAACATATCTAAACATCCTTCGAGACCTACATCATAAATATAAATACAAATACAACTATACATACATTAATCTAAAAATAAAATGTTCCATACCTCCACATATTGATAAATGTGTGCGTATACCTAAGCATGTGTCTGGTCTACTCATCAGCCTGTGGGAACCAGCTAATTCGCTTTTCGTACGCGACAAATATGTAAGTCACGCCCACAGGAAAGCGGCTACATGCAGGCTACGTACAAAAAGCGGAAGCACGTAAAAACATACCATTTGATACCACAGCTCGCAGCAAACAATACGTGCGTGTGGTTCAGTGGTGACTTGCTACATACATATCATAACTATTTTGACACCACAGTTTACATTCAACAGTAATTTTCTGTGGTCCAAAAGAAACCTGTATATAAAACATTTCGACACCTCAGATGCTGACCTCAGCTTTATTCTGGGTTCGAATAACTGAATAAATCCTACCTATATGAACCATGTATCAATACACGTCCGACTGGTCTGGCGTCGAAGTTCTTCTCTAACCTAAGTGAAAATTCAAGCCCTATATATAGCCTCAGCGTGTTAACAAACATTACAGTTTGTTCATAACAAAGAGAATGTACACTAACTCAGTATGGACTCACTGAAGCGATTAAACTAAAATATAAACAAAGTAGCAATACCGCACAATGGATTATTACTGGACTAGAACGAAATATCGTCTCAAACCTGAGTAAATACTACGATTTACTCGAACCTAACAGCTAACCCTCATACTCATACTCGGAACTTCTAATCCATCTGCCCAAAGGCTACTTCTGATATAATGCCTCATTCGCCAGATACAGTGGGGGTAAACTTCACGCCAGAGAATTGCATTTAAGTGTGCGTGCGTGTGTACGTGAGCGAGTGTGTGCAGGCGTGTGTGCGTATATATATATATATATATATATATATATATATGCGTGTGTGTGTGTGTGTGAGTCTATGTAAATCTATGTAATTCTGCCAAATCTGATCAATCAATCAATCAATATATTTATTTCAAACTGAATCTAGGATTGTAAATAAATATACATGAAATGAAGCGATTACATGATAGTTACAGGTTGGGGTTACACCAAAGATATTAGATCTGTACAAAGATGCAACCCGGTATATTTTCGCAGAAACAACAATACAAATATAGGGAGAAGGTTACATGTATATATCTGGTAGGCACGTCATTGATATCTTCGAGTAGAGACCGTGATGGGGCAAGACGATGTGACAGTGATCTCAATAAGTGCTTAAGTATATTTGTTTTACTCGTTAGTTGAATGATTTGACTGGCTTGCAGTTTTCACGCCGTCTAACAAAGCTAGCCAAGCCTATGGCCATTGGTAAATAAAGGTTCTCGCTGCACTGCTCGTTTTCCTAGCTATGATATGAGGATCCCGGGAATGACGTGTTTGTAAATATTGTTTATAGTGCAATAAGTAAACTACTAGTGGTGTATGAATACATTAATTTGTAGAGTTGGTTATTTTACACATGTATGTCCATTAATTTGGTAATGCCGAGCTGCTTATAAAGTGGAGTTCTCGGTGTATTGTATCCAACATTGCACATTGTTATGATTGATTTCTTCTGTAATATTTCAAGTTTATGCAGTCTGTATTAATATGGTGATCCCCATAATATAATGCCATATGTAAGATGAGAATGAATAAGACTATAGTATAATGATTTCAAATTATCGACAGACAAATATTTTGTTGACCGTATGAATTACTTATGATCCACTGGATATTTGTTTGATAATCTGATTGATGTGGTCATCCTATTGAAGTCTATCATCTATATACATATCTAGTAATGTTTTTTTGTTGACTCTCAATATGTGTTGATTTCCCATCGTGATGGATGTCATGTTATTGTTTGTGTTCTCTAGAGCAAACACAACATCATTTGTCTTCGGAACATTCAATGATAATTTGTTTGCATAGAACCAGTCTGATAATGCTCTAATGTCATTTTCTGTATTTCGTTGTAATTCTTTTGGGTTTTGAGAAGTGCAATATATTGATGTATTGTCTGCAAATAAGGTGCATTTTGAATGTATTAATCTATGTGGTAAATCAGTTGAATAGATCATGAATAGGAGTTGGTTGGCCGAGGACACTTCCTTGGGGAACCCCGTTGGTGACGCTATGACTGGCAGAGTGTATGTGATAGTATAACTCAAATTGGGACATGTTTGTCAAATAGTTCCTAAAACACTCAAAGGCAATCCGCGAACACCATAAAAAGTGGAGCTTTTCAACAGAATATTGTGATCTATTGTGTCAAATACCTTGAGGAGGTCCAGATATACTGCAAGTCTGATCGGGTTACTCTCAAGTGAGGCTATAAAATGGGCAGATAATTTGGAGAGTGCGTCAAAAGTAGAGTGTTTCGGTCGAAAAACATATTGATTTTTATACAGTATGTTCTGAATTTCACAGAAGCTATATAATCTTTTATGAACGCCCTTTTCCAAGAATTTAGAAATTGATGTGGGTAACGATATAGGTCTGTAATTTTCCATGTCAGTTTTTTTTCTTTGGATTTGTAAATGGATATAATTTTGGAATCTTCATATTCGTTCCCAATGATTTATTTATTACAATACTGATTGGCTCACATATAGCTGGTTTCAAAGTTTTTAAGAGCTTCGAACTGACGCCACCATGACCGAAAATGTTATTAGGCTTTAGTGATGTTATGATCCGAGATACCTCTTCTGGATCTGTTGGTGACATAAACATAGATCGTTGATAATGTACAATGTAGTTTAGATGGTAACGAAATGATTTGTCTGGATTTGGAAATTTTAGATGCAAACATGTTGCCAAATTCAGATAAATATTCACAGACTTTGTTCGCAATCTTATTTGAATCATTGATAAATTGTTATCGAACTTAAATGAGTCTGATATTCCACTTTGTCATTTGTTATTCCAATTAGCGTTTTCAGTATGTGCAAAGTCTTTTGATGTTATTCTTGTATTTGAAAGCTCAGTGGCAAAGTAATTATATTTGCATATTTTTTATCCTGTTCAAATTAATTCTGTAATTAATAAAATTGATATATTCTGACTTGATTTCGACTTACCAAGACACTTTCTGTGCAATCTATCTCTAGCTTTTGATGATTTTAACAACCTTGCGGTCATCCACTGTTGTCTGAAAACATTTGTGAATTTTCACTACTTTCTTAAGGGCATATATGTCCAACGAATTATGAATATGACTTTACTTGATCTATGTTTAGATCATATAAAAGTGACCAGTAGGTGTTATTCAAATAGTTAATGATATTGTTAGCATTATTTTCATTAAGTAGTCTACAAATTATGTGTTGGGGCGCCTTCTTTCTCGGCGTAAAAGTTAATATTGAGAGATGATTAGCCATATCAACAGTTAATATGCCTGACACCAATTCTTCATGTTGTCTCATCTTGACATATATATTATCAATCAGTGTAGATGTGTTATGTGAAATTCCCGTTGGCTTGGTAATTGTTGGAACAAATCCAGACGAAATAAAGGAATCAAGAAGATCGCCTGTAATTCCATGATGTTCAATGTTCATGTAATTAAAATTTACATCAGTACCAATCATAGCGTTCCCACTAATAGCAGACACCGTGTGTTCGGATATCGCCGGAGCGAAATCTGATAATTTGGACACGGAACTGAATATATCTCATCAATAACAATTTGGACAAGTTTTGATCAATTTTAAAGGAAATAGATTCGAATTCAGTACAAATATTCATCGTGATATCATCAGGTATTCTATATTGAAATGGTACACAGCAACCGTTCCTCCTTTACATCCAGTTCTGTAGTTAATAAACAAATTAACAACCTGGCAGAGGAAACATATTTTGGTTTAAATCCCTTAAGAAAGTCTCACACAGCATAATAAAATCCACAATGATACCAATGTCATGGAAATTAGCAAGCATGGTTCTCAGTTTAAGATGTTTACTAGGTAGGCTTTAAATATTTAGATGACTAGCTGTGTACTGATAACCCGAATTTGATTTGGTAAATTTGAACATTTCGTCAGCATCAACATATTTATTTAATGAATGGACAGGTGGTGTTTTGACAATTAAATATGCATGATAAGTAATATAATATACAAATAGCAATCCAGTCTAGTTCAAAACAAATCAGTTGAACAAGATGTAGTTGCTTCAGGCTTTTAAAATGGAACAGTTAGTTAAATGCGTATTTTAAAGGGGCACGTATGATGAAATTTATATTCAGAAAATATAAGCCTACACAAAATGTAATCAAAGTTGTACTCTTACCAAGTATTATATTTTTTGACCAATACAATACACATACAATTTATGACATCAATATTACATTTAGCATATACATAAATGTCAGAAGAAACACAGAGTACAGCTAATGTTTATATACGGTTCTTACAAAATCAGCCGTGTATATTATGATATGGACATTTATCAGTGCATTGTAGCAGTTAAGCTACATTACTATTAATATTATATGCTGATCAAAGTTATTGGTTTGGATTACATGACTGGAGGCTGAACTCATTATGTGTCTAAATTGTTTTTACCCAACTTGTAGAAAGCCAGTGTTGGATACATGTGTGGCAATGCATACGGTGTTCACCATATTGTGCTCACGCATCGTTGTCAGGAGCTCATGGTCGGTACCCCAATCCCTGTTCGACTCAAAGTTCTCTAAGATCTCTCCCCCTTTAACTCGTTCAGCTTATATGCATATATAACATGAGATGCTTTAGTGACATCAAGTTTGTTGCTTACTACATACATTATAACTTGTGATATATCCTGAATATCAGTTACCTTAGCACAGCAGCCCTTGAACACATGACCACTGTCCTTCTTCTATCTACTCTCAATGATGTGCCTCGGTGGAGGACCAACTGGACGGTCATCCGGCAGGACTGGCTTCAGATACTGTGTTTGAAGTTTATTCTTAACATAGATCTTGCCCTGTCTTAGTAGAACTTTGTTCTTCAGGTCAGCTTTTTGGATCTTAAAACCCGGTAAAGCAAATCTAAGCGTAACTGAGGCATCTGCTACTGGATTTGGTTGCAGGGTGTTCCTGAGCCGGCTGACATTGTTGAAGATGTGAGATCTCGTCAAGGTGTCTGAAATTAGAGCTATTATCGAACGGGTTTTGCCATGGGCAGTTTTTCTAAGTCTGTGAGTTGATTTTATGTAAACAAGAACCTGGTGCAGAAATGCTTTCACTAGAGCTAAACGGTTCTCATCCTTAGCTTTATGGTAGTCAGTAACGGCTGGATGAAATGTGAGGATAATGTTCTTCCACATTGAACGGCCCTTCAGATCTTCAATGGATTTCACTGCAAGCCAGAGGGGTGCCGTCATTTCCTAGGTTGGTTCTAGGGATATCCAGAAGTCATCATCTGCTGTCCCAGTGGGAGCTTTGTTTGTACCAGCCATTAATAGAATGACTGTTCACGATGCTAAGAAGGGCACAATTGACAGCAATATCAAATCAAGGCGAAAAAAACTAACCTCTCTTTCTTGTATAATCCAATCAATTAGGACACCAATTATAGTTGAATCAAAGTCTCGGATCATTAATGTTTCTCCTGTAAATATTCTCAAAATGTCCTCAGTCTATTTCCTCATGCACTTACTTTATAATACACGTGCTCGCCCAATACGTTCCTTATTACTTTTAACACGACAATGATCTAGCATGTATCCAATTCTTAATGACTGTATTATCAGAATGAATGACAGTTTGTACTTATATCAGAAACTAGTTACACTGTGTTGATCATTGTTTTCCATTCAGCGTGTATTTAAATTGTCTTTGCGAATCAAACAACTAAGTGAATCTTACAAAAAACAGGAATGGACGGGAACCATGTCCAATGACTAAATATATTCACAATCCAACAAACTCAAACACGTCCATCCACGCGTACAATAGCATTTCAATTGGACTGACGCCGAGTCTAACAAAGGGAACTGCTGAACTAATTTGCGCCAAAGAAAATATATAGCCTCATTTTGGAACCGGATGAAGGTATTCCACCTGACCATATAAGGAAACTAAAAACAGTACGGAATATTAAAATAAACCGTATTACAAATATGTACAAAAGTATCACATTGTTGCATAAATTTATAAATAAGCATTGCTATTCAGATCATATTCTAAATTGTTAAAGTATTCTATATTTGTAGTGGACTCAACATTCACAAATTAATGAAGACATGGAGAAATTCGTGACCGTATATTTACATTATCCTTATTATTAAGTCGAATATTGGAATAAAACATTGTACGAAATAATATTTTCTGGCCACAAACTAAGCTCCATCGTCCCCGTGGAACCTTAACACTTATCATTGTCCATTATCACGAACTGAGCAGAATAACGTATTGTCTGTCAGATGGTGATTTACAACAACTTACCAGACTATCACACGATAGAGCAACACGATTTGGGGAACCACGAGACGACATCGATAATGAACATCGAAATACATAAATATTGATGACGTAGTGTTTACAATGTCTTTCGTCTAATTTTATCGGCCGTTTGTATATAACAATCAGGGGGGGGGGGCTCCGTGGTCTAATGATAGCATATTGGACCACAGATCACCGCGTGGGCATATCTGAAGGGTGTTTCATCTTTGGCTTCGCTTCATTACTATTGGAGGTCACTCGGCCCATTTAGCCTACCGAGTGCACAAACGTGGCCGTAATACATCAATCATCATCATTATATACCAATCTGATGCTTGGATTAGAATATCCTTTGCTCTATTGATCGTACAAACTGTCTTACTGTTCTTATTAATCTCATATATGTACACATTAGTATACTTATCACTAAACAAAAACAACTCACTCACTCACTCACTCACTCACTCACTGATCAACATTTTGCCTACTTGTGCTTGGACCTGGATAGTATAACGCCAAATCAACTTGTAAGGCCAGTAGCCGGTTGATTAATTAGAACCTATGGCATTTCAGTGACTGATGCACCACGCCAACACCATTCAGTCACCAAACCACGAAACCTTCCAGTGACCAAATCGACCTACACGTTGGATATTAATTCATCACATAATCAGCTTCAATTCCTGTTTTTTTACCCGAAACACACCGTTATCACAATTCAATTTATTATCAATATCAGGCAGTGTGGTTGTCGCAATATGTGTTTGTTTCGGTATGGAATAAAATAACCATATTCTTCAGATCTCAAATTCCAGCCAATTGTCTATTTATTCGTTATAAAGTACTCTCAATTTATTAACGATCTATGCCGAAAGAGTTACATCGGCGATTACCGGATCCGAACTGGCGTTTATTTGCGATTATTTACTTTTTAATTTAGCATAAGTCCACGAACAATTGTTAATTAATAAGTGACCATTAAAGGCAGTTGTTTCTTTGCGCTGTCCTAATGCATTTAAGCACGGCACGATTTTAATAAAAATGGAATTTATAAAGCCCAATCTCCATTAATAACGTTCAAATGGGCTGCTGCTGTAACGCGGCTTTCATCCAAGATAATGGTCACAAAATCGATGGCATTCCTTCTTCGGTCTGGCTAACAAGAGGCTTCCATATCTATCTGCCGTGGCAGCGGTAATGGTGCATGATGCCACCGACCGGCATAAATCAGGCCTGCTTCGTGTGATTTATTGCGCAATTAAATACAACGACCTTCGTTGATGAATAACTCGTGTTACTGGCCACGATTATAGTATGGCTTTATTCCGACTGAGTCCCGGCCAACGAATATAGAGATCCTAAACGAGTGGCAACTGAGAAATTATTCGCTCGTTCAGAAGGAAAGTGGAAATAATACCTTATCGTTGGTATGTGAGACTGGTTTGTTCGTTTGTTCGTTTGTTCATTCATTTGTTTGCTTGTTTGCTTGTTACCTGGTCGATAGGTGTATTTAATTGAGGTAAGGTTCTTATGTAATTCTGTCATTTCATTTGTTTCACTCATTTTCGAACCGTGAAAAGTTAATTCAATGATAACGGATTTATATACTAATCGTTCTAAGTGACGGTATATGTTAAAGTCAAGGCTTAATCAAATATGGACGACATACTTAGCATTGTGGGTAACAATAGATTTATTGATTTTATATGTGCATGATATATATATATATATATATATATATATATATATATATATATATATATATATATATATATATATATATATATATTTTACGTATGCATCCTTTTACATACCAACCGGATTTGTGATGCATTCTCAGCATGATATTATACTCTCAATATTCCTTTATTGATCAATCATTATGTTCATAAATGTAAATGCGTTTCGGTGCGAATATATATATATATATATATATATATATATATATATATATATATATATATATATATAAGTGTGGAAAGTATAAATATTACTGAAGATTCTTTCATTCTTGGGAGGGTTTCGGCCACTAATGCATTCTTTCTGGTGACTCTGGAGCCACTCCATTCAGTTAAACAATGAACTCGTCAATTCCATTATAATATTATGGAGTAAATTATTCAAACCCGTTTTATCTGTTTCATAATCATGAAATAGCCATCCGGTAAACCTGACTATGATTAACACATTTATCAAAGCTTCATCAATATTTGAAAAACTAATACCCTTGAAAACTTCATATTTTGTATTGAAAAACATAATTATATTCCTTTTACACGGGAATCCTTTTATGATTGCATGAACAACTTTTTAGATATTACTTAGCGTGAGCCATCTCTATATTGAGTAGAACATTCACTGACGAACCAACTAAAACATAGCCATTGTATTATCTATGTGCAAACGGAACGATCAATTTATGCGATTAGTTACTGCACAAGGTGAACGCTTTATCAATAAAAACGCATTAGAAATAATTAATCGTGCACAAAACAGCTTCTAATAATATTACAAGAACACTGAATATTACCAGAATATTAAATTAAAAAGTTGTGATTAAATATGTATATCATATCTCCGATATTGAGCCATATACCTGATTTGGTTCTTTTCACTAACATCTTTGGTGAAATTAATAATTATGTGCAAAGTAGTTAAAGGGAGATGCTATCTCTATAAGAGTAGTGAAAATTCTAGTTCAGAAATATTAGATCTACCAAAAGCATTTCTAAAAACTCATATCATTAACCTTTCTATATTACCTGACTAGGTCATGATATTCTTGAGTGGCCAGTAATATGTGTTGTTGTACTCAGCGAGTACAACCAACTCAAATTAGCAATGTTCCAATTTGCACAAAAAAAAGGTAAATAATATTTAGTGGAAGTATTTGTTCTGATACATAGAAAATTCATTAGTAGTTTATAGCTTTCATCATAAAACACTTCCTTATCTAGGTCAATTTTCTCCCCTTGGGCAAAACGGTCTATCTCACCGAGGTAATAGTTTAGTATCTTACAACAGGTTAACAAGACCATTGCTTTTACCAAATACAAATCAAAATTACTTCACTTCTCGCTATCTGTTTGTCTGATTTGGGCGGACTCCGGAAAATTGAAGATTTTGACCGAAATATCCTATTGTCAAGAGAAGTTCACAAATGTGTTGCCTTACTTTGACACTGTTAGATAATATAATATATATATATATATATATATATATATATATATATATATATATATATATATATATATCTCAAATTACTGTATGTATTCATATCAGACTGATAGTGAATCAAGACTCAATTTACAGTCGGCTGTACTCTGAAATATGCTAATTAATTATTTTCAACGACTAATCAAATTAGTTACAGAAAGTTTCTCGTTTTGAATTTTAATATTTCTCTTTTCTAAACTTTGTGCAGTTGGAATGCTATCTTTTTATTCGCATTAAAATGATATCAAAAGAAAGTTTTTTTATATTAATTATATATCTGTCAAATATCGCCACATGATTGTCATCATCTGCCTAGGGCGCCTCCGTAGCCTAACTGGTAGCGCGATTAGCCACAGATGTATAGCACTTGGGTTCAAACCCCGATCGGGCTATGTCAGAAGGGTGTTTCATCTTTCACTTCGTTTCATTACCCTTATAGGTTCTTCGGCCCATTTAACCTACCTTCTGCACAAAGTGGTCGTAAAACAACAACATTTTGACATCATCTGCCTTGATTCATTCATTAAAACTGAAATTCCCTTTTAAATTTAATTTGATTGTATTTCGAAATAAGTTGACGATTCTTCATTAATGCAGTAAATATGTGGTGTATCAGATTAAAGCTACACTATACGTATTAATGTCCCACAGATAAACACACAGAGACAAGTACCTAGGTATGTAATTTACACAAAACTAAATTGTCTTTACTGAACGGTGGTGGTGAGATACAACATAACAGATCCCCCCTCCAACCGAAGGTAGTTTATTATATTAGCCATATTTCCCTGCGACTGACGCCACTCGACAAACATCATCATTACCGATGGAAGGTTACCTGGCAAGAGCGTCTTCATAGAATGTGACAATCTTTAATATTTATCTCTAGGTATCACAGAACCATCTCCCATCAATCAGCCATCGGGCGCTGGAGATGATCTGATTGGCAATCATCTATCAAATGTCCTCTCTAAGAAGTAGAATTAACCCGACGGGAGTAGATGATGCTTATTCACGGCAGCAATGACGAAGCTGATGTTTATCTTCTGGAGTGCGGCAATTGTTATTCCATCACGTAAGTAGCTGGACGTATGTCGGGTGGCCAAAGAGAGTTCGGAATAATAGCAAGTTTGAGATGTTGTAGAAAATTTACAAATACATCGTTGGCTGATCGGGGTACATGATAATGACATCAGAATGAATATTAAGAAATATATTTTCACTTTACATGATCTTTTAATATTCCTATGGAATAAGTTAGACGATGGTTCTAAAATAAGTTTTTCCGTTACCGAAGTGTATAATATTAAGTTTTATTTACAAAGAAAAGATTATCCCAGTTACTTGGGCATTGGGCTACGTATGTCTAGATGGTTGGTTTGCATCTTAGGTTTCCCTGTAACTAAACGATATTTTACTCTTCGTTCCTGTATCATTATCTCGGGTCTCCAGGGAAGAGGTTCTCATACCTATGATGATGATAATGTATTGACAATGTATATTTAATAACGCGCCCTTACTAGCAGGAGCCATTCACAGGCTCGGCACAATGATACCTCAAATAATACGTCTGTAAAAACCTTGACCAGGTGTGTGTTTAGAACAAATTAAACATTTTTGAGAGACAACGCATCTCTACTATATGCCAGCAACCTATTCCACAAAGTGGGGGCTGCAACACTAAACGCACAATCACCATATGACTTGAGCCGAGATACTGGCACCTGCAGTACTATCTGTGTGGATGACCTGAGTTTTCAGGATGACTTTCTAATAGACACTAGCTCACACAGATATTCAGGTGCCATATCATTAATAGATTTATAAGTTATTAGTAAAATATTGAAATGAATACGCTGTCTAACAGGTAGCAAATGGTCAAGAATATTTTTAAACAGTGGATGTTCTTAAAATAACTCCTAGATTTATTACGGATCCATCCGGGTCTGACCAGCTCCGAGTCAGAACAAAACCACCACTTACAAACCCACCCATTCTGTAAGTCAGTGACTTACTAACACAATTGTTCCCTCCTCTAACAGATTTAAACACTTAGGTGGTGATTATGTTCTCGTGATCTTTAATAGCATTTTGTCTACAGCTTGTAGGTCAGAGTGTGAATTTGTGACGACATTTCAAGAGCCATTTTACGAAGGAGAACTATCCGAAGGAAGACTTTATTTAGTTAATCCTTCTACTACAGACATAACAGTAGAAGTGGACACCCCATTAATAGGCCGAACTCCTCTAGCCGTGCTTAATCTTGATGCAAAAGAACAAACAAGTGTTACCATTCCATATTCACTTCTTTGCAATGCTTCTGGCTATTCAAATAAAGGTTAGTGCATGCTTGTACACGCATATACAAACACACACACACACACACACACACACAGAGAGAGAGAGAGAGACGCGCGCATGTGTACGTATATGTATATATATGTATATATGTCTGTACGTGTGTGTTTATATTCGAAATGTGTTCAAACCCTTTATTTCTCCCCTATGACAGGTATCCGTATACGTTCTGATGACGACATCGTGGTACAGGCTATTAGTTTGTCAGCGTTCGGAACCAGTTCCTGGGAGGTACCGCCTATTGAAAAACTGGGTAGAATTCACGTCTTAATGACACCCGTGTACGCTACAGTTCCAACCAATCAGGGATCATATCAGATACTGGTAGTGGCGCCATCTGCAGGAACAACGGTCGAAGTCGAACTGAACGGACCGTGGGACTATCGTGTGGAATTCGATGGCATTAATTACAACAACTCGGACATGATTTATATAGAACTCAGACAATATCAGGTGGCCCAGGTACGTGTGTTCGTGAAGTAATTCTATTCCTTGGATGTAATACTCATCTGGACACGACTAGTGTATTTCAATGATTCAGCATAATGCCAACAAATTACTTCCGGCTGCTAATCAGAACCTCTTAGCCAAACACCTGAACGGAAACATTGTACGTTGTAGCCCGTGAAACGTTTGGTAATTTGATTTGATGTATTTAATATGAACAAATTATTTAGCCTGTAAAATATCGGTTTTATTATTATTATTATTATTATTATTATTATTATTATTATTATTATTATTTATGTATAGTTAGTTTATCACTTTACTTTCATATGCCTTTAAAGTTTCGATTTCACCAAATTATTATAATAAATGTTAGATCTCTTTCCAGATACAGTGCCAACAAAACGATGGCTGCGATATGTCAGGAACCGTTGTCATTAGTAACCGTCCAGTGTACGTCACATCCGGTACACTGAGCCGATCATCGCTTGCTACCAGTCGGCTGTCCAATGTAATCTCCTACGTGCCACCAGCCGAGAGGGCTGGAAAAGAATACATTTTTACTTTTGCAGGAGTCGTGAAGATTTTTGGTACGAGTAAGCTACAAATATCAAAATATTCCATAGTTCGAATTCCCAAACCTTTGTATAGTGAACGATTGTGACGTGTTGTGTTTCCTTGCAGTGTTCGAAAACGAAACATCAGTGAGTATATCGAAACCAATTGGGAATACCCTAATTCAGGAAAGTATACACTTCGCGTTTCAGTGCAAGCATTACAGTGTATCTGCATCTTATTGCCTGATCGTCGACAAGCCGGTTTTGGTTTCCTATCTACCTGAAGGTTTGCTGTCTGTGATTAATATTCGCTTCAACTATCACCCATTTTGAATATGGATAGTGTCAAATAATTATAAAGTGCCTCCCGGTGTTTATCGTGTGCCACACCGTGTTACCTGATATGAGTGTGTACACACTGCTACGAATGAGTGAAAGAATGAATGTTTAAAACAACAAATATAAATTTAAACAAAACGAGAACATAAGATGCGTCAAATTTGTTTATGGATGATAGTTCTTTTAAATCTATTATTGAGTTTTTACAAACATATTATTTGGGGTATCACTGTATAATGACGCCTACTAGTAAGGGCTCTTATTATTATTATTATTATTATTATTATTATTATTAATATTATTATTATTATTATTATTTAAATAATTGATGCAAGGACACCAAATGAAGAAACTTTTCAATTGAATCATTTTAAATATATTGATAATACTTAGTATTCTTTTTGTAAGCTTCAATATTTTAAGACGAAAACGTAATGTTTGGTTAACATTATTCCATTAAATATATCCTACCAATATAAATAAAGGACTAATAATATCCACTCAATCAGTGATTACTAAATTTCCTTCGATGCTAGATAAAACTGTGCTAAGACTTGTAGAAATATTTCAGATATAATAATAATTTATAAAATATTATATTTATAGAGGAATAAGCTTTAATCCGTTAATTATTCAGTGAATACTCAATGCACAAAAAAGTAAATAAATGTATCTTCATTACATCAACGACGATGCAGGTTTTATGGCTCATAGGTACTTAGTTTTCCAATAGGGTTGCACCTCGATGGCCTACCTGATAGTGTGGTTCACCACATAACTATTGCACCTGGGCTCAAACCCCGGCAGGCATGGCTACGTCGTAAGGCCGTTTCACCTTTCACTTCGCCTCAGCATCTTTGGGGCTCGTTCGGGACCATTTAACTTCGTTTCCTTTTCAGCTACTAGCCAGGAGAACCCCAACTCGTTTTTCCTGTTTCTCGATGCGGTTGATCATCGTCGGAGTAGCGATTACACTTTCGCGACGATGGATAGTTTGTTTGGCAGTTGTACATATCACCTAAAGCTGCAAGTTCCAACGCCTGCCATCTCCGGCATCCTGATAGATGAAAGACATGGGCCGTGGGAGTGGCAAGCGCTTGAGATTGGCGAACATTTCTGTCGGGGTAAATAACTCGTTTATTTGTAGTAAAGGTTACATTAAAGTAAACTTAAATGAAAAACGAACGAATGAACGAAAGATAGCCAAACAAACAAATAATAGAAACGAATACAATTTTAGATCATTTGAGAATTTTCCTAACATATAATAATAATAATAATAATAATAATAATAATAATAATATTATTATATAATATTAATATTATTATTATTATTATTATTATAAATTATCGTCTCTATCATTGTTGTTATTATTTACGTTTTGATACATTATATCTTAAGGACAAATAAGAAATAACTATTTGTTTATTTCACTAATTTTGATGTAACATCCTCATTACTTACTAGAACGACAATGTGAACAATCCTTTATTGTAGATATGAATACAAATATCGATGGATCTGGACCTTAATTTCAATTAACAAGCCATCGATTCATTATAACATCGATCTATGTTTAAACATCGAACACGATTGATGACGGTTTGATATGTTTCAGACGATGAGGATAGATCCTGGAGTACACCGGGTCCGTCAGAAGACAGGAGTACCATTCCTGGCCATGCTATCCACTACACTATGTTCAGACGGTTATACATTAAGGGTTTCACCGACTCCAGGTACAGATACGTTTGTGCCGTACGCTGCCAGTATTCAGGACATCCTCTCATTATCGTCTATGGACGGCGAAGGTGTGTCTTGTTTTGGAAATGTATTTCTCTTCTATTATTTTGAATCCGATTAAGACTAATACACTACAGACAAGATGTTTAAGTGTAAGTTTGGAATTTACATGTTTATATATATACTGGCTTGAGATATACAGGCTTTATATAGAAAGGCTTCAGATATACAACCTTGATATATACAGGTTTGGTATGTATAGGCTTTAATATATATATATATATATATATATATATATATATATATATATATATATATATATATATATATATATATATATATATCATAAATGTGTGTGGGGGGTGCGTGTGCGTGTGCGTGCGTGTGTATAAATGGATGTGTGACTGTAAAGAGTTGATACATACAGACTAGGTATATAAAATCAATATATATATATATACATATATATATATATATATATATATATATATATATATATATATATACTTGGTATATACAGGCTCGAGATATACAGGTTTGGCATAAACGATACTACACATATAAATGACGCAATATAAATTATAATTATATATTATAATAATATACTCTTGTAGACTTGCTACACAAAAATAAACGTTCTTTTTGTATTCGTGCCGTTCTTCAACAACACAGTAACGTTTTTTGTAATCTAATCGCTTAGATTTGACGACTACGATACAAATAACAACAACAACAGCAGCAGCAGCAGCAAAAACAACAACAACAGTTGATGTGATTATAGAGGGGGGTACAGTCAGTTCTGACAGAAGAACGGAGATGAATTCTGTTCAAACACAAATATCATCGGAGAGCCCATTAGAGTCGACAGCAACACGTGATGATAGAATTAGCAGATTTACTTCAGTAGAAGGTAACAGCAGATGTACTATTAAAATATCAAATAATATATATTATATATATATATATATATATATATATATATATATATATATATATATATATATATATAAGAAGGTTTGCTTTGGTCCGAGCCTTGTGGCACCTCCGTGGTCTAAAGGTAGCGTGTTGGACCACAGATCACTACCACGCGTGTTCAAATCTCAAGGTGGGCATATCTGAAGGTTGTTTCATCTTTAGCTTTGCATCATTACATTTGGAAGTCGCTCGGCCCATTTAGCCTATCATGTAATCAAAAGTGGCTGTAAAACACCAATCATCATCATCTTTGGTCCGAGCCTTACAGCAATTGATAAGGAACAGCAGATTCTATAAGAGTTCGCTCCATCAGTCCAACAGGAAATGTTCCGTCTGGAATTTAGTCCTTCTGCACAAAATATTTATTACAGACAATGATTTGATGATGATGTAAACATGGGGACAAAGCTGTCATAAATTAGTCATTCTCTTTCCAAGGTCATCATATCCGTCTCTGCAAGGGTCGATAGAATTTGAATTCAGTTGTTCCATTTGACATGGCGTACAGGCACACACACACTCACATACAAACTCATTCATGATAAATATAAGCACGGAACCAGTGCACCCCCTTCCTCACCCCACGTCTTCCTTTTTATATTTTGATGTGTCGCATTCCTGGTTATATACATTTAAAGCGATTCCATCAGATCACCTTTAGGTGTCCCTTGTAAATCGTTTGATGACAAAATTCATCAAATCCAGATGCTTAGATCTTCCATATCTAACGCGTTTAAGTTTTCTTTTGTGAGTACGGCAAATTCTTCATCCGCACGGACAGTTCTTGACATTGTCCTGGATCACGAGTTGATCTATTTGTCTAGCCTCGTCACAGGCCACACTTGGATCATACGATCAAAAAGCGACGTCCCAGAGAGACATTCCGTAGACATGAGTATCAGCAGGATTTGACCCGTACGTGGAGTCTTATAATAAATGTTTTAGTTCACACTCGGAACCGTTGTTTGAGAGTATTTATCTTCGTTTTTTGTCCCACTACCAGTCGTCATATATATTTCAATTAGATAGGCCATGGCTAAAGTGTTTTATGTTTACCATTTACTCTTTTATACCAACCTTTAGCAATTGGTACTATCGCAATATTGTTTGTACCTATCTCTATGTTCTTATCAGACAACATTTCTATATTGCTGGTCCTATTATAGGTACCAAATGTTAGAGTTCATTTCTCAGCACTGTATCTACTCTCTTTGACTGTTGTCTTTTAGGAAAAGTTTAACTGATTCTGAATAGATTTTGATAAACACTCCATTTAACTTACCAGGTAGCAATGATCCGATATATATATGTAGTTCAAGCAACTCGCGGTTCCAACAAGCTCGGAAATCGTATATAAATCGATTGCTCAGAGTTAAATAAACAGGTTAACTGATGGCTTATTTTTGCATTGTTTTGTTCGTGATCGAGGAAGTGACTCACCTAGGCAAAAGGGATTGCACTCACACTGCCTAGATGTAAGGTTTTAATTTTTCCCCAGAATTTTGAATGGATTAGAAACATTAAACATTGATGTGCAGGCAGGTGTTTTTCAATAGCGTGACTATCACTCGACAATAAGGAACATTTACTCTACATCTGGGATGGCAAGTGTTGATCTTGTGTATCTAGAAAATCTTCATTTAATTCTCCGAATTCAATTATCTGATGGTTCAGATATCTAAGCCAGAAATCGTCTTCGTTGTCATTGATTGTTCGGTACATAAAATAAATTTTACTCGGAAATAAGTATATAATGGAAATACCATTTTGTTCAGCACATTCTGCTAATTAACCTGTGTACTCACTTGAACAGCGTCGAACCGATTAAAACGAGAAAACCAGAAGTTTTATCTTTGTCCCGTTTCCTCGCACTGCCAGCTTATGGGTGACTGGATAAGAAACGTTAAAAATGGCTGCTTACCCCGGATATCGGGAAAACGGTGCTGCCACCTGTTCACTCGATCTGGATGGGGAGCCACTATTGTTATCACCCAACAACACGATAATCACTTCGCTATTTAATAATATCAGCCAATAGAAGTTAAAATTAGTTGACGTGTACGTATGAAGACATAATTAGATTCCTTTATACACGTCACATATACCTCATTTTCAGCATTTTCATCCACATCTGAAGCTCAGACAGAAGATAAACAAACAGTGACCTCGACAGTTATGGACGTTACGGAGTTATACAATAATGACGAGGATGTATCCGGACAAAGGTGTAAGTATTAAGTACAACACTATTATGTGTGTTCCTTTAACAAGTCACTGGTACATATATATATATATATATATATATATATATATATATATATATATATATATATATATATATATATATATATATATATATATATATAGGTATGTATAATTGAGTTAGTGTTCACTTCAGCCGCTCATGATCACTATGATCATCACAATGTAAATATTCTCACTGTTGTAGCATTCACTACCACATACATATATAATGATGTGGATCGAACGTCACGCTGATGGCAAAGACATTTGTTATTGCTACATTGTACAGTGGGCTTGGATCTACATTATATGGCTTCAAAAGACAATTTGATTCGCGAGTCTTTGTCACTGGGCATTGGGCAATGAAGTTTCTTGCTATATATATATATATATATATATATATATATATATATATATATATATATACGTTTGTGTGTGTGTGTGTGTGTGTGTGTGTGTGTGTGTGTGTGTGTGTGTGTGTGTGTGTGTGTGTGTGTGTGTGTGTGTGTGTGTGTGTGTGTGTGTGTGTGTGTGTGTGTGTGTGTGTGTGTGTGTGTGTTTGTGTGTAAAACTACAAACTGAAACTAAGAAATATGACATCTGTTATTTTATTTTGAGTTTATTTCAGCTGCTGTATGAAACTCAGCCCTCGGATTATATGAGCGAAATAAGTATGTTTATCTATCCGCTCAGATCATTTAAATACTTGAAATGTGCATCCTTTCCAGCATCGGCACGAATATCTGAACCTCAGATAATTGATAAACAAACGACAGTCTCTACATCAACCACCAACATTCAAATCACAAGTACCGCATTAGACGATGGTGTGACAGCGTTTTACGAGGGAGTAGGGAACATATTTGGACAAATACGTAAGTTTTATAGATAACGTTATTATATCCTGTTATTATTGGCCACTGGCTAACCAAATATATATGTTATTTCATTTGAATATAGGACTGACCACTGGCATCGCATACATAATACAATAACACTAACAATAATTATACTAATATTAATTAATAGCAGTATACAAGACCTTATGTCTTTATAACAATTACCATCAAAAGAATATTTGTAGTCTCAAAATTAAACTAGTCGAACTTATGATCATATGCATGTGAGCGGGGTGGGGTGGGGGTTGGAGGGGGTTAAATGCCAGTAGAGTAGTGAGTCCAGCGGTTAGTCAGCTGGTACCTCAGCTAACACTCTGTTAGGCAGAGGTGCTACTTTATAGGAACATAACATAACCAAGCCTGGGCCATGAATGGTGGAAGAGACAGCGTTTAAAACAGAGAGTACTGAGATCAGATTCCACGACATTTAATTTATCATCAAAAATTGTTTCGTCTTTGAAATCCTTTGAACAACGCCGAGTTTATAATAATAATAATAATAATAATAATAATAAATAATAATAAATAATACTAATAATAATAGTGTATATTTTATAAAGCCCTCTTACTAGCAGGAGCCACTCAAAGGCACTGTACAAATAATATGTAATATAATAATAATACACCAAATAATATGTCTGTAAAAACAATACCTTGTATAATCATGAATGTAATCGGTGATTACGATTAGATTTACAATCTAATCGATTACGATTAAACTGCATCTGGCGATTACGATTACTTGAGATCATGTAATCGATTACAATCGGTTACGATTACCCCATGCCTTATATATATATATATATATATATATATATGAACGATGCATAAAATGTATTTAGTAAGTAATTCCAAGAACTACTGATGGATTACAAAAATACACATGCTGTGCATTATGATAGTATAACACACCTAGCCAGATTAATGGCAAGAATAGTTGTGAAAAGAACATCACAAAGTTTATGTTAAACAGCAAATCATGACAAATACACCATGTAACTGTCACATCATAGCGTCGAGAATAAACAAATTACTTATTACCTCGTAAACTACCTTATTAATAAATATGTTACAGTTAATCTGTTTAATTATATAGTATATACTGAATATAGTTACTTGCACTGAAATTTAATACATTTCGAATAGGTAATATACATATTACTTGATTATATAGATTAACTGATATATATATATATATATATATATATATATATATATATATATATATATATATATTTTTTTTTATAATAGAATTACAAAGTACTGAGTAATAAATACGTAATAATAATAAGTAATTATACTAAATAGTAAGATACCAGTACAAAATATTACGTCATTAAAGTCATTAATTCAAATTTCAACATTCTACATCTCATTTCTAATCAAATACAATTCAATATTAACTGTCTAATACAAATTTAATTGTCAAATTGATTAAATTTAAACTTATTTTCAATCCGTCAATATTTACAAATACCTTTACCATTACTATTTAAGCCATAAAAACTAAAACTACAAGATGGTACAATTGACTTGGACCAATTATTTATCTTTATTGTTGTCCGGGTTTTTTTAATACCCAGTTCGCTAACATATGACTATTTGTGGTTTTGTTATTTCTGTCAGTGAAACCGGATGTTTGGACACTTTGGACGGAATGTTCATCAACGTGTGGCAATGCCGGTGTTCAATACAGACTGAGAATCTGTTTAGACTCGGCTAGCGAAGTCTGTCCCTTTTTGTTACATATAAAGAACGTCAGCATAGGTAAGCGTTTCTATCATCAACGTTTGGTCGGCAGTTCTGGTTTCCGAGATTACATCCCATAATGCAGTTGAGTCGTTTTTAACCAATCACTGGCGTTCCGCTGATTTCAACAGGCTAAGTGATTCTTCCCGATAGCTGAAATCCTATGTTCGTGCACAGATACATATTTACAGCTGATAATAATTATTTTTAATATTTCCTTAATAAAAACTAAAATTAAAAATTCACACATCAGGAATAAGAAAATATTTCCTTAAAATCAATTTGTTTAAGTGACAGTTATCATTAGTTATACGTATCTGTATATATATATATATATATATATATATATATATATATATATATATATATATATATATATATATGTGTGTGTGTGTGTGTGTGTGTGTGTGTGTGTGTGTGTGTGTGTGTGTGTGTGTGTGTGTGTGTGTGCGCGGTGTGTGTGTGTGTGTGTAAGCCGACGCCATTTAAAACAGGTTACGCTGTTGGCTATAAAGAATGTGCGAAGATTCTTTGCCCAGTGGACGGGATATATTCAGACTGGACACAATGGTCAAATTGTGCTGCCACTTGTGGCAAGGGAGTGGCGCAGCGTGTCAGAACCTGTTGGGAACCGACATATGGCGGAGCCCCGTGCGAGGGACCGGCTGTGGAATTCAAACCTTGTGATATCAAAGAATTATGCAAAGGTAATTAAAGGTCTCCATTACAACGGTACGTGTCTGTATTACAGTTACAATATCAACAAATCTTTCGTTGAAGTTGAATATTATTTTGTATTGTTTTATCGAGTACTAAAATAATTGAACGTATACTTCGGTGTATATGTTATAGTTAATTTCATAATCAGGTAATATGTATATTACTTGAAGTTTGGAGTTAATCTCTATTAAATCTCAGTTAGCAATAGATGTATTACCTGAATCTTTCAGGTAATATACATATTACCTGATTATAAATACAGATTAACTTTTTCATGAACATTTTTGCAGGAACCAGAATAGCCAAAGTTTTTATAGAACCAATGATTGACAACAGACCAAGTACATTAACAATTGGAGGTTTTGGTGTAATACTTGTACTCTCAGTACTTATTGCTGCTCTACTTCTCGATGTACCGACGTTGATTAGACATTTGAAAATGGCAAAAGAGAACATAACACGTCTTAACAGGAGACATAATTAATATTAGCGGGAGATAAAGGAATGGTTAATTGTATCAGGTGTTACTCGTTATTTAAGACAGAAACTTTGTGGAAACTTCTGTCATTCAATATTGAACCAAGTGAATACATTTCATTCAACAAGACCATTGGTGTTTTGCCTCTGTGTTTGTGTGCGGTTGTATATATATATATATATATATATATATATGTGTGTGTGTGTGTGTGTGTGTGTGTGTGTGTCTCTCTCTCTCTCTCTCTCTCTGTGTGTGTGTGTGTGTGTCTCTCTCTCTCTCTCTCTCTCTCTCTGTGTGTGTGTGTGTGTGTGTGTGTGTGGTAGAGAGAGAGAGAGAGAGAGAGAGAGAGCGCACGCTCGAGCATGAGAAATATTTAAACGGTTGTGCGAACTGAAGGTCATGCTTTGCTCTTAATCTATTTTACTCATGTCCTCTTTTCAATTTGTTTTCTAGGTTATCACTTCAAGTACTATAATGTAATCTCTATGCTGCCTATTCATTCGATTTATTTCTATTGACATTAATTCTAGCAACAAACAAATATACCTGAAAACGTCGTCGTTTTTCATCGATCTCAGTATGATTCGTGTACTTAACCTTGACAACGAATGAACAGTTTTGAGCAATACGAAGTGCATACGACACTGTTTCATAAAGTATGTATCTTCATATTGTATCTTCAAGCTTTTGCCTGATAACTTATCCAGAACAAACGACGATTAAACGTTTGAGTATCCATGGTAAAGATGTCTAAAGTTTCAGATATAAATTAGTATTTCTTAAATTTTCTGGAAGATTGATAATTTGATTGTCTTCGGATAGAACTCTGACACTTGGTGTCTTAGGTGTATCTGGACCATTTCATACAGGTTTCAACCGTTTATCGCTATACTGTATAACTAAATACAGGGTGAATAAACATATTCGGATCTATTGTTCATTGTAAAAGGACCATACTAGCCATCAGGCATTGATATATTTATCTCTTGGTATATGTTGTGGCTAAACTGGTAATGTACTGTGACCAGTAGAGACAAAATTATGTCCATTGTTGTTTCAGCTTCACTAGTAGTTACCTGCCAATAATAAATACAATTATGAATAAATAAATGATGGCTAAAATCAACGATAAGGAAATGATAGCTGCAACAAATATCTATATTGTGATTCGATTACCATTTATACCCAAAAATAAATGAACTGTTCATTCTGTTCAGTTAACGCTTAGCTAGTTATATAATTCTAAATAACAAGCAAAAATAGTTCAAGTATTCAAGTTTTTCATGAATTTCAATTCAGTAATACTATTGGCATAACGCCACCGTACTCATATACTCAATGACAATCAATTCCAAATGATCGATTTCTTATTCGTATTACAGACTAGATCCAAGTAGTTTAGCATTATGTCATTTAGTTATTATTATATCATAATATTAACTATAACATAATTTGCAAAATTATATTTATAAATATGATCTTCATCGTTACTATTGATTATTGCACGGCACAGGTGTAGAAGTTCTAAAATTGTTTTAAAATGAATAAGTAATTAGCTTCCCCCTAAAGCATCACTTTAATGCATTGCATTTCCACTGCAAACTACAACGTCTATATCAGCGCCTCAGATGTAAAGATGGAGGCTTTCATCTATCTCCAAAAAGGACGTCAAGATATATACATAGGGTGCTATTTAAAAATAAATAATAAAGCATCATTTAAATATATCATTTTGTTTTATTAAAGGAATGGCTATTCAAATTCCACGATCATAATTTTTTAACGAATATCAAATGTTAAATGTTTCTTTGACCATTAATGAAAGAACTGTTAGGAGATATTTACTAGAGGCCATTTTCCTACTTTCTATCATGACAGCAGTTTAGTTATTAGTGCAATATAAATGTAGTTAACATTATGGAAGTCTCTGTGTAGCTTCATGTCTTAATACTATTTAGGTCGTGAATGTTTCTATTCCAATGTTGTATGAATCAATTGTTTCCATGCCCTATTAATGGTATGCAAAGTAAGCAAATTTTTCATACAAGTCAAACAATTTATGCCAAATATTAATTATATAAATAGCTGTTTTAGAACTTATTTCTAACGTCATTGTCTATTTTACATTTCTATCAACAATAAACGTGTATATATATACTTGAAAGCGAATATAATTTTGTATTACGATATCAGAAGAAATATTGGACATAGTAATTGTATATTTTATATTGAGGGACATTCTTCTTAAAAAAGCCCATGCCCCGGCTCGGTTACAAATAAAGTTGTTTATATATTATATTTTATTCTACATCATATGATTATCATCTTCTGTATATAAATTAAATTAATGATTTTTCGACTGGGAGAATATCAAAATATATCTCTAACGAATATTAAGCTAGATAAATAAAGAAATAATATCGTAAAACTACGTTAGAAAGTTCAGATGATGCAGTTCAGATGATGCAGTTCAGATGATGCAGTTCAGATGATGCAGTTCGGATGATGCAGTTCATAAGATATCTAACTTTAGACATACAACTTGTTCGATCAAACCCTAGTGTTGTTTCTAAACTCCATAGGATGTATATCCTATTTCATTTAATATTTCTCCTGGATCATGTCATTATCCTAGTGAGTAAACGGCCTACTCTGTGTTCTAAGTGAAACCATTACTACGGAAACAAATAAATAAGAGTAATTTATGATAACAGTGTGTCCATTTTATATTTTAGTGCGCGCGCGCGCGAGCAGAAATAAATCAGGGATTCTCGATTATGCAATGTACTTCGCTACACAGTTTCAAATGTTTGGATCAAATTCTATTCTAATTGGGATTGCATTATGACGGATATTTTTAAATACACGAAAACGACTGTTTTATTGCATTAGATAAATCTAGAAAGTACTACCTCACTGATTAGTGTGCAAAGCTCGAAAATAATACCTTCCTGGTTATAATTAATCAGTACACTATCGGCCACTGATATAAAATATAATGACTCAAAATGACATTTATTAACGTGACTAGCTATCTGAAACAGTTAAATATCCTTTTTATTAAATGGCGTAATGGTATTAATTGTAAACAAATGTTTTGAAAAGTAATTTAATAGAATAAATGAAAGGATTTTAAAATTTTCCAAACTATTTCATCATGGCATTCGCTGAATAGGTTTAAATTGGTTACAAATTGCCCTTTTCGGATTTAAAATGTTTCAAGATGACAAGCATGTTGTTGTTGTTTTGTTCTTTTGTTGTTGTTGTTGTTATTGTTTTGTTTATTGTAATGAAAATCTAACCAGGAACTGCATAATAACATTATTTCACTAAAGCCTAATTAACTCTTGCTGAAAATAAACGAAACGAACCATATAATTTTCAAACAGAACGATGATAATATTGATTATAAAAGTGTTAAGAATAAACTACCATAATAGTTGATATTGTTAGATTTGTGGGACCAAAAGTCTAATCCGGAATGATAAAATTAATGTTAACTAAATAATAACTGGCTGAGATCATAGTATTCTACATCAATTATGTGTTAATTTAACTCGGCATGGAAAGTTTGAAATAACACTTTTACAAGATGATAATTAACCAAGTTCATACTAGATAACAAACAAATTACACAGGCAATAGCTAGCCTTTCTTTGACCAAAATAATTATCGAAAATCCTCTATTATGGTCCATGTGTGTAAACTAATAAGGTAAACCTTTATAACCCTGTTCGAGGACCGAAGCTATCTCTGTAGTTTTGTTGTTGCTGTGGTTGTATTTTGTATTATTGTTGTTGTTATAGGAAGCAGGAACAAAGCAATGGAAATAAGACAAAACTTCATCATGTGATATGTACTGATTGCCTTATTAAGGATATATCATCGATGGGTGACTTGCTGTGGAAGTCTTTCTCATACACCGATAAAACTGGTATTCGAACCTTAATCTTGGGGTTATAAACGTATTAATATATGTAACATTTGTTGGCCAATATCGACAAGATTATAAGGAAATCGGAATTAGCATTGATGTCACGGAAGAGTCTAATCTTGCAGCCTTTGTTTAATATCAATATCGCTGGTGTTGGAGCTTAGCATTCAGGACGCATCATTTCCGGCTCTAGTACTCAGCTCATGGTTGATGATGATTTATGTTTTACGGCCATGTTTTACGAAAAATGTTCTGAAAATAGTAAAACCGATTGCTATAGTAGTTCTCTAGAAGAAAATAATATATAAATATATATATATATATATATATATATATATATATATATATATATATATATATATATATATATTAATATATATTGTAATAAAACATTGAATCGTGGTGTGGTTAGTCTTGTGTTAGTGATGATGATTGATGTTTTACGGCCACTTTTGTGCACACAGTATGTTAATTGGGCAGGTAATGAAGCGAAGTCAAAGATGAAACACCCTTAATATATGCCATCGTCCAGATTCGAACTCAGGTGGTAGTGATATGTGGCCCAAGGCGCTGCCAACTAAACCACATAGGCGCCGTACTCAGATCACGATTATCTAATGATAACAATAGTGGCCTTTCCGTGCTATCTAAAATAATTGTAGCTTGAGTATATTCCATGCAATGTCGGAGAACAAACTTTATATGCAGATAACCATTTTAATATATTTATAAATACCCCATTGTGAAATAAAATTAACCATCAAGCTGTTGTCCAAAATGGATACTACCATTTGTAATCATCCATACGTAACACGTATACCACGATCATGAATGATGGATGAGTAGAATGGCGTGGGTCAGATCATGGACACTTGGTCGATAATCATGCGCCTAGTCTTAGGAAACATATCCGAAAAACACCAGTAGGTATCTGAATCAAACCAAACAACCTGTAGGTTTCTATCGCAATGCCCTATCCACTGTGCCATGGAGCTTAGTTATCAAGTAATGTACGAGTGAGAAAAAAGTAGACTCTTTAGGATGTAAGTCCCTGTGAAGAGGAACAAAAATCCTGTTTCTTACCAAGATGTCTCATGTTATAATAGATGCAAAAGAAATGACACTAATCTAGGTAGAACTTAATGTTGACTTTATACCTGGATGAGAACACCATTGAGAGTATTATGTTTTCCTATAAATCTTACTCTCAACATCTACTAATCTTTAAAAATGGCCGTTAATACATTTTTAAGCATCATCTTTAACATCTTGATTATCTAGATCCATCAGCAGAGATGACGAACTGTCTCTTTATGATGGTGTCTTGTCAAGTTCATGAATGGAAAAGGCCCCGATGCCCGCTCGATATACACGAACACACACGTACACGAGTACGTACAAACGCTCATGCGGAGGGGCGACCGCAAACACACGCGCACGCACGCGTGCTTGCACACACACAGCGCAGACACACGCGCGCATTATATTTCGGTGTTGGCTTATACTTTTCCATACAAAATCAGTCAATTAATAATAAGTATAAAATAAACCTGATTAAAGTATGAAAATATAGAAAGTGATCTTCAGCGCTATATATATATATATATATATATATATATATATATATATATATATATATATATATATATATATATTATATAACGTTGAGGATCTACGTCAATACTAACTTGCCAACAAAAATTGCCCAAGGCCCGAGAAAAAAACCCGAATATTCATGAGAACGTCATTAACCCCCTCCCCCCCCCCGATTTCTGGTAAGGATCTTCTCGTCAATACCAGGATCTACAGCACGATATCGACATCACTGTTTTCATTAACCAAAAATATAAAATGACTGTTATTACCATCATCTAGAGTTTTAATGAGGAATTATACTATTCGGAGTAGAATGAAACTTTCCGAAGAATCGCTTTATAGAAAAAAAGGATATCTATAAAATCCTTATTTGTCATTTATTTATTAAATCGTAAGACTTAATATTTCTAATCACGTATAATAGAAGGAAGTAGAAGCTGTGCGCGTTTATGCACAGAAAAAGCAAAACAAATATTAGCAATTGCCCCCTGGTGGTACCACAGTCAGCTATCGCGGCCATTGTTTTGACATCATTGTTGCTGCCATCAGCTAATCATCTTGATATCAGAAAATCAATTATTTAAGCATCCGATCAATTATTCCTGCATCCGATCATTCACTGATGTGCATCCGGTCATTTGTTGATGAATTCGTCATCGTACCTTGATCATGAGATTTCCCAACTCCTGTACGAGGTGCGCCACTGAGCTAGAAATTACTTTCAAGGACATTAGCGCCATAGAAGTCCCCCCCCTCCTCCTCCATCCTCTTCTCCTTATTATTATTATTATTATTATTATTATTATTATTATTAATTATTGTCTCTATTATTGTTATTATTATTATAACCTTATATCTAATGTGATGTATCAAGTGTGAACGTTGACCTCAAAGGATGTAAATATCTAAATTTAGAAGTTATCAAAAACATCCTACAAGAAAAATAAACATTATTACCTTACCGCGTGTCATCTCACCATCAGCAATCATTATAACGATTGTTCCCAAAAGATGGAGAAACTCGCGCTTTTTCGTTGTTTGTGACGCAGAGACGAGTATGAAAGAGGCTGATGGACTGCTGTCGATGTGATAGATGACACATATGTGGAGTTGTTCATACCTAGCCTTTTGGCTGCTAAGCAATCAAAGATAGAATGCAATGAAGTAAGACTCACTTAGAGGGGATGAAACTGTTTTTGGAGACTACCTTGTACTTTCCCATTAAGCTCCATTTTCCCCTCCGACCAGGATCCTCACCCTGGATAGGAGATAGGAGAGCATACTAATTTCTCTTAGAAATAAGGAATTTCTTTTAATATTTAATGAGCGCCATCACTTCTGGAATATGAGAAGAAGTCATTCACTAGAAAGCTGAGATGGCCAAACTGAAATCTTCACTGATGGATGAATCGTCCCACAAACATAATCGATTTTAAAATTTGAAAACTGCGATGCAATATGTTATTAATTATTCTTCGCGAACATTCTGTAAAATATCAAAGATCAAACGGTAATGATCGTGACGTACCACAGATCATAATACGAATACCGTAATTGATATGACCTCCACCCTAAATGATCGATATATTTAATTAATTGTTTGAATAGAATAATGGCAAGAAAGCACTGATGATAAAAAAAATGTCGTACGTTGCTTGGGCAAATATTATTAAGTCTCTTAGTGGTTTTCATCGTTAATATCACTTTCATCATCACTATCATTAGCCACATCAGCAGCATCAGTATAATCACTTATTGATTAAAGAATATCGAATATTAAATGGTATACGGACATCGCTTCTACAGAAGATGATATGCAAACAAACGGGATAAGTGTAATTGTCATCATAATAATACGAATATTCTTATTAATAATATTAAACAGTCTTCTCATTAAGCAATCTCATACATAGATTATATAAAAATCTCCAGAAGTTATGTATTTAGTAAAATTATATCGTGGCTCAGGAGCACAGTTGTGTTCAAAATAGGAACTGTGCTTCTTAAAATCTAATGTTTAAACTGAGCCAATTTAATTTTATAAATCGGTTTAAGTTACGGTGCTGAAAAATGCCCAGACATATAATGCCCTGGGAGTTGATGTTGTCGCATTGTCGTATAGGCTTTTGAAACACAGCATCGTTTAGTAAATAAAGATTCAACTATATATGCAAATAAATTAAGAAATGTGTTCTTTAAACGTCGTAAACCAATAAAACTAAATTTTAATACAATAGTATATTCAGTGTGTTTTATTGATCCACCAAATTGAAAAATATTTGTTTTTAAGAAAAGGATAACCGTACCCGAAATTTTGTTCTCCGATGCGATGTTAAAGGTCCATTTGCCATTTTGTAAGCCTATGAATGTTCTATCGTATAAGGTTTTATGGTGGATTTATTATCACATGGGGTCACTGGTGAAATCCAATTGTTGTTGTCATTCGGACAATCATGGGGAAAGTTTTGTATATGCATATTAGTGCCACCATTAGTGAATAATCTATTGTATTCAATATTGTCAAAAGTATGCGCGATACTTTCACAATAATGGTGTCCATACCTATGTTTTCAAGGACAATGATTAGGCTAAACTCTATTAAAAACTACTAGCATGTATATATTTATTCCAAATATGCAAATTAGCCACCGCCATTATCGCAAAACCTAGTTTCTTCAAAATCTCTGACAATATGCATTATAATAAAATAATTTGTGTGAAACCATAGTGAGCTCCGGTGGCCTAGCGGTTAAGCACCCGGCACTCAGTGCCAACGGTCGCGGGTTCGAACCCCGTAAGAGGTCGAAACTTTTCCAGGGATTAATTTCTCGGCTCACTACATCGTGGGTGGCTGACCACATTAAATGGCGCTGCCGTCTCCACTGAATTATTTAAAATAAAGGGGGACGTTAAAAACCCCTGAGGACGTAAAACACTCTGGCAGGGACCACCCTCAGTGTATTTCGACTCCATCTTTCCGTACTTCTCCTCTGTGAGTGGTGGAGGAGGAGGTTTCTCAACCACTCCAACTCCCCGAACAACAAATCCAAAACCAACCATAAACAGACGATGGGGGGTCATCTCCAAGTCAAACAGTATCCTTTCACCAACTTTCATGTATCGTTAAAGCTGACGGTATATATTGACATGGAATCCAGAGGGAAAGGAGTTGCGTAATGAATTTGTCATCTTCTCACCAATAAATACGGCATAGCTGATATTAACCTCAGTTTGGAGCTACCTGACAATTGACAATATTATAAAGTACATCACTGTTGACTAATAATGGATGGGGATGTTTTTACAGTTCTGCACTAATTCGCTGTCGATCACCAGAGACAAGTATCTTCTCAGGTTCCTGTTTGTGTTTGGTCTGTGCTGATGAGTTGGGTACTTCTTCGGATTACAAGTGGTCCATGGTATCAGTGAGGTGGACAACGACTAGGAATGAATCAATTAATTTAGTGACATGTCATGCACAGAATGTATTGCTATTTTACTGGGTTTCATTAGAGTAGAATGTCTGCGATCTTTTGATAAAGGTAAATTGATTTTGTAGATACACGAATTGCTAGTTTAAACAATATTTATTCGACAATAAATGAATGATAATGCATTTGATGATAGGTTTATTGCTATCCTTGACTGTGAATATGCGTCTATGTACATCATTTCTGTGACATTATCATGCAAATTGGTAAATATTTTGAAGCAAATATAGTTTCCATAAATATGATACTTTTGGCTAATTGGCATAAAATACAAAATATGCAATTTATAACTATTAAATTGTGTTTATCATAATCTTTGACCATGAAAATGTGGATGTAGACACAATTTTTATCTTATTATCATGCATATTGTCAGAGACATTGGTAGAAACTAGGTTTTGCGATAATGGCGGTGGCTAATTTGCATAGTCGGAATAAATACATATGCTAATTGTTCCCTATAGTGTTTATCCTAAACATTGATCCTGAAAACATAGGTATGGATACCATTTTTGTGAAAGTATCGTGCATACTAATATTGAATGAAATAGATTTTTCGATAATGGAGGCACTAATTTGCATATCAAACGCTCTCCCAAGGTTGTCTGAATGACAACCCAACTGTATTTCATCAGTGACCCCATGGATTATAAATCCACCATAAAACCTTACACTATAGAAAATTCATGGGTTCACCATTATAACCATAACAGCGGAACATGAACTATAGCAAATGGCAGGATTAAAGGTTCGATGTTTGATAAGGCGGCATTTGATCCGCCGATCTGGCCTCTAGTAGAGATCAGAGGGAGCTTTTTGTCACAAAGTAGCGGATACGGTGTATAGGACGACATCAGAGAACAGAAACAAAGACGAGTTTAAAGGCCACCCCGTCAGCTTCTGTCCATTATGACATGAGATGAGTACTAATTACAAGGAGACGACGTGTAGTACGTGCTGCGGGTAGTAGACAAGTGAATGGCAGATGAGTCGTAGTATCGATTCCACCCCATCCCTCTTTAAGGAAATAAAGCCCGCGAAGGCCAACTGGGGTCGACTTAACCCTAGAAAATAGAACAAAAACGTTGTCCTCACTCTGGCTTTTGTCTGCCGAGTTAGATGGATGAATGTCGTGGATGTAGCCGTATGTATGGGATTAAAATAGGCTTACTGGGTTTATTATATTAAATGTAGTTTGGTTCTGCTATTATGCTATTATGTGCAGCCTATCGATTGCAGTCTGAGCACTTAGACAGGGAAATGTCTAAATATCGCGATATTTCGGTGTTCTATGAACTTAGATAATGTATGCCTGACAAGACTAAGTTTCCATTCGGCGTCTCTTCCTTACACTTCACTGGTGTTTATTGTGTCGTTTATTCTAATCTGTAATCTAAAGATTGTGCATGCTGGTGAAGATTAAGATCCTTTGATCGGTTACATTCAAATGTCCCGTCATCTCTTTCGACGACCTGAATCGGTGTATCCAGCATATTCAGGTGGCACTAGCAGCGCTAAAGCGATATATGTATTGACTAACTGGTAGTCCAGTTGAGCGCATACCTACGGTACCTGAATTGGACTACCGCCTAGCTGTTTCCTTATCGTTGGGAATTGTTCGGCCCGTATGGCCTACCATGTGCAAATGTGCTTAAAACATTACAATTTAACTGTCAACACCTACAAGAGGGAGGGGGAATATTCTCCCTCTATACGCCCACTGCAACCATATAACCCAAAATCATCGCTCATTGGCCAGTCAGTGTCCAATCCCACAATCATTTTAGAGCTTAGTTAATAAGTGTGCACTTAAAATATTAGCGACCAGACCATGGATTCTAACGGAAAACATCCAACTTCTAATATTTATCTATAATACCCTTGGAATTAAGAATTACATGGAACCCTCAAAAATTATTATGTTATCAGAGAACTTACTTTATCACTCATCCAAATACTCACAATAATAACTGAGGCTTAAAAAGAATTATTGACTGCCCACAAATATTCAGAACTGATATTCCGCTTCCATGTCACCTTTTAAGTAAAACCCTTTTCCGCAATTGGTTGGGTTTCGTTGGCGCGAATTGGCCTAAGTCCAATTGCCGTGTAGACAAATGTCGTTTAACATTTGCTAATAAGCTATTTACTATTACAAAATTAAATCACAGATAGTATAGAGATTAAAAATAGATATTACTGATTGTTGTAAGCTTAATTCCGCTTTATATACTTATTATTCCTGTAAACATAATATATTCGCGGTAGTTATATTCGCAGATTTTAATTTTTAGTTATATATAGATCAACATTTACTATTATGATGCGTGGAATACTGCAGTACATGTATTTACACCAACTATATCACACGAATACTTAACCCAGTTAATTGATTGAGAAGCTTTATTTTTAATTGAAGTTGTCCGTAATGGTGGTGCATAGGTGCAATTTTACCTGTAATACCCCGTAAACATAGACAGAAAATGTAATGAGAATATTTAGAAAAAGGCGCTCAGGTTACAAAGTTGTTGTCAATGATAAAATTAATAATGTTGTTGAGCGTGAAATATTGAGAAGGATTTAGTAACGGTTATCAAGAAGAATATTTCGCCTAGCATTAGAACGAATTAAATGATCAGGTTATCGCAAACAGAATTGGAATAATTCAATGGCATTTATTTCTGTTAGCAAATTTAAAAAAAAGATTCCCGAATAAAACAAGCAATTTAATTATTTATAAATTACAACATATGGGTAGACTTTTAACTTGTTACATAATTCTATGACATATGCACTGCATGATGAACGACTACTATTATATATGTAATGCTGATTAACAATATTTTCGGTGTATGTAATCTCCTCATAACATTCCTTTGTAAACATCTTTTAGAAACATCCTTTCAGCTTGATCTTGATAATCTCTTCAGAGCTATAATAGATAACAGCGATATAAAGGATGTGTATAAGGATGATGATGTGCATGAAGGTTTCCGGAAGAGATGCATTTGTTAAGTGACGTATAATATTCGAGATAATTTTGTTCTGATATAAATCTGTGTTATTAGTTAGAATATCATTATATATAATAATTAGTACGATACTATTATAATCGGCATATAATAATATATATCGGATAGAGATGATGATGATGATGATGATGATGATGATAACGATGATGATGAAAATCATAATGGAAATAATAATAATAATAATAGTAATAATAATTTGTCATAAGATGGGAAGACAATGAAGTATTGATAACCTTTGTAAAAATGGATGCGTCACTGAAATTATAGTAATAAACTTATAGGTTTTTCTTTCATACCGTAGAAAACTTGATGAACAGCAAGGAAATAACATCTTAAATCCACCCTAAACACATTCTAAACACATTCAAAACACATCCTAAACACATTGTTTGAGTAGAAAACTGAAGTAGAAATCCTAATTTATAACCTGTATATTTAATAAGGGTTTTCCTTGTGTTTTACCTTATGATAATAATAACAACACAAATAATAATAATAATAATAATAATAATAATAATAATAATTCAAATGTGTTATACAAAATAAGCCAAATAAACTTTATTAGACACATTGTCTTATCTGTCTTTTGATTCGTTTTAGAAACGGCTACGATCTCGTTGAATAGATTAATTAACTTTGGGGCTCTATTAGATAAACACTGATATTGTCGCAGTGAATTAATAAAACAAATTACACCATCATTTACACAAACGTGGCCGTAAAATACCAATCAACTTCACTAACACGAGACTAACCACGAAACAATTCAATGTTTTATTAACCCAATTACAACATATATATATATATATATATATATATATATATATATATATATATAGAGAGAGAGAGAGAGAGAGAGAGAGAGAGGGGGGGGGAGAGGGAGAGAGAGAGAGAGATATAGATAGATAGATAGATAGATAGATAGATAGATAGATAGATAGATAGATAGATAGATAGATAGATACAATTTCTAGAGAACTACTATTGCAATCGTTTTTACTATTTTACAGAATATTTTCCAGCATTTAAAGAGAATTAGTTAGAATATTAACAAGCGGTTAATTTACAAACATCTGCAATATAATTATATAAAATACACGAAAACTAACAGTTAGTTAGGCCACCTTGTGACACAACTAAAACGAGGCAACTATATATATATATATAACGAAAAACAATAGAATATATATTAAATATTTACAAAACGAAACTAGGAAGCTAGTTACTGGACACGGTACCAGCAATTCGTCAAATCATGTTACCTGTGTAAACACACACATACAAACACTCGCGCGCGCGCACACACACACACATACCTGTGTTTTTGTGCGTGTGACCGTACGTGAGTGTGTGTGCAAACTTCTTGGACATAAAGTGAGCTTCAGTATTCGGTTTATAAGTGTTCTGTCTGTCATATTTCCATTTACAAAGTTGTTATTAATATTTGGTTTTCTTAGGCGTAAAAGAAAAACAAAATTTTATTTCCGTATAGAATACTTCTCCGCGTGATCAATCCATTATGTATTGTAGATAATCCGCCGACAATTCTATATCTCGTTTATTTCCGATATCCGAGTCTGTGCCGAAGAGATTGCTACTAACATATTCCCATCGATACACCGTGTATATTCTATTCTAAATAAATACGCGGGGACTTCAATGAAGCTATTATTCCCTTTCTCGGCTAGTTGCCGTATGCGGGATAACTGGTTTCGTAATAATACCACAGTGCGGGGTCGATTTGTTCAGTCTGATGAGTTATTAATACCTCGTTGTCTTCCCATCTTGTGGCATTATTCAGCTGACAATTGTCTAGCGATCTGTGGACATTCCAGTTTATAGACAAACATCGGTAGTCCTTCAGACAATGGAAAAAAACCCAACCCGGTTTTTTTAGCTTTAAAGTTTCAGCCCCCCAAAGAAAAAAAAAAAAAAAAAAAAAAAAAAAAAAAAAAAAAAAATTTTTTTTTTTTTTTTTTTTTTTTTTTTTTTTTGGGGGTTTTTTTTTTTTTATTTTTTGTTTTTATGAGGTAAGTCTGCTAACAATCGGTTTTTTTGGAAAATCCGTTTTGGGTCCTTATAAAATAACACATTTATATATTATATATATATATATATATATTATATATATATATATATATAATTATATATATATATATATAATTCTACAGAAATATGAAAAACTATATTATATGTATATATATATTGTGTAACAGAAATAAGACAATAAATTATCGTATTTAACAGGTATTCAATCCAGAGATTATCAGCCCCAAACTAAATAATGTTGTTATTCATCCTATGTTTCTAAAAACGTCTAATGTAAAATGGGGCTTAAAATTTAAATAATTTTAAGATTTCCCAAAAATTAAAGGGTGTATATAATAATAATAATAATAATAATAATAATAATAATAGTAGTAGTAATAATAGTAATAATAATAATAATAATAATACGCGATATTTTCATAGCGTCCAATCTAGCTATATAACTGCTCTAATTGGCTTTTACAGTATTAATATCCCTGACTCAGACCGGCAGTAATCGCGCACTCATCTCAACTCCAAAGGAAGCATACACCGCAGACTGCCATTATAGGCAAAAATCGTTACTCAAAAAGATAGCCATCGCGTCCTGTCATGTTCTCATTTTATGGATGAGTGAACCAGTCGTCACGTCACAGCATTGGAGGTTTGGAGTCTCGAACCCGCGACTTTTCAACTACAAGTCCTACACTCTCACTAACTGTGCCATCAGGCTCAAACAAAAAAAACAATATATATATATATATATATATATATATATATATATATATATATATATATATATATATTATATAGAAAAAAAGGAAAAATATCACAAGACACGACATTAGTATGTCAAATCACAGTACTTGTGTAACAGAAAGTAAGACAATAAACTTATCGTATTTAACAGGTATTCAATTCCAGAGATTATCAGACCCCAAACTAAATAATGTTGTTATTCATCCTATGTTTCTAAAAACGTCTAATGTAAACAACAAAATAGCAGTCAACCTTTACATCGGAAGTAATACATTGCCCTGTAACTAACCTAAACCATCCGGTTTCTGGCATAGTACACTGTCTATACGGCCAGCTGGAGCTAAACACGGGACGGTGATCCACAGACCCTTTCGTGACTCGATTACTTCGCCAGTAGATTTCTTGTATCCAGACTTGATACGTACACAGTTTTCTGGAATACCACCAGGTCCTTGATTGTCAGGCTCTCCCTTTGCTACAAGATATTTTAACAGTGACGATTGTATATATATATATATATATATATATATATATATATATATATATATATATATATATATATATATATATATATGAACGAATACACACACACACACACACACACACACACACACACACACACACACACACACACACACACACACACACACATATATATATATATATATATATATATATATATATATATAAAATGCTTGTGTGTTTGTGTGTGTGTTTGTGTTTGTGTTTCTGTTAAATTTGCTTGTGGTTTGTTGAGTGTAAGGGGGATGTGGGTGGTGTGTGTGTGTGTGGGGGGGGATTTTGATAACACGAATCTTGACTAGAACTTCCATTAAGTATTGTATTTCTCGGCTAAGTATCCAATTAAAAACTTAATTCCTCTAATTTCATTGTCAACATTTGTTTGTGAACGAGATAGTGTTTTATATAGCAGCGATATTTTCCTTTTTCTAACTTCATGATAGTTAGTTTCTCACATACAAACAACATGGTTAACGAAGAATGAAGTTAAAATCATATAATAGAATACACATAGCCACGAGAGTGAATTAAACAGAAACAGGGTTTCCTTTTATAAAACAATACACAAACCAATTAAATTGAAATCAACGCTCTACGTGCCAAGCAAAATTCATGGACGCCAACAAGTTATAACATATACATATACAGATCGTTAGATATTATACAAGAATTTAAATCCAGTATATATATATATATATATATATATATATATATATATATATATATAATATATATATATATATATATATATATATATTTACATTGGATGACGCGCGAGGACGCGGTGTGGGGCAAAGATTATGAGTAATACTTACAGGTTCTCCACTTAGAGTGTGTCACCGGTGAGCCATCAAACCATTGAAAGTATCCTTCCGTCAGGGCATCGCCAGCCGCCATATACACATCTCTGTGAACTGATGTGGTGCCATTCTGGAATTATTGCTAACACCGGTCAGCGGCAAGAAACAACGAAACGGCTTCACAAATATATAGTAAGGGATGCGTAAATCCGAACGATATCGATATGGCTACGGGAATCTTTTATAATAATTAGGTGTATATATACGAATAAGAAACACCTCGTCCATGAAGAAATCTTCGATAAACAGCTGATATTCCTCGGTTTTCACGCTGATTAGATCCGCTCCTCGTCTTGCGACATTCACTACGCGCATCGATAATAGCGCCACCTGGCGGATATGGATAGTGGATTATCGTATAGCAGAGTCCCTCATAATCCTTCCATCCGAACTCACAACCTGTCATGATACATGTAAATATAGGTTAACATGTTTGCTAGAACAGTTTGTACCAATATATGTTTGGTTGCTTAGTAAATATATTGGGATATATATTTCTTTGTTCGTGTATATAATTTTAGTTTTAAATATTTAGATAAGCGCTCATAACATAATATACTTTTTAATATTTTGAGCCATATACACCTTTTATAAGTTTTTCTTGTTGTTACGTTCTCCGATTAAATTACTATTCTGCTGAAATAATCGCCATAAGACATACCTCGAAGTAGAGGAAGGCAGAGTACAAATCCGAAATTCCTCCAAACGAACCACCCCATTTGATGTTGAGTCTAAGATGACGAAGATACCTCCATCAACAATGTGATAAGGATCCGAGTCAATGGCAGCGATGTGAGTGAGTCCGTCAGTAAATCGAAAACAAATGATAAATATTCGCTAAATATGTGGACGTAAACACATCAGCATCTCGTCATAAAGTTCTACTGATTGTATCACATACCGTTATTGAGTCTGTCCATTTACACTAAAGTATGTGATTTTTCATAATAAACGCCCAACTGATGGATGAATAACCTGACCAGGAGTAATGAACTGTTACTGGTTCTGGACGACAATTGTTCTTCAGACGTTTTTAATAGCCTGTAGTGTGTTTTTTCTATATAATTCTGGGCTTCGGTTGTCTTTAACGTCCGGCGTTGAGAGTGTCTCGCTGTTATACGGGGTATCTTTCTTTCCGTTCGGCGAAAGGCCTGGAATATGATGAACGGACTTTGGTAAACAGAGTGTGTGTGTGGATAATGGTCTCTCGCTTCCCCTCTCTCTCTCTCTCTCTCTCTCTCTCTCTCTCTCTCTCTCTGTGTGTTTGTGTCCCCCCCGCCACACTTGTGCGCGCGGGTGTGTGTCTTTCATGCGCGCGGCCTTTTAGATCATCAACATTTCGATTCATCGTATTAAAAACATTCCGTTCTATTGTTATATGGTAACTAAGGAGGTAAGATCTTATTGATGTATACTACCCTTTAGCTTCGTCCAACAGGTGTTTTTTTTAGAGCCAGTTCCATCATTTGACCGTATCGACTCTAGAACAACTGGATACGGTGACGAGGTGGACACGAACTGGCTTTAGCGAGCACTGTTAATACACGGTAATCTTTTGTTACAACGAGAAGAGCCACCCGTCGTATCGTATTATAACTATCGAGGTATCAATTGGTAAAATGTCAATGCGTGCGTGTATGTGTATGCGTGTGTTACTGAGTGTGGCATGTAAAGCGAGTATTTGAACTATCTAATCTTAGGATAGATAAAGTAAACCTTTATAATAAGTTCAAATAACTCATCTGTCTCTTTATCTGATAAGGTACTTTTTGACAGACGGCTGCTAATTCACATTTTATTATAAATTCAGTATGAGAAAAGGGCGAATTGAACGTTACACCATTTCCTGAAACTTCGGGATGAGGAAACCTCTATCTAAATATGACAGATTTTACCATCATCGGAAGATCAGTAAAAGTTGATCTGAAAGTGCAACGCTATTTCTCGGTACACATCGAAACGATTAGAAGAGGAGAATGGTTCCGATGTTTTGCATCCATTATCAAACTGTACCGAAATAAACGCCCTAATGTAAGAAATCAAAGGCACCGAGTAAAGAACACAGCCATCTTCGATTCACCCACTATCTGTGTAGGAAGTTGATATATTACAGCACCGGGTTCAGGAATCGGGTTTCCCGGTCAAAATACAGAACTATTTGTATGTGTGCACATGATATCGGGGATTGAGAAGTACCAGAGTTCTGAACCGCATTGGAATTCAGGAAGTGAAAGTCCACATCAATGAATAATTAACTCATCTATGCACGAAGAGTTGGCGTACCCAATTAACATCACGGTATAGTCGTAGTTTCGTGTCTTTCGTGGTCTATTTGTTTGCGATCGACATTATGCCGAACAATTATCCTTCAGAACAAATCCGAAATTATATTATTATGGTAAAGATGACTACATTCCCTTATGAAGTATAAAGCAGCCAACGCTGTCTTGTCTTGTTGAAGTTTTGGGGTAGAAACCCCTGGCTGTCGCCTATTGGGCACAGCCACCTGGTGTTGGCTTCTGTTGTTGTGACGATTGGCGTTCTATGCGATGTTTAGTATGGTGGAACCTCAGTTTAGTATAGAAGTCAATTTCGGAGGAGAAAAAACCTTACCAGTTGCCTGGTTGGACTAAAACCTCCTCCTACTATAATGTCGCGGCCGGGAACCTCCGGCCTCCCGAACAGCACGGATTATGGGTACGGGGGCCCAAGCTCTTATCCACTAGTCCATAGGCGCGGTCTGATCTGTCCTTGGTATGTGTAGGGATCTTTCTGGAGAAGTGGAGTTATGATGTCTGGTAGGAATGTTGATTACCTTATGAGCAATGCTGCTAGGTGGCAGTCTGGAAGTTTGTGGTCTTCCGGGCGGAGATGACCTTTAAGTGATCTTCGGTGCTTCGGGTAGGCTGGGCAGTTAAACAGATAATGTACCGGATCGTACACTTGTTGACAGTGCCGGCATAGTGTTTGAGGTGACGGGCCGGTGAGCCAACGCTGACTCTTCACGGGATGTTTTAACCTCGACTTTCTGTGTTGTTCACTCTTGAGCGGCGGAAAAGAGTTAACTCCAGACACTAGCTAAATCGAGACCAAACTGAAAATAACTATTAAGTGCTCTCTTGTGCTATTAGTTGTTGTTGGGGTTGCTGTTGTTGATCATGATGATGAAGATGATAGTAATGATGATGATGGTGATGATGATGATGATGATGATGATTTGTCTTAAAATGAAATAAACCAATATTTTTTCAATGAAAATGTTATCTAATTTGACCAAATTGTCTACACACAAAGACAAACTCTAATAATATTATAAAACCTTAAGATAATTCCAATAATATGCGGCCATCTTATTGCTTTACCAGTCAACAAAAACTATAACTCATCAAGCTTAATGGCTCAGCAGCAATATGACGACGTAAAAAGCAGCAGGTTCGCAATTCTAACCCACCAGCCTTTGTATAAGCAATGGCTGATTTGGCCACATCTAAACTGGATTACGTTGGATTAAATGTCTCTACCGTAACTGGCAGCTAAGTACTGGAGACTTTAATGGATTTGTACATGGGGCGGACTACTGAATACGTTCAATACACGGAGGGAGGGGGTGTTGTTAGATGAAAATAAACTCGAATGCTCCAATTCCTTAAAGAATGAGTGCTAGATTAAGATTATAGAATCAATTAACACTATTTTCATCCCGCTATTCGACGATGATGTGCACTAACTCTGTCGGTCATTGTTTATTTGTGCTATTGGTCCTATAGCCACTTTCTGACGACTTAAAATGATGTTTATTATCAAGTGGTTGGTGAGCGTTCATCACCATCATCTACAATAGTTGAGCTTCTTTTTGTTTTACTCCGCGACTCTCTTGATATTTCAGTAAGCTGAATAAAACCACTAAACAAAGTGTAAATAGAGTGAGAGAATGAATGGAGCTCAATTGGACATTGAGCATTATATCACGTCCCTTGTTACACAAAGGAGGATATAACAGGTGATATTGACATATATTATATGGCACATCTGATTACAACGTCAGTCACATTCGACGAATTCACGATTGTGCAGCTTTCATGGCGAGCAATGGTCGAAAATGTGATCATATCGCATCAATTCTTTAACAGTTACATTGGCTAACTGTTAGATAGCGCAGCCATTTCACTATTTCGGTAGCAACTTATAAATCTATCGATGGCATGGCGCTCGGATACCTGTGTGAACTGATGTCCTTTAGATTGTCATCCCGAAAATGGTGTCTCTCATTGTTTAGTTTTAACTTGGAACAGACTTAAATGATGGGTAGTTTGTGGTTTGAGAACCGCTATCCGGAGACTCTGTAATGCTTTGCCGCGTTATGTCTTAGGATCCGTATGAATTGGGATTTTCAAAGGTAGATATTAGATTACATCTGCTCAAGTCTACTTTCAATTTACTGCATTGACCTTGTATCTAGTATGCAGAAGTTTGTTTTCATATGGATTGCTTAAAATGCATTGCTTGGGTTTGATCAATGATAGCCGTGATATTGTTCCGGACGTGTACTCATGTTGAGCAGATCGTCGGTGAAAATCGATGAAGATAAAAGGAAGATCGTAATGCTATACCAGCCGTCTAGCGGATGAGGATAAGATTAAGATTATGATAAATGCAGTCAACTTCCTCACAAACTAGTAACCTTTAGCTCGGCCGTAGTTCATTAGAATGGTAGATTGATGTAGACGACATCTAATCCTAACACCGCTAAACATTTACGCCAATCAGTCATAACAACAGTAAAAGTAAGTGTACCGGTCTATTGATATATATTCCAGAAGTACATCGGCATAACCTTATTGCTCTAAAATGTCCCCCCCCCCCAGATACCATGTTTCACGGGCCAATGTCATTGAACACACAAGACGTCCATTATCGATGGAAGATCAACTTCATTGCATTACCAGTTTCTTGATATCCGTCATTCGTCTTCACGCGCCGTTTGCTGACATTCATTCATTATTTAACTGAACTTCATCCTCGATGTAATCGATCGTAGGCCGTCTAAAGACAGGTAGGTGCTGACGAATTGTGGCATTTAGACTTATTAAATAATAGTGGCTGATATGATTTTTAACAACGAGGAGATTAGATGGCGCCATTGTTCAACGAAACGCATTGTTCTAACAATGCTATTTATTGACAACGGTCCAGCATCCTGGTGATCCGAGAACTCAATGTTCCGACAGTTTTGTCCTATTGATCCAATATGCCATTGTTCCGACAGTCGAAATGTCCTACACCGTCCTGTTTACCGTATGGACAGAATCGCGTAATTGTGCGGCGTAAAACACCAGCCAATGGTGGAACACTGAGACGTCGGAATCATGGGGTGTCGGAAAAAAGAACACGTTTGCTTCGTTCTGTTATACAATATGAAAAGGTTTACAGTTCTAAAACATGTTATCTCCACGTCAGAAAAAATGTTCTCAGGGTTTATTTCTTAATGGATTTCTAACCGTTTGGATTGATGCTGTTCATTGTTGTTTTGTCCCGTCTAAAACTGGATGATCAATTGTCCGGAATAAATATGTCTCAACGATGAGGCCATAATGGCTATTTATTTAAATCAATGGAAAGGATGTAATTTCAGCTTCCTTTTTACTATTATTCCTCAGACTATTTTTTATATTATAAAATATGGCAATATGGAATATAACTGTCATCGGTCGAATTAACCCCATGAATGAACAATTTCATGTGACCAGACTGGTATTTAGATGTATTGAAATGGAGTTGAGTGAGTGAGTGAGTGAGTGAGTGAGTGAGTGAGTGAATGAGTGAGTGAGTGTGAGTGAGTGAGTGAGTGAGTGAGTGAGTGAGTGAGTGAGTGAGTGAGTGAGTGAGTGAGTGAGTGAGTGAGTGAGTGAGTGAGTGAGTGAGTGAGTGAGTGAGTGAGTGAGTGAGTGAGTGAGTGAGTGGTGAGTGAGTGAGTGGTGAGTGAGTGAGTGAGTGAGTGAGTGAGTGAGTGAGTTAAACCAAAATTTCATTCAGTTACCCATTTGTTATTTCAACCCGTTACCTGTTATTTGGTATGTCACACTATCATACCATCAATCAAGTCATCTTTTAATACCTCAATCGATCAAATAATCAATATAAATGCCCAGTTACCATTTTTAATCAATGGAGGTTGCAGTTTCCCAAGTATTTTCTCATCGTTTCCAATGAGCAGCTTCAATTCACAGATTCTATCAATAGATTACTTTGTGCGGCTGCCGACTTCCTCGTCCTCAGCCAAACAAGTGCACCAGGTATGGCCAGCAACGGGACTAAGCAACACAAATTAAATCAGCCATTATCTCAGATAATATATTATTATCATAAACAAACCATTCACCTAACTAATGCGATGGCGGACTGTCACCAACGGTATTAGCATCAAAACCAAAAGCAAGACTAAAACCTTTCTCAGCTTACGCTTTGTCAACAGATTTTTAAACCCGAATTTTGAGACTTACAAATGCCAAAATTGTTTTAAAATAAATATGATATATAGAATGGTAATTGTTTAGAATCTCCATTTTCATGTACCATATTTACCACCAAATCTTTGAAATAAATTTGGATATTCAATCTATCAATGTTTCTCGTTTGACGAGCGCCTGATATTATACTCGTCTTCATAAACCTCCACGTACACAGATGATGTTTGGTTTGCGGGAAGACGACCTCACTAATGGGAATGTCCTTTCATCGTGTCTGTTAATTTATCTACAGTGATCTATTCCCGACGCTTTATTATAAAATAGTTTAACTCTTTCCTCCACGACTTTGGTCTTATCTAATAACTTTTTTCTGTTCACGATGAAATCTTGTGCAAAGCGACTTAGGGACTGGTGAGAAACATTAGACATGTCTCGTCGTGAAAAATCACTTCTAAAGGTAAGTCCCCTGGTGAATCGTCCATAATCTAGATTCACGAATTCACAAGGACGACGTTTCTTTTATTTATTGGATTGGGGAATTCGGGATTTAAATGACTCTAGCAGACACACTACGGTATGATACCTGTATAAAGGTACTCCTGATCGTGGAATAGAAACACTGTATAGCATTCCGAACAGCGGTATTGAGCTCACCTGACTTGATTTGTGTGTTTTACATAATAATTTCAGTTGTGTATAATTCACTTTAGTAGTCTCTTTGCCAGCGTTGAAAAATGACACAAACAAACATTTAAGACACGGACGCCTTTCATTTGGCGCAGAAAGGTAGAAAAATCTGGAAAACTTTCAGAATCCATTATATAGATTTACTGTTTTTTATTTTTATTTTGGGTGAATGTCTTCACCGCTAGATCAGAATAAGTCTATCGGGTGCTAACTCTTTCATGATTCAGACAATTACGGATATAAAACAACATTAGAAAATATTATACCATCAGGTGGACAGTGGCTTAAATATTATTATTAATAGTAAGTTGTAGTTGAGCAGGTTTTCAGCCTCAGTCATATTAGAAAAATAACACAGAAAGGTGTTTTAAATGCCACAAGTAACCGGAGAGTGTTGTTGATGCAAGTCTAGACACGATTACTGCATACAGTGTGTTCGATTATCACTGAAGAGATATGGTTAATACTCCCAACTACTAGTAACAGCAACTATTAGCATCAACTAGAATTACGTTTGCATTATGATACACGCCAGAGATCGAAACGGTATAGAATATACACAGGTCAGAAATTATACCGACTCAGTTGTCTTGATTTTCTGGTTGCCGGTTATGTCTTTATTGTCAGTTACACACAAACACCAACACACACATATATTACATAGACGACTGTTTGTTCAGGTTGAGTCCATTGCGGGAATTTCGTATATAAGTGAGTGAGTGAGCTGTTTGTTTAGCCTTGCCACTGTCATACTGAAGAGTAGCATCCTAGGGAAAACAAACGCAGGTGTGTTAATTTTTATATTAACTAATTACGCTGTAGTGCCTCTACCAGACACTTAATTGATATGACACTTGGTGAGGTCACACGACTTCTGCCCGTACGCTGTATGAGACACCCTGTATACGCGAAGGGCTAATATTTTGTATCAACAAAACAATAGTATGGCTTCAAAGGCCAACAAAGGGAATGAATGCGGATGAACTATGTATTTATACATTTATATATTTCCCATAGGTTGGAAGATCAAAGTGTCAATTGAAAGTTAAACAAATGGTTAGAAGGGGGTCGATCTGACCGAAACTGGGTGTCAACATAAAACATATCACTATTATATTATAGCCACATTACTTTACCCAAGTAATTATGTCTCCTTATTTACTTGATGCAATATCGTTTGCAGCAAAGAATATGATACCGATTGCACACAGATACAGATATAATATTAAGATTCGAATGATCCGCAGAGAATTCTGTAATATATTTTGCTGCCTATGATCCAAATTTAATAACCATTTCTGTGGCCACTTGGGTAGAGTGCGGAACAATTTGTCCACGCTGTGCGAGAGGTCGGAGTCTCGTATCCCGGATGTGGCACTATAGTCGGATGATTTTCATCCAACTAGGTAACTGGCAAGGCTTTCTCCTTCGAATATGCCATATATTGTAAATTCTAAATTTATTTACAATTATTTCCCGCGGTGAAGGTATATTTTACAGCCCATATACCTAGCCAGCCACGTAAAATAACTATAATTTTGTCCATTATTATTATATATTAATTTATGTACATATGCTAATTTATTGCTGTTCTATTAACGAATAATGGATGTGCATTTATTATCGTACGCATACAAAAACTACTCATTTAATCAAACACAAACATTGAATTAAGTACAATATTTGATAGATCGTTATTCCGAAATATAAAATGATTGATAAACTATGTCATTTGAAGAAGAAGAAAATCCAGTTTGCAAATATTTATAATAGTACGAAACAACACACAGCATCTAAACATGACAGTTAGCTATAAAAAATTGCTAAAATAATAATAAGATTACTCGCTATATTTTGTGGCATTTAAGTGTTTCAATAATATGAAACATGCCATAAATTTCGGTAAATCATTTCAGATGATGGCCGCGTTTAAAAATGATATAACATCTCTAAATTATCGGCTAAAACATTACTATTTCATGTAGACCATCATCAATTCAATAGGCAGAGGAAAAATAATGGTCGAGTTCTTCTCGGCTGATATCGTATTCAGCGTCTGCAGATATCTCAGCTGAAGGGCACAAGGGGTCTTCCCTACGATGTCAGCTGCATCTTGTAAGGCACGCGATGCCTTGTGCTCTCTTTCGTCAACGATTACCTCAAATACGAATCATCAGTCAATTATTGTATAATTATAAACTAGAATTGCTTGAAATATAGAAATAACTACAGTAGAGTGGTGTTATAATGGTCTTCGGATAATCGTATTTTCCCATATCTGAACGTATTTATTGCCGAGCAGGATTTGTCTCATGAGTCAGAAACACATTGTGAATGATGAAAAGACCTTTAAAAAGAAATGTTGATGGTGGAAATTTTCTGCTGCATGCACATATCTAGATTTTTGTAGTTTGTAGCAAATATATATATATATATATATATATATATATATATATATATATATATATATATATATATATATATATATATATATATATATATTATATATTACAGTAGATTGCTATACTCCTGTTATAAGAGTTCTGCTTCTCTTATAGACAGCTCTGTATTACATGTTTAAAAGGTAAGAAGCCTATACAATCTTTATATGAATGTACAAATATAATAAATTGTTTACGTTGAAGCCTTTAGGTGAGAATGTTTAATTTTATAGGCAGAAATAAGTTACTTTGAACTAAGTATCTCTGCTATAGAGAATATAAATATTGTGCTTGGGTGTTGGGTATCATAGTAGTAGTCTACATCTGGACATCGGACGTGTTCTTTCATATAGCAATGACACAGCAAACTGCATGTATGTTATTTTTACGTTGATTTTATCCGGTATTAGAAAATCCCAAAAATGTTGTGCTATGTATACCAAATAAACTTGTATCATGTGGTGGTAATTCGTCAATCTGGCAAAAGGTCAAATTAAATACAATTAAGCCAATTTATAAAAATATATTACAAAGTTAATACTGGCAATTAAGTATGTGATGAGGAAACCGTGGTCATTATGAATTATATCACCCTCATTCCTTCAGGCTTACAGCTATAGTTTTATATTTGTCGTTTGGTTGTTCGATGATTAACCTAAAATCTATCCGACCAGTCCATAGGTAAAATGGTTATCCTACGACTAACCCCCGGTATAAATAGGGTCAAAACTAGCATATCGAAACATTGACTTGTCGGTAGATTGAATTAGCCATGGTGTCTCTCGTTGCCTCAGCTTCAGCAGCCATTGCTATTTGAAGCTGTGCAGACAATCGGACGTCCTTGCTGTCGTAAAGAAAAAGGCTACATTAAACAATCGTCATCCTATCGTAAGAATTGCTGATAATACGTAATACTGATAACAACTTACATCTCTAATCGCTCCATCTTGACCCCCCATTGATCTGTCGCCTCATCCAAGTGTTCCTGGGATAGACCGACACAATTAAAGACAATGAAACATTATTGTTAAGTTGTGGCAGTGGAGTGGGTGCACTGTCCACTGATGTGGCCGTGAGATATCATATGGAGTTTACAGAGTGGAATAGTTGCATTACCGCCGTTTTTTGTTTCTTATTTACGGAATATTTATCGAAATAGATATCAGATTAGCTGATATGAACTATGTTTTCTTGACACAAGTAGCAATAGTGCCCCACATATTGACTTAAAGTGCTATTTAATAGGATATGGGTTTATTTGTCTCATGACCTATAAGTGGTTGGCACGGTAAATATTTGTCGGATAGTTTAGTCCGCGTTAAGAAAAGAAATTTGTAGCATCAGCAACAGTCTGAGGTATACTACTACTACTACTACTACTACTACTACTACTACTACTAATAATAATAATAGCCGAAATGGCAGTTTCTAACGTGGCTGGCAATCTCTGGTGTGTAATTTATAGCTTCACCACGGAGACTGATTCTAAACAAATGTAGAATTTATGGCATTTTAGGGTGGAGAAAAACGCCACCTACTATATTGCCACGGCCGAGGCGAGAACCTCCAACAGAATGACCGTAGCCGTAGGTAAATAGTCCCACGCTCCTACCCATGAGGCCAAAGAGACACACACGTCATCGCAAATTGTAACATACAGTAAAATATTAATGATGGTAATGGACTGTACCAACCCGGAATAGCCAAGGACGTGTAGTATGTAGAAAGATGGACAGTAACCAAACTGTACCTAAATAAAATTTAGGAATTTCGCTCAGATTCTTCGTACCCAAAACGTTCCTTAGGGTCGACTGAGCCAACAGTCGCGTGGACCTATCAGAAAATGATTAACTATTTTATAGACAAGACAAATAACATTAAAGTTTAACAGAGATATAATATCATAAAGATCCACCTAAAGATCCACATCACCTTATTGTTTGTATTTATTTGGTGACAGGCATTTATTATAATGTTAGAATGACAATACAGCCATCATTTATGAAGAATAATTTTAATAGTAGTAGTAACTGTTGTATTGGTACTATTACTACTACTAATACTTCTACTACTACTACTACTACTAATAATAATAATAATAGTAATAATAATAATAATCATAATCATAATCATAATCATAATTATCATGGTAGTGGTATTAGTAGTGCTGATTATGTTTGATGTGTTACGGCCATCATTGTGCACAAGGTAAGTTAAATGAGCCGTGAGGTATTATAAATAAATCTTGTTATATTAGTAAATCTTGATCCGTTACAGCCACATAATTTAGTAGTAGTACAAGTAATAGTACTTGTAGCAGCAGCAGTAGCAGTAGTAGTAGTAGTAATAGTAGTGATAAATGTAGCAATAGTAGGTGAATGATTTACAAACTAATGATGATTTAAATGAATTTACTTCTCTACATCTGAAATATTTGTAATTAACATAGTCGCATTAAAATTATGATACAAGAGGATCTATAGTAAAATATAAAGAAATGTATCACGTTCGTGTCTGTTTCTTTGTTTGTTTGTCTCTCTATCTTGCTCTGTATACGAAGTGGAGATAGGGTGTATTGTTCGAATGTTGGTTGTAGGTAACAGACCGAATATGTCTATATGTCCATCTATATGTTAATGTAAACAATGGTAAAAAAATGCGAACCCTAGCGGTAGAGATACAAATCTAACAAACAAAAAGGGTTCCCACAAATCACCAAGCTCTTGTTCTGGCACGTCAAAGGTCACTGTTCTGAGATCTACTTTGGTAGAGGTATCCCATTCCTGTAAAAATAGGACAATTATGAGAATGAATGTAAAGATTTACAAAGGAAGGAAGGAATCATTATCAACCGTTCTGCCTTTTGATTATACCTTAATTCTTTAGTTTATAGATATTAAAATAATTTCACTTGTTTATTTATGATTTTAACGTTATCGTGAATATTCGATAAGGGATGTGTGTGTATTTTCCATGTTGTCCGATCATTTCCTTATTGGAATTGATGTATCTTTACGGAAACATTCCGTTTCAATTAAAGTCATTTCATACAGGAAATATAAAGTCGACTGACAATGATGTCTTTCTTGCTGATCTGGCAAGAAAACCAAATACTACATACGACACATTATCTTCTCTATTGATCTTCTAATGGATCTTTATAATAGTACATTGAGGGATCTTGTAGATGAGGACACACCCTTAAGGACAAACGAAAAATGCCAAGAAGACCACTACATCCATGGCACAGTATGGAAATACAGGCTACAAAGAAACACAGAATGTATTGTGAGCGGCTGTGAATTATGACCAATTGGCATGTTCCTTGTGATATATCAAGGTCAGTAAAGCTCAAACTAAAAATACCCTGACATCTGCCAAATCAGAATGCTACAATAAAAAGATTTAAACCTTCAAGAGTAATCAAAGGACATTTTTTCAGTGTTGCAAGTAAAGTATTACATGAAAATCAGACAAATATTACTAACTCAGACAAACATATGCCCTATTGATTTAATATAAGACAATTCTCACAAATGGCATTCCCTTCCAGCATCTTATGACAGAGTTCACCATTGGTGGAAGAGTCCTACCATGTCCAAGGTGGATACATTTGAGCATCTTGTGAAATCTGATGTCAGACAGTTGCTGACAAGGTCATCTAATGGTTTAGGCGCGGTTGACGCTACGACTATATGCCCTCTGAAAGAGTGTCAGGATAAGCCCAGTTAGAAAGATAGTTAATAACTAATTTTATCTTGGTGTTTCGCCAAGACCCGTGAAAAGTGCCTCTCTTAAAACCCTTGAGATAAAGAAAAGTTTAAAATGTTGTACTATAAACAATTACAGACTTTTTTCAAATTTAACATTTGTATTTAAAATTATAGAAAGAACAGGTACACGTGGTCAGAGCACTGAAACAGCCTTGGTTCGTGTAAACAATGATATTTTGATGTCAACTAATCAAAGTAAGCCAGTATTATTTGTTCCTCTGCACCTTTCTGTTCCATTTAATATAATTGACCATAATGCACTTTTCTCTAGGCTGAAAGTTAAGTTCAGCCTGTCAGATAAATTACTTGAATGTCTTCAAACCAATTAGGAACAATATCCAGAGTGGGTTTTTTTCGAGGTATTTTATCTGCTGTTCAGTTATTTTTATCTGGTGTGCCGCAGGATTAATTGTTTTGCCATGTGGTTTTCACAATGTACACACATCCTATTGGGATCATTTCTCATCCTTCTTGAATTTAGAACATTGTATTGCTGAAATTTGGGTATGGATGTCTCAAACTCTTCTAAAATTATATGCTATTAAAATCAATATTATCTATTTGGCTTGACCACATTATGTTAAAGGGCGCGTATAAGTTTTTATTGTAGAAATAGCTTGCTTCTGTCAAAATAATTATTTACACACTTTTCCTAGTCTTAAACAAATGTTCTGCTGAAATAATTCCCGTATTGTAGAATGTATGCGCTGCGCCATCTAGCAAATGCAATCGGCAGTTGTGTCGTCACTGGAGGGCTTTTTTCATCGAATCAATAATACTAGTGAATCTACATCCAGATTCCGATTCGTTGATAAATAGGATATTTTTATGTTGATGAATTGCATGATTATTAGTCGGAAGAAGAGCAGGATACTGGTGGCGAGTCTGATTCATGTGATATACAGCCGTATCTGTTCGAACCAGACGCAGTCAATTCAGCAATGAAAGATGATTCGACTGATTCACACGTAATGGCTGATCATCTTTTTTTCAAAATCAGTTTCTTCGGCCGTTCCATGTCCTGTTGTATTTTATTGTGATAGTTGTCACCAACAAAATGTTCTCTATATATGCATGACGTGCTGGTGGGGCGACATTTGACTCATGTTTGTTGGACAAAACGCGTTCAAGCAGCCGTCAGTTTTTTCGAAGATGGTGGGCAAAATACATGAACGAATATCTTACTTTTCAAACTAATATTGATGCATCTGTGCATAACACAGTGGATAACTATATATTACAATGATTCTATAGACTACTATAAATAAAAAATAAACCGATCATAACACATAAACACGATATTAGGGCTAATATCACACCAGTTCACGCTGTAAACAAAATCAATTCTACAACGACACAAACAATGGCGGCTCTTATCACGTGGTTACGTTTTGCTGCTGTGACGTCACAAACTCCATCGCTCGACCTGTTTTCCTGCATTGTCGTCAAGTAAGAGAAATAATCCCGGGTATTGTTTAACAATATAAATGTAAAGTTAGAAGGGAATGAAAACAATATTGAAAATCCAAATGTTTGATGGCTCTTATACCAGCATATGGATTTCAGAGCATATGTTTTACACACATACTATATGGCGTATCATTGTGCAGTGCCTTTGAATGGCTCCTGTCAATAAGGACACTTTACTAAGTATAAATTAATAATAATAATAATAATAATAATAATAATAGACACTGTAGACTCTTACCTACGTAAAGAACCCATTTAATCTGAACATTTTCGCAGTGAACATATAAATGTGAACTCCACACGTCAGTTTATTAAGTATATTAATCTTTCAAAAAGATGAAACATTCAATACCTGGTCCCTTGGCACCTCCTGGTAGTAAACGACCCAGCCTAAAAATTACTAGCCTCTCGTATTGTTGTACAATCTGCTGAGACAATGGAAACCCGTTAATAAAGGCATACATATTCAATTTGATTAACAATTGTTATACACACGTAGTCACTGTAAGCCATCTAATATTTCATTTTATTACTGCCAACTCAAAATATGGGAACACACACAAATATATATATATATATATATATATATATATATATATATATATATATATATATATATAAATCTAATACAGTAATGTTCATCTCCAGCATATATGCTGAAAAATGTTTTTATTCCAAGTGTCACGATGGCTTGTTCTATGAAGTACGAAACTTTTCCCAAGTGCATTATGGCGTGTTTGTTTTTGTATGAATGATATTGTAATCTAACTGTGGTTATTAAGTAGAACGGTCGTGTACACATTGATCTTCTGTTTAATGTCTCTAGAGGTACAAGCCTTGGCAGATTATAATCGCTGTTTTTATTTAACAAAAGTTTATCTGACATAGTATATGAGTTATGTAAAATCAAGGTTTACGAGTAGGTACTCGTTTAAATCACAGTTTACGTGTTGGCACTCTTTTAAATCAAGGTTTACGAGTTGGTACTCATTTAAATCAAGGTTTACGAGTTGGTACTCATTTAAATCACGTTTACGAGTTGGTAGTCATTTAAATCAAGGTTTACGAGTTGGTACTCATTTATACAACTCGTTTGTGTACGCTATTGATGTTAGTATTTTCATCTACTGTACCAGGTTTACATCATCTTGTTAATACGTCATAAGTCGACGAGTACAGGTAGTCGTCGACTTCCGACCTACAGAACTTATTACTATTCGCCTGTACGACCTGCGGTACGACTTAAAGATGATTATAATATCATTACACAGTATAATATATGGTTTATTTAGATAATGACCAAATTTATCATTCTGATTCTATTGATTTCCTAGGTGTTAATCTTACTGTTTAAATATATTTCAATCAGCATGTTGATAATCGCATTATCAAATATAGAAATATGTGTTACCCTGGCGTTATATCCGATACTAAATCGTTCTATTAGTCAACCAACATTATTGATGCTGTTAATATAATATGAACATAACGTAAAACATAACATTTTGAAAAATATGCAAGGAGATATAAGGAAAAGAGTATGTGGTATTTATTACCCAGCGTTCACATCATATCAATTATTACACTCCTTTACGTGACCTATGTGTTTACGATTTAGATGTGTTTATATGATAAAACTATTCCAGGTACAGTAACACATCGGCATACGCAATTAGGATCTTCACTATTAGACGCCTCTTCTAGTAGATATATCTCGCGCCATAACATGTGCCATGATGGAGTTGTAGACTCACTTAGCTAACTTATCCATTGTGATCATCTCATTACACCTTGGTCTGGTGAATATTTAATGTCAGTTCTGTTGACCCTCTGCATTTTGGTATTTATTTATATTGATATATTCTGACTAAATACGAATCTTCCTATTCATGTGTATTTTAATGTATTATACTATAGTCGTATTCGTTTGTATGTATTTCCCCAATCTTGAGGGTGGTTTAAATAAATAAAATATATATAAATATATGTCTGTCATAGTCATATGGCTAAAATATCATATAACTGCAGTTAATATAATTAACGTTCGTGTATAGTATAGGATCCATACCACTTTCTTAACGGCAATTATCATTGCCGGTGACTAAACTAATTATAGAAGTGAGGGTTAAGGGATGACTAGTTTACAATAGCAAAACCGAAACCTGGAAATATCCAACTTAGTATTATAAAGATATAACATTTGAACTGTTCATCTAGGAAGCAATTTATATGACACCCAGCATAAATGTCTAGAACTTATATTTTAAGTTAGTTTCGGGAATTTATTAAGAGAGAGAGAGGGGGAGAAAGAGCGGGAGAGAGGGGGAAGAGGGGAGAGAGAGGGGAGGGGAGATTATCCAAGAGCCATTTGTCTTCACCAGCTAGGATAAATTAAGTTTACATTAGCTGCCAAATGTTAACTGAACGTGTTACGATCCCATAATATCGAGTTCTATCAAGCGCCCACCCATGATTGTGGTTACAGTACTGACCTTGAGACACGCCATGAAGGAAACAGGTAAGGTGAGGATTATCAGTATCGAGGAGGATACCAGCAGACAACAGGAACAGCCATCATCTGAGCCAGATGATATCTGCATAATATGAAAGAGGGAAATTCTGATATCATCATAACGCGACAAACCAAACTAAAACAATATGCTGCATATGACTGTTATACATGAAGTGTTCTAGTTGGTGTAACGTAAACTATATTTCAGTGATTTGGCCATTCGGTCATCTCGTATCGTGTAATAATTGTTCATTTAATATGGGACAATATACCCCACGAACCTTGGGCCAAAGATGACCAGATAGTGGCCATATACAGCTCACCATTATGACATTAATTCCAATAAGATTGTTCATTCACGCAATATAGACAATAAAAAGCTACGATCCGCATCACTTTAAAGCTTGCCTTTGGCCAATATAACTGAGGGTTTAGAATAATAATTAAAAAAACGATTTCTAATGAATAAACAATCAGGTGTGTGCGTGGGTGTGTTTGTATGTGTTTTCATTCACAATTACTGAGAGATACGAACACAAATAACACGGGGGATCACCAGTTAGCCCCCATAGAGTACTGCCACCTGGTGAATGTATTATTTTGCGAATACAGATACACACATTCGATTTCATTTTTATTGGTGATGATGATGATGATGATGATGAATGGTGTCTTACGGCCACTTTTGTGTACGTGGTAGGTTAAATGGGCCGAGCGACATCCTTAGCGAAGCGAAGTCAAAGATGAAACACCCTTCAGATATGCCCACGCCGAGATTCGAACACGGGTGGTAGTGATCTAATATTAATATTAGTGATAGTATTTGAAATATTAGCAGTAGTAATAATAATACTTGTATTATTATTAGTAATAATATTATTATTAATATTAGTAGTAGTTGTTGTTGTAGTTGTGGTAGTGATAATAATATTGGTAGTAGTAATAATAGATATATAGTAATAATAATAGTAGTTGTTGTCTTAGTAGTAATTGTAGGAGTAATAGTGATTATTATTATTATTATTATTATTATTAGTAGTAGTAGTAGTATTATTATTATTATTATTATTATTATTATTATTATTATTATTATTATTATTATTATTATTAGTAGTAGTAGTAGTAGTAGTAGTAGTAGTAGTAGTAGTAGTAGTAGTTTTAGTCGTACCAGTAGTAGTTGTAGTAGTAGTAGTAGTAGTAGTAGTAGTATTGTTGTTGTTGTTATACCAGTAATATTAGTAGAAATCGATCATTAGTTTATTTGCCCGAAAAAATATATCATGTGTCTGGGGGGGGGGATTATTTATTTATCATCACCCTTATCATTATTTTCATCATTATTAATATGATTTTTATTTCATATTAATAACAATATATAGCAGATTACAATCTAAGATAAAGAAACAAATTTATATTAAAACAATCCTAGATGTAAAATATAATGATGTAATATACGTCTTTAATGTTCATATTTATCAATTATTTACTCGAGAATTTAAGAAATTATGACTGACAGCACACATCCAGTGATGGCTACACTGTCTTCAATACGTGCAGATGGCTGGTTGTGACTATTGTTGACATTACATCTATATGAACAAAATAGACGACATATTGATGCTAAGATTATAATTGTATTGCTAACAGAAGAACCACAACAGTACTAACCAATCAATAATCGAAGAGATGAGATTATATTTGAGACGCGAAGATGGTGTAATTGGAACTTTTATGTTATGTCTTCACAATTGTGATGTAGAAAATTACAATAGGTTGTGATTGGCAGCTTGAATAACCTCCAAAGAGCCTTTTGCCGTGCAAAGTTGAACACATGAAATTTTTAAATCATAATCCCAATCCTAAAAACCATATAACGGCATGCAGCAAGTTTTAAATATTTGATATAAACTATCAAAAGTCGATGTAAACAGAAATGCGTGACTTCGCTATATTTACCTTTCCCATTGAAGTTATGTAAACAATCTTGTATCTGATGTGTAGTACGATTTTGGTTAATAAACTACGTCTAAAGTCTGATCGACCAAACTGTATTAGTTTGCTTTTGGAAGAATTCAATAAAACATCATCTATTTCAGCAAATTGATGACCTATTTTTAAAATATATTATAAACTAGACATATCTGGTGCAAGAAGTGAAATATCATCTACATAACCCAATTATCAGCACAACTATTAATATTTATAACATCCTACTCAGGCAGACAAATGAACTAGAAGTTCATTAATATACATTGTGAAAAGTGTGGGTCACATAACCCAACCTGTTTGAGGCCATTCGAGACAGAATATTGCATTGACATATATATTATTTCTCTTCGAATTCGTATCATCTGGGCTGAGTATAACACAATCAGAAAGCCTACAATCACTGGATAGAACTGACGTGACTGAACTAAGTTTACAAAATTTACTTCATCAAACGCCCCATTGAAGTCTAAAAGTTTGACATAATCATTTGTTTTATTAGATGATCATATTGGAGTATTCGTTTAAGAATAAGCATATACCACGTAGTAACATACGACTTTCTGGGCACAAGCTGCATTTCTAAATATTAAATGTCTTATAATATTTCAACCAGATCAGTTTAACTAAAATCGTACAGAAAATGCTGTTCAGTTTTAGTAGTCAGCACAAGAGTGGACAAACTAAATTTTATTGGATCACCAGATTTACCAATTGTCAGTACGAGAACAGCCCAACTAGCATCAACTATCACCAGTGATGAGCATCGATGAGCAGCCATCGACTATATTAATAATGTTAAATTTATACCAGACCAGCAATAGTAACATCTGGTTGGAGTCAATTAATAAACAATTGTAGAATGACTTATAGTTCTCCTTAAATATATCTTAAAATCTTCCTATATACTACCTAAGGCATTTGACAATATATTGTGATGTCCACGATTGCGTTTTATCTCAGCCCAGCCAGAAATCAGACATATGTTAATCTGTACTGAAGAATGGACACGAACATTGGCTTTCTATAGTTTGTGCCAGAATATGGTGTCTTCTTTGTGTAGGCTTACACATTCGGTCCAAACTGCCCTTCGTTTCTTATAGCCATCAAGTTTAGAAGACGGCATACTTGTGATAGAATGAAGACGTGCTTTGACAATGTTGTCACGATAGCGTTGTCTAAAACGGTGCCGAATATCACAGAAAGTGTCCTAACATTGAAGGATATGGTCGGATTCGTCAGTTACGCAGTTGTCCCGATTATTATGATATTCTACGAGCTGCGTAGTCTTTGCTTTAAGCCATAACAGCCATGACTGTATCGGACTAAAATAGCTGTTTTGGGCGGAGCAATATCGTAATCCGATAAATTATCACCGCCGTGTTATATGGAATATGATTAAAGGCTATCACATAGACTTTCTGGTATTAATCAAGATCGATCGATACAATATCTTGATGAAATGGGACACGATCATGACGATTTCCAAATTAAAGTGCAACTATCGTAACCATGACTACAAAATAACAGACATTAATCATTCATATCAGTAACGCAGTGTAATGACATACCAAGAAACGTATTTTGAAGTATTACATGTGGTCTGACTATCATTACGATTCATCAACTGTCATCAATATGATGGTCAAAATTATGTCAGATACTTAGTTTTATCATTATCCGATATTATGAATCATGATGTGTCACTTTTAGGTGCGAATTAAATTTGCTGATATAATAGATTCATCCCATAGATCGACAGCTTAGTAAATGGATGCCCGTGAGTGAGTGAGGGAGTGAGTGAGGGATTGAGTTATTAAATTTATTATTATTATTATTATTATTAATATTATGAGTGGTTGAGTGTGAGTGACCGAGTGACTGAGTGAGTGAGTGAGAAATGAGATTATTCAGCGTTGGCATATCTGAAGGGTGTTTCATCTTTGACTTCCCTTCATTACCTTCGGAGGTCAATCGGCCCGTTTAGCCTACCATATGCACAGAAGTGGCCGTAACCCATCAATCGTCAATCAATCAACAAGGGCTAATTAAAAACAATCAAGTGACACCGGAATCAATATTTGATCGCTTAGCTCACTGCCGTATTGATGATAAATCCTGGATTTCCCTATTTTTAGTGTTTTGAAGAGGTCCTATATGTATAAGTAATACTGCTTTGAAGAAAATTGCAGAAGTGTATACCTTTTGTGTCTGTGCTTGTTATATATATATATATATATATATATATATATATATATATATATATATATATATATATATATATATATATATATATATATATGCAGGTAAGAGCATTTTTGGCTAGAGTAGGTAGTTGACTCTATTCGTATACTAATGCCGATTGCCATTTTAGTCACAATGTATTGATTAAAATATAGTCCTTGAACCAATATATTGACATTGGTCAGTTGGGGTTGTTAATACAACTGTAAAAATAAAATCAATAAAAGAAATAGTGGGCTTCAGGGTGTTAGGAAATGAACTCAATAATTATAGAATTCAGATAATAAATAGACGCTAATACCTTTATCTCAGTCACACATTATCAGTATATTGTAGGCGTGTAGTTAATAGGATAACAGAAGAAAAAAGCACACACAGATAAGTTGGTATCGGCATTCAGCCTTAAACGGGAAACAAAATGCTGCACAATACATGAAATTTACATCCATCGGTCAGAATTAAAACTGATTACAATATTGCTATTTGTTCTCAGTATATATAACAATTATTGATATATCAATCACCTGTCGTTAACGAAGGCCAAAGGAAGTTTTAGGTATGAAATAATAAAAAAAAACATTTGATCATATATTGATGGTATATTTTCCTTTCCAAGTTATCAGTGTAACATCTGAACTAGCCATCATATGTCACTGACTAATTGAAATGAATCCTTCAGCCTTCAAAAAACATTTATCGTAAAGTTTTCAGTCTAACTTAGAGATTAGTTTATGAGACGTCAATAATTAATCCTACATCATCGCAGTGAATTAGACTAATACATTAAACCTTGACATTCTAAGGATTTTAAACATTGATAGTATCCGGATTAATTCATCTTCAAAAAACACCACCGCATCAAAAAAGCAACAACAACAACACATTCTAGGATAGTTTATTCACTGAAATCGCATAAATGTATTGGCGTTTAATAAAACAAATCGATATTATCTATCGGGGTCTACTTTAAAAACACAACAATATCCAAGAAAAACACTATTCTATTAAATTTATACTTTATAATTTATATAATACTTTTTACGCCTTTCTTCCTGTAACTCTTTAGCCCTTTCGGGGGGATAATCCTACTCGTTATCATTATACTTTAAGGAAGTACCAACTTTCAAATTCAAAAGTATACAGTCACGCACCCACGCATGCGTGCACGCATGCGCGCGCGCACACACACATACACACACACACACATTCGACAGACGAAGTAATTGATTTACCTAGAATGATAGTCGGATCGTGTTCGGTTCGCAAATTTGATTGACAGCGGAAACGACGGTGCCAATACTAACAATTAAGGATGTCTCATATTTCGTTTTTGATTTTGAAATCTGATATTGATTTACCTAGAATGATAGTCGGATCGTGTTCGGTTCGCAAATTTGATTGACAGCGGAAACGACGCTGCCAATAATAACAATTAAGGATGTCTCATATTTCGTTTCCGTCTTCGTCGGTTCTACGGATACGATTATTGTATCCCGATAATAAGAATTGGCGTCATCTTTTCACTAAATTTACGTTTAATGGTCCCGTTAGACGCCTCCTGTTGACAAGTGTCATAACGACGATTGACACGCCAATCGCTCGATCCTGGAACAATGGAGTCTTCAATGATTTATTTGATGGCTAACCTAATTGGTTATGTTCGTTTTGTGTTCTGGATCTGATAACGGGATTGCGTGTTAGGACGGCGAGACCCAACTTTATGAGGAGCATCATAGTCGTCCGCTGTCAACAAGTAGTCGTCAGTATTGATATCCATATAGTCTTTGAGCTACGGCGTTCTGGATTACGGAATGATTTCTGGGAATTGTTATAAATATTTGTATGTGTGTGGGTACTACGGTATTATTTATTATGTGTGTGCTTGCGTGCATGCGCGCGCGGGGGTCACACTTTATGATATGGTGTATGGATTTACGAGAGTAAATGGGTGTGAGAGAATGTACCAGTATATTACTGCCTCCGTGGAATAAAACTGCCTCCCCACCAATACCATAGTAAATAGCGATTTAATGCATTAGTGGTAAATTAGACGAATGTTGATAGTGAAAAGATAATAAATAACAAGACAAATTATCACTACCAGTCATACTATGAATTAAATGTGTTTCTCTCAATGCGCACCTGTGATGCTAATATGAGGTAATGCGTATAATGTATGTATGAATTGAGAATAAATACATGTTTTTCTCATTTATCTTATTACATGCGCGTTAGTAAAGCATGTCTGAGTTACGCGTGTGTGTGTGTGTGTGTGTGTGTCATATAGAAGAGTCATCATGATGTATTCTTAGACACCTGACACATTCTCTCTCTCACTCTTTCTCTCTCGCTCTCTCCCTCTCTTTACCGCCATTTAGCCTACCATATGAACAAACGTGGTCGTAAAACACCAATCACTTTCATCATTTATATATATATATATATATATATATATATATATATATATATATCAGAGAGAGGGAGAGACGAGAGAGAGAAAGACGGGGATATATATATATATATATATATATATATATATATATATATATATATATATATATAGAGAGCGAGAGGGGAGGGAGGGAGGGAGTGAGAGAGGGAGGGAGGTAGAGAGAGAGAGAGGCTCATATCTCAAAGCTTTATTTCCTTCCATTATAATTCCGTATGCTCTTCAGGATCTATTAATCCGTTTATCTTTCCCATATCCTGTCATTTATTGTTTTGTTATTTACCGATTCTCCATTTTAACCCGTTTTCCTTTCCGCACCAGAGGCTCGTAATAAGCACCTTTTCCGTTGAGCTGGCATTAGTATCCTCTGTCGCTTACCGGGAACCTATTTAATGATTGCTAGCTTCTCTCTCGTCGCAATCAATATTCATATCATTCATCTTCTTCTCATATTGTGTCGTGATAATGTGTTTGTGATGATTTTGTATGCCCTCTAATGCAAGTGAGGCAAAAAGTTAAGAAACAGTCATCACCATTTGTTATGTTAATAAAAAATATATATATAATGTTCTCTTTATTGTTTCAGAAAATATGAAATTATCGCAATTGAAAACATTGCCTATCAGAAGATGACTCGTGTTTATGGCTTCATTTCTAGAAGATGGTGTTTGATATTGTCTGCCCAGAAGGTTTCAATATATTTGGTATATCCCTAAGTCTCTTTCCCTGTCCACTTCGAGTTCTGTCCTGGTAGATTCACGTCAATCTAGGTTTATGATAATTCTATATATCCGTAGCACATTCCTTTTGAATATGATACCGCCTCCACATAGATAACTATTGATAATCATAATATATTGGTAATATTCTTTGATGTCGAGCTTTGCTCTATTTTCATCTCTTTAAAAGAAATTGTTTTTCTCTCTTAATGTAGCTGAATGATATGGCTTCTTCAAGGGCTTCTCTAGTTTTGTTTCTGATTTAATGCTAAATCGTGATCCAGTACAATTCTCTTGAATTTGAATGCTGCAACGTTAAATTCGCTTCTCCTTTATAATAATAATTATGTATATTTAATAAAGCACCCTTAATAGCAGGAGCCATTAAAAGGCGCTGTACAAATAATATGTAATTTAATAATACCCCAAATAATGTCTGTAAAAACCCTGTAATGATTTAAAAGATAATAATTATTTATCTGTGAAAGCGACATTAAATAGGTGTGTTTTTAGAAGAGACTTAAAATTTCCAAGAGATGACACATTTCTAATATTTGCCGGCAACTTATTCCATAAAGTGGGCGCTGCAACGCTAAACGCACAATCACCATATGACTTGAGCTGAGACACTGGCACCTGCAATAGTATCTGACTGGATGAGCTGAGTTTTCGGGATAATTTTCTAATTGAAACCAGTTGACACAGGTATTCTGGCGCCATATCATTAATGGATTTATAAGTTATTAACAGAATCTTAAAATGGCTACGCTGTCTAACAGGTAGCCAATGTAGTTTGTGAAGAATTGGGGTGATATGATCATATTTTCTAGTATTTGTTACAATGCGAGTTTTATTCCTTTGGCCGTCTGCATTTGTACCACAGAATTGTGTCCTACCTTCGTGGTTCCTGCTTCGATTTCGATTTGGCTTTCACGATCTTATTTACTTCATGACATTGCCATTACGACTATCTTCCAGTCTTTAATAACCTAACTGGTAGCGCGGTTGGCCACATATCTATAGCACCTGAGTTCAATACCTGTTCGCGCTATGTCAGAAGGGTGTTTTATCTTGCACTTCGCTCCATTACATTTTGAAGGTCGCCGGGTCCATTTAGGCTTATTAATTCCTGGGGGGGGGGGAGTTCTCAGTCGATTGTTTATACTGATTGCTTATACTGTAAATAAAGTATTGGAGATATGGTAATATATATATTAATTATGGTAAAGCAATATTCGTACAGATTATTATACGTGGAATTAATAATTGTTGTTGTTGGTGTGTTAATCGTCGTTGTATACCAGATGCTGATCTTTCTAATTGTTTCCTCATTAAACATACTACTATTTCTTGATGCGATTTGATTTTTGTTTATGTGTTTATTTATTTTACTGTATTCTAGACCATCCTGTTATCTGTTATGTCAGTGAGATGGTAACCTTTTGCGATACGAAGAAGAGATCAAGCTCGCGGAGGTTTGTTTTTCACATACTCTTTTCATCCCCTTTTCATTCTGTTGTTCGGACATCAATATGTTGCCCCCCCCCCCCTACCAGTGAGAAAATAGACTTCAAAGAATATCATTAGACGTCGGGACTGTCCATTGTTCAAACACGTGCCAAGGCTCGAACGGAACAACTCCAACAGTTGCCAGTTATTCCTTGAACAGACACAGACGATCTGTCTCTATTCGATGACGCGGGCGACAGCTTTATTGGCGAATCGAATGTCAATCGATGTATGCCTTCTCCTGCGACCAACGTCCGGAGTACCGAGCGAGCATTGCGTCGACAACAAAATCTGGCGAATAAAATGCGTCCTAATTGCTAGAGGCGCAATGGATATCGTCAGCCCAGACAGGCCAAGAACCGAGACAATCGTTTATCATAATCTTACTTGGCGGAGGAGTTGATGGTTGATAGTTATGTCTCGACTGGTGATGATACAATGATGTTCAATCGTCTCTTATCAATCTGTCGACAAACAGCCGATGTCGATCAGCTTGAAGCCATTACCTGGGCTGGAAACGAATGCGTCTAAATCTGCAATAAGGTGTGCACCTACGCGCGCTAATGCACCGAGACACTCATACATGGTAACGTGTTAACGCATTCATGATAGCCCCAATTGCATATTTAGACGCATTCGTTTCCAGCCTGGCAATATACAGGCCTTTTCATCACTTGATACTTTTAATATCGTTGTAATAAATTATTAATTAGTACCAGAAATAGATCAAACGATTTACCACTTCATCTCAATTGTAATATCTGAAATGCAAAACCTTAAAAGGTTGTGCCAATTACAATGTTGGCGGTGTTCATCATGGAAGAATATATTGCTTTCAACTATATAAAATTGACGTGTGCGCCCGTGTGTGCTGTCATCATCAAAATAGCAGAAATCAACATCTGGTGGCTGTGCCCAATAGGCGACAGCCAGAAATCTCTCCCCAAACTTCGACAAGACAAGGAGTGTGTGAGTTGTTCAAGCGTCCTTGCACGGGGGATTGTGGGTAAGGGTGTGTGCGTGTGTATATGCATGAGTGTGTGCGTATTGAATATATGCTGTTGTGGTGTGACAACGTAACGCAAGATGACATACAGAAGTGTCCGGAAACCAAAATCGAAACTCGTCCGTTTGAGGTTGACATCGATAAACAAGAAGGTGACAAATCATTGTTTTTTTCGGATACCTACAAGTGATCTACGAAGATAGTCGTTTTAATCAACCATAGTTCGTGCCTCTTTCGTCGTTCGGCTGCCTACGTTTCTCACGTTAGTACGTTGAGGCGAGGGAAGGTGTGAGACTGATATATATCCACCCACCCCCAATGAGCCTCATCCTCCTCCTTTCCGCCACCTGTTGTTTGAGCTTCTTTATTACGGATGTACAATAAGAAGTGATTCTTGGTGTGTAGTGATGTGGTCCTAATAACAATACATTAGCACAAATAACAAACAGTTGAGTACTGTCCACTAAGAGCTATAAAACGTGGAATGGTGGAACTTTGTATGGGTGATTCTTTTAGGGCTGATTTCTGCTATAGTGTGTATTATTCATTAAGTGATAGTAACTTGCTCACTATAGTCAATTCTCAAGTAGAAAGTTCTGTGTGTGTGTGTGTGTGTGTTTCTGAGTGTATATATATGTGTGTGTGTGTCTGTTTATCTGTATGTTAGTCTCTCTCTCTCTCTCTCTCTCTCGCTCGCTCGCTCGCTCTGTGTGTGTGCTTGTGTGCTTGGACGCGTGTGTGCGCGCGCGAGTTCAGAGACTACAGCAGACAAGCCGTTGTTCCCCAAACGTTATCCAATGATCTGTTATCACAGTGTTGGCATCTCTAAAACAACATCTGCCTGTCCGTCGAGCATCATTTATTAATCATTCGAACTCGCCATGGTGACAGTAAATATACACACAATGACCATATAAGGTCTGATAGAGGTACAGTATATTGCTAACACGGAGATAACTTTACGGGGAGTTCGTATATTTTGCCTTCTACGGGATCATCTACACCCTCGCTATAAACAATGAGGAAATTGGTAGCCTTGCTCATGATGATGGCAACATTTGGAATGTCACGTAAGTAGTTCGATTTGTAATATAAACGGCTTTTATCTAAATTAATAATATGGTCATTCATAAAAGAGAACTACCTATGTTACGCATTTAATTAGAAATAAGGAAGCTACACTTAGGAACTTGATTTAACAGATACACCTATTAGATTAAATCGCCGATAGCTAATTGCTCTGTGTATTTACTCATGCGGTTTACTTCTCGAACCTTTGGGAATAAACTAGCCATACACAAAAGTTGCTTGCAGCGCTGAACGTCTTTGGAAATCATCGCTGTAACCTAGCTTATATAATAATGTGCCGGCAATTTAAGGCAGCCATGAGTGAATTTTAAAAAGGTCAATAAATTGTTTCGTATGATTAAATATTTATCTCATGATAATTATTTATTGATAATAAATTTATATTTTACTCAATTTAGCCTATTTTGTGGCTGTTAGATGATGATGGTGATGATAATGATGATGCTTGGTATTTTACGGCCACTGTTTTGCACATGCTCGGCTAAATGGGTAGAGCGACCTCCAAAGTTATGAAGCGAAGTCAAAGATGAAACACCCCTCATATATGCCAATGTCGGTGTTAGGTCGTTGGCGTCATATCCCGAGCCCTCCAATATAAAAAAGCAGCAAAACACCCAATTCAATATCATAAGCCTACTTCGATTCTGTGTGTTATGATTTAAAAGATAACAGTTTTAGGGTCAAACAGATTCATGACTTGTAGTAAAGTGGTGGTTATGTGAGTAGTGTACACAACCAAGACACAACTTGAGTGTTTACTCGTTAGAAGGTAAACGTTAAAAACGAAGGATTAGTCAAACTTCGAAAATTCGCCCATAATTTAGATGAACATCATATTTCAGCGTTTAACTGTAATGTAATCAATCAGATATTAACATCGAATATTCATCGTAGCCCGTTACGAAACCAGGTTAGCCAAGGTGGGATACTTCGGTGGCTCAGTGGCTAGAGCAGTGGGCTCCAAACGGGCAGGTCGCGAGTTCGAATCCTTCACATACCTGTGTTTGTGGGACATCTGGGGAAGCCAGCCCTCGGTCGTATATTCGAAATTTGATAATTGCGACAATATCCTCGAAAAGAATCGTGACAAGTGGCGCAGCTAGTACAGAGGTTGGGCAACATCATAGTCCAGGTACAATGCAAAGTTCGTCAACAAACGATCAGATGGAGTGAAAATTTAGCAACGATAAGCATCGAGGCTAAATGACTCGACAAATGACTCACCAAAGTGAATGATTGTCATGATACCGTAATAGTTGTGATTTCTCGTTGACTCTAGCATGTCGATCTCAGCGTGAATTTGTGATGGGCTTCCAAGAGAACTATCACGAAGTGGGAAGCCTCACCGAAGGACGACTGTATCTCACCAATCCGTCAAATGTTGATGTTAATGTCCGAGTGGTCACTCCCCTGATAGAGCCGGGTCTCGATAACCGGGTCGTGGTTTCTCCGGCACAGTCAACGTACATTATCATTTCTTACTCGCTACACTGTCGCGGTTCAGGATACGAAATGAAAGGTTGGCACCTTTTTTCTATATACGTAAGAGGTTATTAGTTTCATTCTATATTACTTATAAGATGTTTTGTGATTATATTAGGGTTACCTGATGATGTTGATTGATGATGATTGATGTTTTACGGCCACGTTTGTGCACAAGGTAGGCTAAATGGGCCGAGCGACTTCCAACGGTAATGAGATGAAGTGAAATACGAAACAACCTTCAGATATGCCCACGCCGGGATTCGAACACGCGTGGTAGTGTGGTCTGTGGTCCAGCACGCTACCGCTAGACCACGGAGGCGCCCCATATTAGGGTTACCTACTACTACTACTACTACTACTCACAAAAAAATTATTATTATTATTATTATTATAAAATGATGTTATTCATTTTATTCACACCGTAACCTAGGTATATACATAACATCTGACGGAGATATCGTAGTGGAAGCAAACAGCTTCTCTCCGATTGGTTCCAGCTCGTGGGAGGTTCCGCCAATCAATAAACTCGGTAAGGTACACGTCATCATGACGTACGTCTACAAGACGATTGAGGAGAACCAAGGTCCGTATGAAATGATAGTAGTAGCATCAGAGAGAGATACCTTGGTGAGCATCCAACTGAAGGGGGCATCGGCCTACCATCTCACATTTAATGGCATCACTTATAGCCAGGGAGATAACATGGAGATCACGCTCGATAGATACGAAGTGGCTCAGGTAAATTAGGTTTGATTTTCGATGGCATCGCTATACATTTAATGAATTGTATGTGATAAATGAAGTTCAGTGATGACTAAAACATTTATAATGATAATAATAATAATAATAATAATAATAATAATAATAATAATAATAATAATAATATTAATAATGTAGAATTACCAGAGTACTTCTGTTAGCAGTGGTAATTAAAAGACCCTAACACAATATTTTAAAATAGTTAAAGTGAACTTAGACTTAAGGCTCCAAAAACATTTATTAAAGAGAAAAACGTGAAAAGACAATATTTAGTAAGTGGAAGATGTTACACTAAGTGAATCTCACAATCTATTCTACACATCACTTTGATCTCATAGAACTATATTTATATAATGTTTTAGGCCAGTGACAACAACAAACAAAAAATTGACAAAATCGATATGGTATCTTATATATAATAATAAATATGCTCATTTATTTACACAATGGCGTTAAAACGTGTGGATGATATTAGTATGGCATCCTATCAATAGTGTTCAGATAATATACCATTTTCGGGATGCAATTCACCTAATTGTGTATATTTTCAAAACTGGCTCATTCGTCCTCTCGCTTAGTGCAAGATGTATCCCAGCAGTAAAAATCAACATTAAAACCTTTCGAGCGAGGCACTGGAAACGTCGTTCGCGAATTTGATCCCTTAAAGTATGGGACGGAAACTCATTTCTTACGTATTTGACTGATCAGAGAACAAATGAGATGTTCAATTTAGAATAAAACATCAGTTTTTGCCTTCATCGCGGAGGTTTCAAGTATATATTAAATAATAATGCATGTTTATATAGCGCCAGAACCAGGTAATCCTGTTCTGAGGCGCTGTACAGTATTATTATCCCTGATTCAGAACTGTTTCTACCCAGCACACATCTCAACTCCCCAGGGAACATACAACACATGCCGCCATTATAGGCGCAAAGCGTTCTCATTTTATGGATGAGTGAACCAGTCACCATATGATAGCATTGCAGCTCGCGGAGCTTCGAACCCGCGACCCTTCGGCTACGAGTCCTACAGTCTAGCTAACTGACCTATCACGACTCGTATACTTACTGCAATTTCGAGTATCGTATACATACTACGATTTCGCTGACGATTATTTCCGTTTTGCTGCAGCATTTCTGATGCAACATCACAGTCTGTTCCACTATATTTGATGGAAGTTGTTTATATTAGTGAGCTTTGCCTAGGTACTGACAATTACAAAAAAAAAAATTTAAAATATTGTAGAAATGATGCTAGCATCATATTCTGTAATATGCTCTAGAGCGTTAAAGTATCTGAGGTTTGTTTTTGATAAAGAGTATTTTCAGGTTAAACAGGTGTGTAACATGACAACAATAACATTGTGTATGCTGCACGTCTTACTTTAAGTTGAAAATCAGCCATAAAGCTCCAAGTTGATCATATTTGTAATAATCCTGGAGGTCGAGAAGAGCCGCTATAAAATTAATTTCAATAGATAAATACCTATAATCTGTTTGTGGAGTATAACAATCTCCCGTCGCAGGAATTAGGAAAAAATTAAATATCATAGATACTATCTTAATCTGAAAACAAAGTTATCTCAACTAAAAATAAGTTCTCGCTAGAACATGATTACATCCGTATTACTAGACTACTCGCCAATATATCGGGATGGCTTCCGGATCGTGCGTCTAGGTATAGGAAATCATTTCTTACGTATTTGACTGATCAGAGAACAAATGGTGTTTAATTTAGAATAAAACATCAGTTTTTGCCTTCATCGCGGAGGTTTCAAGTATATATTAAATAATAATGCATGTTTATATAGCGCCAGAACCAGGTAATCCTGTTCTGAGGCGCTGTACAGTATTATTATCCCTGATTCAGAACTGTTTCTACCCAGCACACATCTCAACTCCCCAGGGAACATACAACACATGCCGCCATTATAGGCGCAAAGCGTCATATTATGGATGAGTGAACCAGTCACCATATGATAGCATTGCAGCTCGCGGAGCTTCGAACCCGCGACCGCTATCGCTACAGCTACGTCGATTAACGATATCAGACTCGTATCCTGCAATTTCAGTTCGTATACATTACGATTTCGCAGACGTTACTATAGTGAGCTTTCTGATGCAACATAAGATTGTTCATAATTGCTGATTCTGATAATATGTTATAGGTTAGACTGAGTAGTTTGATAGAGTACTGACAGGTTGAACATGAAAATACTTGTGAAAATGCTGCATCATATTCTGTAATAGATCAGCGTAAAGCTATCTGATTTGTTTGATAAGAGTTTATTTCGAATTCAGAATCTATAACAGGTGTTTTGCAGCTTATTATACAGTGATACTCCTTCACGGATCTACATTGTTCTAATCTACCAGTCCGTATTATAGATCTGAATACTTCATGGTAGATAAATTGGTTCTACTGACTTTATGAATTACTATCTTTGACCATTAGTCTTGTCGATCTTGTGGACGTTTGGCCAATATACGGACGCTCGTATGAGTTGTCACGTTTTCTCGAGTTCAAGGTGGGCCTCATAGAGTTGGAGCATGGTATCCTGTTGTCATGACAATGAGACTGTTCTACCATTGTCTAGACATACTCGTGACTTTGCCAATATGCTCGTATTTGTCACGTTTGCCATATAAGGAGCTCTAGAGTTGCGTTTTTCGAGTTCAAGGTGGCCTAAAGTGGAGATGTATCGTTTCGAGGTCCGATGAGACTGTCTTGTGGCAACTATTTGATCGTTTCCTGCTAACAGCCCAGACCGCTTGTTGAAAAGCCGGCATTGTGTGCTCTGAGACGGACAACGTTCGGAGCCGGACTCGTTTTTCGGTGCTGAAGTCGACAAGGTTCACGTTGTTGGTAATGTCACCGTTATCGCATATCAGCACTTCATCCACTGTTACATCCATTGGGATCTCAGCATTATTCTCTAAATTTGGAAAAGTGTATCTGATATACTCTTCTGGCTATCAGGTCGGTCGGTACACAAGCTGGAAGTCGTATCTCACAATCTTGATTAGGGTCGCTGTAGGTGCGTGGAGGTGCGTTCTCTAACAGCTTCTTGTTTATAATTTACAGGGGCTTGTGATTCGTTAACAAACGTACCCTGACTGTGTCGGCGTGTCTTCGGTGCAAAAGCCTCAGGTTCGTTGTCCTATAGAAGGCATGCATCCAGGACTTTCTGCGATGCATCAACTTCTAGGACTGTCTCGATCTGTGTGTTGTAGTATGACAGACACGACTCGACGTTGATGAATCTTTTGAGATTTTCTTGGGTGCGCTGGTGATGTTCCCGCCATAGGAATGGAACGTCCCTTTTAGTAATTATCTCTGCTATGCCATCTTCTCTGCGAAATGAGGTATGTATGCCGTACAATTGTTCATTAGGCCAATAAAGTGTTCCAGATCATCATTGTTTTCTGGTGAAGGCATCTTCTCGACGTCCCCAATTTACTTCGGTGAGGTATGATATCGTCTTTGCAGTATACTGACCCAAAGAAGTTAATCTTATTGGTATTGATGACGCATTCCGCTGATTTAACACGAGACCTTCCTCTTTGGGAACTTACTTAAGCCGAAGCCAGTAGTTGTGCTTTTCCTGGTTGCGTACGTCATCAGCAATGCTAACACAACTAACATTCTATCCATTGCTTGTTGAAAGAGGTCCTGTGATACACATCGAATGGGAGTAGTTTGTAGCAGTACCCGGCGAAAGGTATTCGAAAGGTTGTCATCTCTTGACTGGTCTCTTTGAGGTTGCTGGATCAATATCCCGATTTAGTATCTATGTTCGACAATATGCGAGCGGGGGGGGGGATTTGGTGTTGGGTTCCTCGATAGTGATGATTAAAACAAATATCCGATATAGCTTTAGACAGTCATTGAGATGCTTATGTTCAATACACATCCTTAATGTTCCATCTCGCTTTACACTTCTTGATGCTCAATTGTCCTGATGATTCCAGTGCTCTCCATTGCATCTAGCTCTTAATGTACTGATGCGGAGTTCATTGTTATATTGTATAGGTTGGTATCCTCATAGATCTATTGTCACTTATCTCATCGGTTCGCTTGCCCTCATGCCCAGGATTGCTGGCCTTTGTACATCATCAACGTAGAACCTGTATTTGCGCCACTGACAATCCTTATAAAGATTATATTATATTTTAATTTTCCATACTTAATGGTACATATAGTTGGGTAGGGTGTTGCGTGGTGTCGACTTTCAGTATCAGTCCATAGACACTTTCCATGTCAGCACATACATATCGAGGCTGGCATACGCTTCATTACGCGGAATATATTTGTGTGTCTGTATGCTACAATAATTATGCAGTACGTTTCACCTTCTGTTGCGTAAGCATTTGCCTCGTTTTCAGTGCGGTAACCAGGTAACTTATGTATTGGCGTTGATGGTTTTCTGTCACGTCTACTTGTTCTTCTTTGATTGATTTGATCACTTTGCGCGCGATCTGCAATCTTCTTCTTATGACAGCATGTTTCTCATTGTCCATTGACGTCACAATAATTACCCCTTTCCATGCAGATAGGACACCGTCGCGGTGAGTGTGAGAGAGCGATATTTCTACACACGTTGGAGCGCCTCCGGGTTCTATAGCACGGCTGTTCTCAGATCATTGCTACTTGATTGCAAATTTCGGCGTGGGCATGTCCGAAGGGTATTTTATCTTTGACTTCGCCTCATTACTTTTGGAAGTCACTAAGCCCATTTAGCCTAAAATGTACACAAAAGTGCCCGTAAAGCACCAATTATCATCGACATCGCTTCGTATTTGCCAGCTTCTTGCAATGCAATTTCAACTCGATATCCTTGCTTCTGGTCGAGAAGGCTCTTCGGCAAGGCTTGATGCAGTGTACTAGCTACGATCGATTCTATTATCCTCTCGTCCAGTTTTCGTTCATTGAAATCGCACAAACTTCCTTTTTTTGCGAGATTACAAATGCATCAGTAGTTACGCGCTCACCTTACGATATCTCATCAATTCAATTCAATGGATGTGGAACTTCAAGCGGATGTCAAGTTGACCCCAAAACAATTGATACAGTTTTGCAGAATCTTTCTTCTCTTCACCAGTCAGTGTTGACGAGTTGATAAGTTGGCAACAGCTATCCGAATTTTCTGGTCTGTATTCCCCGATCGGTCACTCCTTCAATGGTTAGCAGGGGAGTTGTGCGTTGTTTAAATATCCTATCCAGTCCTTCATAGGATGTTTAGCTACTGTACCTATGCTTTAATTTATTACTGACTATTAAGTGGCATAGCTTCTTATAGTGAACCAACTTACTCGTTGGTTGAATTCGCACACAGAACAATAATATGTAGCCTACTTAGCTCTGCCGGTAATGGGTGAGTAAGTCACAGGACCGCTGCTACCATGTAATGATCCTTCAGGTATGTTGACTATATAGACCACAGAGATTTGAATATGATCGATGACCATAGTCGAGGAGGTTTAACTAACTGCTAACTTTGTTTCGCATCCGCCATAAAACATAATAATTCTATAGATAAATACCTAAATACCTATAGTCTGTTAATAGGGTATCACAAAGATATTAACATTCTAAAATATGGTGAAGACATTTACACAAACATGTAGCTACATTGAAATATGGTATTATAATGCTAACACACAATAACATAACAATGAAACATGCAATTTGACCCGGGATCAGGATTTTATCTGTCATTATATATAAAACTTTCAAAATGATCATCAGTGGTGACCTCAATAATCTTTTCGTTGGCTGTTAACATTCCAGATACAGTGTCTGCGAAGCAGCGGCTGCGATATGTCCGGATCCGTTGTTATTAGCAACCACCCAGTTTACGTCACATGCGGAGCGGTGCAGTCCTCAGTTGGTGTGTCGAACTCCACCAGTAACCTGGTCTCCTATGTGCCACCTACCGAGCGAAACGGGAGAAATTTTGTAATTGCGCCCATTGAAACGCGTCTCAACAGCTTGGGTGGAGTTATTGGTATGTTATCAAGGGTTATCGGTAGCTATCGATCGTCGTATATTTAATTGCCTAAGCATAGCAATGACCAGTGTGTGTTTGTCGGTCTAGATATTAAGTCATGTGGTGAATTGCTCAGACGTATTTATAGCCTTACTTATGTATGACACAGCAAAAAAATCTATCAATTTAGGCAATGTAAATATATAATGTGCAATTGCGCTGTGGAATATACTGAAGGAAGAGAACAGATTTCTCTTATTTTATTGCGTTTAAGGAGGTATATTTATATTTATATCTATATATCTATCTATCTATCTATCTATTTATCTATTTGTCTATATATATATATATATATATATATATATATATAATAATATATTTTATATATATATATATATATATATATATATATATATATATATAATATATATAAAGAAGAAAGAGAGAGAGAGAGAGAGAGAAGAAAGTATATATATCTATATATATATATATATATATATATATATATATATATATATATATATATATATATATATATATATATATATATATATACCATTGAATTAATGTATTTCGTGATTAACATTTGCAATGAAATACGACGTATGCATTCGATATGTAAGGATTAGTACTACTCTGGCTGACCAGGCGCTCCTGTACTTTTAGTTGGAGGCGTACTGAAGTTTTCGATCTGCTCAACTTATAATTTTTACAGCTCTCGAAAGCAACACGACGCTGGAACTCATCAGAGCCGACGGTTCGCATGTGTTAACTGGCGTCCTGCTATCAGCCTTTCAATACAAGAAATATAACCTCCCGTCATTCATGTACATCCATCTGAAATTGAGCAAACCAGTAATGGGAATTCAGTACGCAAAAAGTAGGCAACCAATGGTTGGAGTGGAAGTTTTCTTTCCTCCTCCTCATATACTCGGGATGCATTCGTTGGACAAACGTTTGTCAGCTAAAATTTACATTCGCCAAACCCTAATTACAGAACATAAATATTAACTGGAAGTATGACATGCGTCTTCATGTAATAATGTAACGGCTATTCGATTATTGTTACTATTATTATTATTATTATGATTATTATTATTTTTATTAAATTAGTGCTATTATTATAACTCACTATAGGTGTAGGGGCGGATGCACACGAAAATAGCAATGCCTTTTTCGTGTTTCCTGATTCAGTGGAACAGTTCCGCAGCAGTGATTACACGTTCACTACACTGGCTCACTCTGGCGGCTCATTTACTAATTACTTACAGCTGGTAGCGCCCACGTCGGCTATTTCTGGAATATTTCTCGATGGTCAAGAAGTTCGGGCATCCTGGAAAGAATTGGTCTCTTTGAATATGTCTGTAACGGTAAAGTTATTGGTTTACTAAAGCTAGGTGGCAAAATTTGATGTAGTAGTAGTAGTAGTAATAATAATAATAATAATAATAATAGTATTAGTAGTATTAGTAGTAGTAGTATTCTTTTTGTTGTTGTTATTATCATTTTGGTGGTGGTTGAGTGCTGAGCTTCCAACTCGATAAAAACATACAACCATGAGTCATACATTAATACACCTATGTAAAGATCAGCTTTGTATGACTCATCTTGACACTAATATGCAAATATTGGATATTAGCAGGATAACCGACTTTTACAAGGGTAATAAAGCACTCGGTTGATTATCATTTCATTCAGAGAAAAATACCCCAAAACCCATGGTAAATATATATATATATATTTAAAACATCAGATTTATTTTCTTTATAACAGAAATACATTTTTCAAAGTAACTTGACTTCTGGTAAAACCCAGATAAATAATTATCAACTATGGACTTTCGGATAAACAATGTTCTTGGTTTATTCCATCTGGAGGTTTCACATAAAGACTGTGCCGGCTTCCAAAATGTGAACATCCAACATAAAGCTATCCACAAGAGAGGCCGAGCTCTTCCAGTTCAACTTCAAGCCTGGAGATTTGCTGATCGACAAGGCGCAACTTAGCCGTATGAGAAATTAGAGTCTCTTGAATTGATATGCCATATCAATGAGAATACTAGCATTAATAACATTAAGCATGAGATTATTAACAGCCAGTCTTGTTCCACAGTATAGGTACGGTAGATCCAAGTTAGGCTTCAATTGTACTAAATGGCGCGTGATGTTACCCAAAAAGCGTATTCATATTCCAGCGTAAAATATTGATCGTTCCAAATAAGATCGATACTTTCCATAAATTCATTGGCCAAAGGTGGAAAAAGAGAATATATATTTTCCAGGATAAACGTTCCCAGATTTGAAAAGGCAAAAAGGAAAGCAGAGTACTAAGTAGTTCTTTTGGCACTTTGCATTTGTCATCAATTCATCAATTAAGGAATCGCTGAATCGATCAATCTTTCCATTCTATTGATAGTTTGGTTGAACATTTTTAACCCAAGAAATATACCACAACAGTAAATTTATAAATTGTTAGTTTTAATAATAACACAATTACATTATATAGCAATACTTTTAATAGTTAATGAGAGGTTGGTGAAAATGAAGCTCTTACCTGTGTGAAATGTAATAAATTATTTAAACTGAAAAAAGAAGCATAAATCAACAGCATTCTGACAACCGTAGAAACTTAAGTATAATGTCTATTATCTGTTGTGACTGATGACGGTATAGTAGGATTAGGGTTAGGTTAGTGTTAGCCTAGAATAAGGTCATAATTAGGTTAGGATGAGGATTAGGTTAGAATTGGGTGAGGATTTGGTGAGGATTTGGTTAGGATTTGGTTAGGATTAGGTTAGTGTTAGCTTATAATAAAGTTAGGATTAGGTTAGGATGACGTTTAGGTGAGGATTTGGTGAGGATTTGGTTAGGATTTGGTTAGGATTAGGTTAGTGTTAGCTTATAATAAAGTTAGGATTAGGTTAGGATGACGTTTAGGTGAGGATTTGGTGAGGATTTGGTTAGGATTAGGTGAGGATTTGGTTAGGATTTGGTTAGGATTAGCTTATAATAAAGCTAGAATTATGTTAGGATGAGGTTTAGGTTAGGATTAGGTGAGGATACGGTTGGGATTAGATTAGGGTTAGAGTTAGAATTAAGTTAGAATTAGGTTAGGTTTAGGATTAGGTTAGGATTAGAGTTAGGAGTAGGTTATGGTTAGATTAGGATTAAGTTAGGATTATTATTAGGCTAGGATTAGTTTACGGTCAGGATATGGTACGTTATATAAATAAAAATGATGGTGACTTGTACCTCCCTTTAAAAACTGCCTCCTGTTTATCGCGTTTCAGAACGTACTGATAGGTGACGGAGTACATAGAGTCTACCAGACTTCGGGTGTACCATTTTCCGCCATGTTTTATGGTCATAGGTATCACGATGCTTATGCATTAAGGGCGGCTCCGACACCTGGCACCGACAGCTTTGTACCGTTCGCCCGAAACGTGCACGAGGCACTCTATGGGATATCTTCCAATAGTACGTAAAATGAGTTACCAATTACAGTTAGTAGTATATACTGCGTCCTGTATAGCTGCGTATTGACCAATATGATTGTAGTTGATTTTTATAATCTGCCTCATTTACTACACATGTTAATGCCCATATTATACCATTGATCATTAAGCCGAAACTCCCCCGCGATTAGTAAATGTTTTAATAGCTTCCGGTTCTTAGAGAATCCTTCTTCTAAGATATGGACATAAATTAGTTCATCTGAAAGATATAAGACAATTATGTGACCCAAAGAGCATTTCTATTAAATTTCTTCATGGAACAAACGTCAACATTCACGGGCCGACGCATCTCAATATGAAGTCGCGACATTCTCTTGCATATCAGGTCGGTGGATCAAATCTCGGTGCTCTCTGTGCCATTTTGATATTTCATCCAGCAAGCAAATGCTTAGATTTAATTAGTTCATTTCTCTAAGGAGGTTTATCTCCGCTGTAAGTCAGAAGCAAGATCAGTATCGAACCCAGACAATGGAATAATTGACTGATTGACTGACTGAATAACTGATTGACTGACTGAATGAATGACTGATTGACTGACTGACTGACTGGCTGACTGAATAACTGATTCACTGACTGACTGACTGACTGACTGACTGACTGACTGATTGACTGACTGACTGACTGACTGACTGACTGAATGAATGAATGGATGACTGACTGTCTGACTGACTGAATGACTGATTCACTGACTGACTGACTAAATGACTGATTCACTGACTAACTGATTCACTAACTGACTGGGTGATTGAGTGACTGAGTGACTGATTGACTAACTCACTGACTAAATGAATTACATATTCCGTCAGTGTTCCACTCACGCACGCACGAATAGACAGACTCACTCACTCACTCAATTTCCAGGAAGCGAACGCGTTCTAGAAGATGAACTTACGAAACAAAGGGCCTTGGATCGTGGTGACTCGGTAATAGGGTGGCGGGTTATTAACTTGCTGGTTATTGGTTCGAACCCATCAGCTAATTTATAATCATCCACATCTTAGCTGAATGGCTTAGTCGTAAATAAATACCTCATCGGGCGGATAGCATGACCTTTAAGTAAAGCATTGCATGATGATGCCGTGAGCAACAGGGTGAATTGAGGGATACAGTATAAATTTGCCTCATCGGAACAGAAAATCAAGTTTAAAGAAAGCTGCCTCTCAAAATAAAATTTACTTGCATATACTTTTCCTACTTTATCTAGACATGACAAACATCTCACGAGTAACAGCATTCGGCTCGACTTCAGAGATGACAACAACAATAACTAACGACTTAGAATCCAGCTGGCCGCACCATTTTAGCAACCAGACAACAATACCAACAACAGTGACGTCATCATCAGCGGGTGGAAATACGTCAATTACTACGTCATCAGGTAGGAAGTGTGGTTATTTGTTATCGACGACTAAAGCATTTTCCACTAATTTTTAATCTGTTGAATTTATGTGGCCCCTGATGAGTAAACATTTCAATCGTGGTGTCATCCCTCCGTTGTTCTACTGCTCGCCTTTCGTCAAATGGTCTTCTTCCTTTTCAACGTTCTCCTTCCTCCTTTCTACACTGCCTTTTCGTTGATCAATAAAACTGTTCTTAAATCTGGCCAATAGGATGGCGGCTACGGCTACACTGGTTCAGCAGTTTCCATATACCGTACCCAAGCCAATAACGGTCCCCGGTGACTATTTATTTCCAGCATGCCCGTATTCGAGTAGATGCCGTTAGTCCTTTTTATACATCTATTCCATCAGCTCTGGGAGACAGGACGACGGCGGCAACGCGCGATTTCCCGTGGTCTGTAGTTTTGAGCGGGATGGACATGTTGCCAATAAAGTCAAGTCTAGTGTCTGCCTCTATGTTAAGCTAGTGTTCTTCTGGAGGCGAACACTGCACACAAATATATTTATGTCGATGGAAATTGTAATTAACAGTTAAATAAGTATTCCTTTATTTACAGTCATTTCATCGAAATATAGAAATGTGATATTTGGGCAATAATTTTAAATGAGACTACTACTGCTCGTCGTCACAGCTTTTTCTTATTTCACATCCCATGGTGAATATACTATTTTCCAAATCTGAGTACCTTCCCGTCTTAGCTGCACATACACAACCTACCACCATTAATTGTATTAAACGTAATTTTTTAGACATTTTCTTAAACTAATAATAGGAATAGCTTTATAACTGATGTGAACAGATATATTAAAGGATTCTCAGGAACTTTACATTACGGTATGGACAATCGGCAGATTTTATTACAACAGGAGAGAATACGGATCCTTAAATCTTCTTGGATTCAATGTTACTTCCTGAATTTTATATCGGCTAAATTTTGCTTATGATGTTATCGCTGATCCAGTGACAAAAATAATGATTTTAAAAATTTATTTAAGCATGCTTTCCACCCCAAATTACTATACAAACCATTAATTAGTAGTCATTAATAAATCATATATATATATATATATATATATATATATATATATATATATATTTTCGCGGTGTGTGGATAATTAATAAGTATATTAATTTGACACCACTACCTAAATACTACTACTACTCCCACCACCACCACCACCACCACCACCACCACTACTACTACTACTACTACTACTACTACTACTAATAATAATAATAATAATAATAATAATAATAATAATATTTTTATATATATATATATATATATATATATATATATATATATATATAATTACTATTATTAAAATATTTTAATGCCCTTTATATAACGAAGGAGAAGTAATGTTTAATACTTGATTCTGCATTATAATTTTTATAAAAATTATGATGCATTTTTTAAATCACAAACTGAAAAAGAAAATATATTACTATGCTTAAAATAAGGTACAGAAAAAATCATGGAAGACATACAAGTAGTACACCTGATTTTGTACACGTCATGATTATTATCATAACGTATGAATATTGAAATAAATATATAAAAAAAGTGGTGTTTGTAACCTAATGACGCGTATTGTCCATGTAGAATACAACACCTGTATAATTTATACGTTATCCAGGTGATGCTACGTATTTTCAATAATATTATAAATAATATATAAGTTTGCATAATCGTAATCGGAATTGATAAAGTTGTATTTTAGTCTTGTGAAAGACGATGATCAGTTAATAAATTGGTTAATATACGTTGCAGCTGATTTTAAGATCGTAAACATTACAAGGTTCGAATTTAGACTAAATAAATAAACTTGTCTCCGGTCATCTCACCACAGAAAATACGCTCGATCCAGAAACAGCTAACACGATCCTTGAGGAATCTATAGTCGAGGAGTCTGAAGTTGAGAATTCTACAGTTTGGGAATCTACAGTTGAGGAGTCTACGGTTAGCATTCCTCCATCCGATGTACTGACTGTGGCCACTCAGCTATTATTTACCGACGTCATGGCAGTATCTACCTCAGTCTTACTTGATAATAACAGTGACATCTTCGGCAACATCCGTAAGTTATAGTCGATGTCTCAGCCACTTCACAGATAAATATCTATATGATTATTGTCGGCATGTTGAAGGAACACCTTCTACACTTTACAATCAGCTTCATGGGTCTCCATATAAACTGATATTGGAAATAATTAACGAAATGTCCAGCCTCGGAATTATCCCTCCCACCACTTTATATAATTGGTATTAATGAAGTTTGGCTATTAGTTGAAAGAAAGTCCGGTAGGTGGCTTGTCAGTATACTTTCGCCTGCCCGAGCTGTCGTGTTGTCTATGACATAAAGCAGATTATCTTTACGTTATATTGTATATGGTATAAAGAACATTGCTAATAATATTTATATACATATGTAATATGTAATTTTCTTGCTATTTAAAAGCTTATATGTAAATAACTAATCCCCCCCCTGTACTGATTAGTAGATTGTATATTAGTGACATAATGTTCATTTACTTTCACATTCATAATGGCATCAACCTGATGCTAACATAACTACCACAAGGGATTTTTGCGTGCGTTCATGCGCACGTGTGTGTGTGTGTGTATACACAAGCCATTCTTTCTTAACAAAAACATTCTTATTATAGAAAAGCTCCACTGCACATCAGGCATCAAATATCAGTATTGTGTGTATGTATTAGTATTTGTTTAGGGACTTGCTCGTCGACCAAACATTAGGCAAAAGAAAACATTAATTGACCTCATTTTAAGTCTCTGACATGCCAAGTGGTTTATAATGTTTTTATTTATATTTGATTCCTATCGAATATCTCATTCCATGTCACCGGTGAAACAAAGAACTCATTCACTTATTCATTTATTCACTCAATCACTCACTCATTCTCACTCAGCATTAATCCTATTTCGTATAGTAATATACAAACTTTCTCCCTATTATCAACCAGTCGAGTTAGATATGTGGACTTTCTGGACGGAGTGTACCATCTCCTGTGGTCACGTCGGTGTCCAGTTCCGGTTGAGGATATGTTCTGATACAGATGATCTTACATGTTCACTCAGACTACATTCGGGCAACGTCACAATAGGTCAGTAGAGCAATGCCATTTCACGCACTCTACATAACCAGTTGCTTACTCTAAGAAAAATAGTTCCACGGTAAATTTCCATAATGTTACGCCATCTTAAAGAAAACAACTTAGATGTACAACTACCGTGACGTTTACTTCACAGTAGGACGGATATTATAGATGGGTGGGAGTTTCTGGCTAATACAGCAATCGAAGAACCGGGATAAGACAAACATTAACAATTATTACTTTAGTCGTATAGGCACATAAAATCAGTGATTTGATACGCCCCCGACAACATTTTGCTTTGCTCTAATAAAGAAGCGTCTTTCTATCGTCCATCGTGGATTATGCTAGAAGTTGGTATAGTTTCGGCTGTTGATGGATTGATCCGAGTTTTACTCATACCATCCAGACTCTGCCTGAATTAATATGACTATCGTACTGAGATCGATCCCTCACATCGGCAACGTTGCTATAAACATATTCTCAGAATATAACTTTCCTTCCTCTAATTTTCCGGCCAATCAACGCCGCTCCAGGTTATGCCGTTAGTTCTAGAGAGTGCAGGCTACTCCCTTGTCCTGTAGATGGTCTCTACACGGATTGGACATCGTGGTCAGCCTGTAGTGCCAGCTGCGGCGCGGGAGTGGAGCAGCGCGCGAGGACTTGTCAACGGCCGATGTACGGGGGAGCAGCGTGTGATGGACCAGCGATAGAATTTCGATCTTGTAAAGCCGAGGATCCGTGTAAAGGTAAACGCTGTGATGAGGCTACGATTTGGATCATAATACTTACGGTGCTGCTTCCGATGAGATGGTTAATGATGGTTGATGATGATTGATGTTTTACGGCGCCACTTTTGTGCACATGCTAGGCCAAATGGGCCGAGCGACCTCCAAAGGCAATGGGACGAAGTCAAAGGTGAAACACCCTTCAGATATGCCCGAACCGAATTCTGATGAGAAAGATGATTATGATGGTGATGAGGTTGATGATGATAATAATGGTGATGATGGTAGTCGTGATGACGATGGTGACAATGATGATGCAACAACTACTATAACCAATAACAATAAGCGTAACCTTTGTTGGACGATCGACCATATACCTCTGATAGGGGTACATCTCTGCTCCTGGCTGAGGGATGTTTCATCTTTCCTTTCAAGCTAATTACATTCGAAAAACATTTTGCCCAGTTAGGTTCATGTTTGCCGTAAAACATCAAGAACAACAACCATAACATTTAGTAATACTATTACAACAACAACTACTAATACTACTAATACTACTAATACTACTACTACTACTACTACTACTAATAATAATAATAATAATAACAAATATTGTAAATTTATCTTCACTTACAACCGTTGTTCTGTTACATTTAGCTCTTTTCAGTTCCACTTTTTTATGAAACTTTTGCAGGAACCAGGATAGCCAAAGTTTTTATAGAACCAATGATTGACAACAGACCAAGTACATTAACAATTGGAGGTTTTGGTGTAATACTTGTACTCTCAGTTCTTATTGTTGCTCTACTTCTCGATATGCCGACGTTGATTAGACATTTAAAAATGGCAAAAGAGAACATCAGACATTTTAACCGGAGAAATGTTGTACATTAACAAGATAGCACTCTCAAAACTCTACTTGTGTACCAATGACGTGTTATGAAACGGTGATATATATATATATACATATATATATATATATATATATATATCCTCCCCATTACTGGATAACATGTTTATCTAATTACCTGATACTATGTGCCTTCTAAGATAATCACACAAGCATACACTGCATTTATGTGTGTGTGTTGGTGCGTATGCACGTGCGTATATTTTTGCGTGTGCATCAGTACGTGCGTGTGTAAGTAAATATGTGGTTAGGACCGTTTCTACTCTGTAATTTATTTAAATATAAGTATATAGGGGTTCCCGGTGTTATTTAAAACTAACTGCCTGAAGAGCAAATACAATATTTCCAATTAAAAGAATATCGCGTCAGCCAACTCCCGAACATTGTGATATTGAGTAGTTTTAGTTGTAATGTTAAATCAGACAAGTCTAAGTGACACATGTCAATTCAAATGGGGGATTTAAATGATAGATACGTGAAGGGAAATATGAATGAGTCCCGATAAATAAATGTGTGCATGTATGAATGTACTCATGCTAAAGCCTATATCTCCGCGAGTAAATTGTCAGTCTGTTCGAGTCTCAGGTCATCAGCTTTTGTACGTGATAAGAATCTTCAATGATATGGCAATAATACGCGTAGAAGATAAATAACATGACACACAACAGTCAACAACAACATGAAGAGAAAATAAAGATGTATTCCAATCTATGTAAAAGGTGTGTGTGTGAGCGCGCGTGCGTGTGTGTGTGGGTGTGTATGTGTCATTTAAATATATATATATAAAATATATATATATATATATATATATATATATATATATATATATATATATATATCCCAGTATTTATATATGTCAAACTGGTACCACATATACCCTATAAATAATACCATTAAGTAAACATAAGGAGTCAAATGTAATAATTAATATACATAAACAATTAAAATAATAGAGATACTGGATTTTATATATATATATATATATATATATATATATATATATATATATATCTATATCCTCTGTATGTGTAACATCACTTCTACCACACCGTATTACCTTATAAATGATATCATTAATCCACTGGATGACCCAAAACTAATATGTTGAGTCTAACCAAAATAATCCGCCCAGGTTGGATTACAAGAGATGCTTTAATTAAGTAATTTAAAGAAGTAATTTAAAATTCAAATGAAGACACTGGATTTGTTCAATGTTTAATTTGTTAGAGGTCTGACAAAAATTGTTTACTTCCTGATTTGGAATGCCTCCTGTAGCCGTGTATCTGATTCTGAAAACTAAATACCGAATGTTGATCCGAATTTTTAACACATTTTCAATACCAGCAGCAATGCCAACAACAATACTAACTATAATAATAATAATAATAATAATGATGATGATGATAATAATAATAATAATAATAATAATGACACTAATGCGTTACCGTTGAGGCATCTGAAGCCACTAGGTTGTATTCCAGTGTTTTTCACAGAAGAAATGTCATTTCAGCGATTAACCGTTTGACCATAATGTACTTTTCTCTAGGTTAAGAGACATGATGGTTTCAATCCTATCTGGAACAACGCTCCCAGAGAGTGTCTGTTTAAGGTATTTTATTTGATGTTCAGTTTTTTGTTCTCGGGTGTACCATAGAGTTCAGTTCTTGGTCCTTTAGTTTTCACAATGTATACCCGTCCTCTCGGGATCACTGCGCAGCGATTTCGGGTTAAATATCACTTATATGATGATGACATACAGCTGTATATATATATATATATATATATATATATATATATATATATATATATATATATATATATATATATCAATGAGTTAGAATTCCTCTTCCTTGAAGAATTAGAAAATATTGTATTGTTGATATTCGTCTATGGATGACTCAAAATCTTCTAGGACTAAATGATAGAAAAACAAATATTTTATATTTAGCATCATCACATTGTGTTAAATCCCTAGACACCAGCATTACAGACGGTGCATCTTCGATTACCTCTAATGGGTCAGTAAAAAAATGACTAATATTCGAAAATATTATCATATCACCCCAATTCTTCAAATTCTATTGGCTACCTGTTAGACAGTGTATCAATTTCAAGATTCTGTTAAGAACTGATAAATCTATCAATGACATGGCACCTGAATACCTGTTATCAACTTGATGTCCATTAGATAGTCATCCCGAAAGCTCGGGTCATCCAGTCAGATATTGCAGGTGCCAGTGTCGCAGCCCTCACTTTGTGAAATAGGTTGCTGGCAGATATTAGAAATGCGTTTAAAAGTGACCCACCTGTTCAAGGTCGCTTTCACAGATAAATAATAATTATCTTTTAAATCTCTTATAGGGTTTTTTTACAGACATTATTTGGGGTATTATTATATTACATATTATTCGAACAGCGACTTTGAATGGCTCCTGCTAGTAAGGGCGCTTTATTAAATATGCATTATTAGTTATTATTATTAAATACATTAATGAATATGCAATCTTAGTGAGGTCAGCCAGGCTGAAGGTTGGATTAAAAGAAGCTGATTGAATAAATAGTATTTTATTAATGTGCCACTCCGGTACAATTCACACACAGTTGCCTTTATCAAATCGTCAATTAATGGACATTTTAAAGCCAAATTTTGGTGAATATTTTATTCCCATGATAATATTTTTCATGACATCGAATATGGAGATGAATAATTGAGGGAGGGGTTATTACAAAGAGAGAGAGAGAGAGAGAGAGAGATTATTTTGCTTATTGGTGCCTCAGTATATTATTAATAATTGTTATGATATTTGACGCGCCGAGAGCCTATAAAGGGACTATCTTTTCACTCTGATTAGAGGACAAAGGACTCGTCACTCGTCTGTCCGTACCATTGATATAGGTATGACTTATTTTCTCATTCGAACCCAGAATGAACCCGGATTGGATGTTCTTATGAATAACCATAGGATATTACTGCTAAATGTAAACTGTGGTGTCGAAGTAGTTATCTTGTGTATGCAGTAAGTTACCATTGAACAGTGGGCACCTGTTGGTTACTTCGCACTGTGCTGTCAAATGGTATTTTTTTGTACGTGCATCCGCTTTTCTATATAGCCTACAGGTAGCCACTTCCTTGTTGGTTGAGGTGACACATTTGTCGCATACGATAAGCGAATTAGCTGGGACCAACAGGCTGATGAGTAGCCCAGACACATGTATGGGTCTACGTATATATAGATATGTGGAGATGTAGAATATTTTTATGTTTATATTGAAGTGTGCATAGTTTTATTTATGCACATATTTGTGGAGGTATAGGTTTTCACAGGATGTTTAGATTTTGATGTTCTGAACCAATGCTACTTATATATATATATATATATATATATATATATATATATATATATATATATATATATATATATATATATATATATATTATATCCTAGAACACACACACATACATACGAACACAAGGATGGATGGATAGATTAATGGATGGGTGGGTGGACGGATCAGTGAATATGGCTGGATGGTTGGATGAATAGAGAGGGAGGGAAGGGGGGGGGTGGAGATAGGGAAGGAGTGATAGAAAGGGGGGATGGGGGAAGACTAGATTGAGAGGTAGGGAGAGATGGATGGATAGCTGGAGAGAAAGGGAGGGAGAGATCGATCGATGGAGAGGGATAGAGGGGGGAAGGATGGATGGATATAGAGGGAGTGATATATGGACAGATGGAGGGGGATGATGGATGGGTGAATAGATTGATGGATAGATGGATGGATAGATGGATGGATGAAGAGGGATATGTGAAGGGATGGAGAAAGAGAGGGAGAGATAGAGATATATAGATGGAGAGAGGGAGGGAGTAACGGGGTTAGATGGGTGGAGAGTAGCTGAAGAGATAGAGATAGAGAGAGATGGGTGTAGAGATGGAAGAAAAGATAGGTAGAGAGAGAGATGGAGCGAGGATGAGAAATATGGAGAGATGGAGATACGGATAGAGATGGATGGATGGAAGGATGGAGAGCTAGAGAGGGATGGACGGGTGGAAAGCGAAGGGGGGAGGCGGAGATGGACGGATGGATGGGTGGATGTATAGGGAGAGGGCGAGATGGGTGGATGGAGGGATGGGGGGATGTAGAGGTAGGGATGGATGGACTGATGGAGAGGAGGGGAGTTCGTGGCTAGAGAGGGATGGATGGATAGATGGATAGATAGATGGAGAGGGGGGATATAGGGACGGGTGGAGAGAGAAGGATGGAGAGATGGAGGGAAGGATGAAAGAATGGAAAGGGAGAGTTGGATGGACGGATATAGGGGGATGGATGGGTGGATGGAGAGCGAGAAAGGGATGGATGGGTAGATGGATGAAGAAGGAAGAACTCTCGACCTGTATCACTCATCATCCTTAGGACATATGGTTGAGTAGGCCACATCCCAGAGACAAAATTCCCTGAAACACGAGTAGAGTGTCTCAAATTAATCCGGATCTATACTGACACCCAATCAGCAGCAAACAAGCAGCTGCTAGACCTACTGCTAAGACCTACCTACTTAGTAAGTTATTTCGTCACAGTACTAACACCATCACAAAAAGACCGCACATTAACACCGGTAGTCTCAGTGAAATAAATGACACCGTATTATTGTCTGTCTTAATTAAGACTCCCCGTCATGGCCCTGTAATTTAATGCTACCATTTTGTCGGCTGATAGTAGTAAACAAAACTCTGAGTGCAAAAATAATATCTATCATTTACAAATCGTCAACGGCAACACCTCCACCAACAATGTCAACAAGACTGTTAAGATGCTCAGACGATTAGTCATATGTCTGCAATACCCTAGGAAGTTTATAATTAAAGTCTAGAGGGTAGGGTGTTGCCGTTTTAGCACTTATCCTTCGGTTATTTGGGCCTGTGAACGTCTGTGTCATTCACCGCACCGAGCGAAATTTATGTCTAAAGCCGCCAACCACACGACTACACCAATTATACCAATTACACGGCAATTACACCTGCGAACAAAATGATAAGAGATATAATTCCTATACGATATTTCGCGGAAGGTTATCAGAAGTCATCACGATTTCCTTTCGTGTAATGGCGATTTTTAAGGTAAATTTTCTTCTGTTTATATTATCCTTCATAATTGAGATGGATATTATATACGTTATATGCCTCCATCTTCCCTTCCAAGACGCAGTAACGATATTCAAATTCGCATGGGAACTATTTATATTAGAATACGACAGATCGTCAGATGGGTTTATCGTAATACTTGTGCCTTTAGCAGGATGCAGCCGTGAAATGTGAGAAATAAGTTGATTGTTGGGTTGAGTTGTTAACTCTCGGTACGGGTAACACTCGCGACGTTTGGCCGAAGCGAGTCTGCATTGGGAAACGATGTCCGAGCCAGATTCGAACCCACACACTGGAGGCTTGCGGCGCAGTGCTCTGACCGCTGCACCATCGGAATGTCAAAACAAAAACACAGTGTTCCATTGCCAGAGTATGCTGAAGCCTGCACATGCATTACAAATTGTTTATAATGGGCGTTCCTATACAGATACATTTATATCCAGTAGTTAATTATCTGTAATCCGCTTAGTTGTTGAGTTGTTTATTTATCATGTAAAAAACGTATTAGGGTAATTGTTTCACCATTTCACCTCTTTTTTTCTGTCTCATCAACGCAACCGCAGGCAGAAACTGGTTAATAAAAGTCTGATCTCTTTTAATCTACATTTCAATCTACTCAACTGCGCTGTCTTTCGTTCTATGAAATCTTCCCTTTTTTTCTATATCGAAGAACTTACATTTGATTCTCTCGTCCAACACATCAGACACCTTAAACAGAATGAAAAAGAGACTTAAACTTAATGACCCAATTTCTTTTTGGCCTGGAAAAAGGCAAAGCCATAAACCCCGAAGGTGTCTCAGAAAGGACGCCGCACTTAGCTTCGGTCGAATTCGGGCGACAGACATCACGTAATGGTCACGTGATGGTTGGTCTACTAGCCAGTGATTGGTTGGTCCAGGCGTTGATCATTGTGATGATGTGAACTGTAAATCCGGATGAGCGTCTTCCTATTAAGAACAGATACGTCCACTCTCCAAAACACGATCACTGGTGTCCGATTTAACAGCAAATATTCCTCCAATTAATAAATATGATATTTTGTGTTTGCATTGATTGCTTCTTGGTATAGGTGCCTTAACACTAGAGCCAGTCTTGCTATGAAATATACTTATTATTTCCGTCAAAAGAAAGCTGCCTTCGTCCTTTTTTAGAGACGCTGCACCGAAGTGGAAAACTATATGAGATTTTGAATGGCTAAGTCTGCTCCGATATTTGTTCTATCCGGGGAATAACACAATTGACAGCGGCGGAGCAGGGGTATTGCCACCAGGGGGGCCGAATATACACGGTGCACCCGAAAAACATTTCCGGGCGAAGCGAGACACCTACGGCGTGAGGTCTGAACCCCAGAAGCCAGAAGGTTTCTAGTGTTATGTGAGGCACAGTGATCCTTTCCTGAACTTAAATTTCAACAATATACATATTGATGCCGATATTTTCATAAATTACGAAAACTAAATTATTTCTGCGAAAACTATTTTCGGCTCGAAATTTCGGCCTCTGTAAAGATTCCGCCACTCTCTCACACCGACCCCCTCACCCCCCATTGCTCCGCCACTGACGATGAGTACTAACTTCTTAGTACAGGAAAACTGCTCCTTCATTTACATAAATTAGCATAAGACTCTCTGCTCACGCCTCCTAAACTAAGACGACGTTGTTGTTTGCACTTCACCAGCGGTGACTTCAATGACAACCAAGTAACAACGTCAGAAGACTTGAAGCAAAAATGTATGTTGTAATTTAATAATATAGTGATTTTTATGATATTATGATATATCGTGATCTGTTGTAACTCAATTACTTTGTTATAACTACCAAACACTTAAAGACAATAACAACAACACAACAACAACAACAGTGTGTGCGTGTGTGTGTGTGTTTGTGTTTGTTTGTGTGTATTTTACTTAAATATGATTATATAAGTCAGTGACCTACGTCACACTTATCGTTTACCTTATATTTTATACAATGAGTCACGTGATTTCCTGGTTTTGTTGTTTGGCTTACAGCCAGATGACTGACTATTTCAGATAGAATTATTTTATCCATCTCCTTCTAGGTTGGGGGTGTCACTGTATGCGTGTGTGTGTTTGTGTGTGTCTGTGCGTGTGTGTGTGTGTGTCTGTGTGTGTATGTACGCGCACGCGCGCAGGTTTTTTTTTATCCCTAGATATCTATATAAAGAGACCATTATCTATATTGGTTAGAGTCGTAGAGTTTACTGATCGAGGACTACTGACGGTCGTCACACTCCTAAACCAGAAATGGAGACAACGACAGAGACGTGAGTTGATTTAAAATCCACACATGCACACGCGCGAGCGTGCGCGCACACACACACAAACCTACTGTGATTTCTAATAATTTCGTAAAAACCTTGATTTGTAACTTTTTAACTTTACATTATTTAAACGCTTCGATGTATGATCTATCCGAGATTATGGTATTTAGGTCTCCCAACATTATTATCAAGTTTAGTATTTTATTTCGTTAATATGTCCTCTTGTTATTGGACTAATTTTGATTTTTGATAGGCCAATGTTGTTTAAGTTTTTATGCACCTTCGTTACCTATAAATGCATTTATCCTCTACTAGAATATGTTTTAGTGCTTGCGCGCGCGTGTGTGTGTGCATGTGTGTGTGTTTTCTTGTTTGTTATTTATTTAATTAATTGTTTATCATGAAATGTATATACATTCTGACATTCTACGTTTCAACATTGTACTACCTTGAGTTTAAGGAATAATATATATGTGGGTGTGTTCGAAATATTCAGGTAATACGTCTATTGCTAACTCAGATTTAATACAGCTTACCCGAAAATCAAATAATATACACATAACCTGAGTATACAGATTAACTATAATATATATATATATATATATATATATATATATATATATATATATATATATAGAGAAGAGAGAGAGAGAGAGAGAGAGAGAGGGAATGAAACCTCTTGACAAACGGCCTGATGTTTTTCTAGAAGAGTTGTTACCGTACAGAACAAAAAATGAGCACTTCTAGGTATACTTCTAAAACATCTAGGTTATTAAGTCGCAGTTTTGTTTTCAATACTTTTACAACAACAACAGAAACCTTTCTTTTCTTACGTGAACGTTTTATATGTTAAACGAGAAGTGTCTCATTTGCTATTAATACTAAATAACCTTCTCCTTGTACAAATTTATCTTGTATGACTTTATACTTTGTGTGATTATGTAATTTGACAATGACTCCTTGTTGTATTGGTGTTTTATTGACTCCTTTATTATTAGTATTATTATTATTATTATTATTATTATTATTTATGGATCATTCTCGCCTGTGAAATTTCTACGGGATTAAAAAAAAATATTTGATGTTGCATTCATAATTCTTTTACCGTCCGCATCTGTGGATCCACATATTTAACGAAACCTTGTATTTATTTGTAGTATGTATCAACCAATAAATTAAAGGATGAACTGTGTTTGAATTATGTGATACAGAACCTCTTTTAATCATGTCGTCTGTGTAAAGCGCCTTAAAGCAACTTATGCTGAATAAGACACTGTATAAAATATTATTATTATTATTATTATTATTATTATCGTTATGTATTTATTCAATATCGGCACACCCATTTAAATCACTTCAGTTGGTGATTGCTCACTCCCCGAAAGCATGGTTTTACTGATGGCATGTACTCGTAACTGCCATACAAAATGATAATGTAACTGTCGTGTTCAGACAAAATTGCCCTGGAAACCTGCCAGTAACAACAAACCTCAACCATTGTTGTAGTCCCACACTGAGGTGCACTTTCTGTTGACACAGACATAGCTACAGACGACGAGTAAAGTATTAATATATAGGATGGCCAACAGGGGATTTCCCACAGCCTCTGATTAGCATATTACGTCATCCAGCCAGTTACTTTTGACTTCTGGGGAAATGGCAACTGGTCGTATGGATGTGTCCCGAATATATTTAGCGTCAGACGGCCAATCGAAGGTATTTCATGTGACTATAAAGTATGTTTAGCCGAAGAAGTATCCAAGTTCCTGTTCTATTGGCTTCTAATACATCCTGTTATGAATATTTAAACAAATACGTCACGAATACTTGGCCTCGGCGTTGAGGTATTTGTATGAATATTTTTAGTAGTACCTATACTGAAACAACCTGCTATACTTGCCTATTATAGACGAGTTTATTTCGCGTGACCATTTTTTTCCCGTTGACGCCTTCATTTGGGCGAAAAATGCTATAAAACATCGGGCTCCATTATTAACATATTTCATAATCAAATCAAATATTTTGGACACCTAATTATGCTTTTGATGTATGAAAACGAACTAGGCAATAAAAACAGTAGCATTATATATGTCTGGCGTTGCCAAGAAATATTGCTTTCGTCATTGTAAGAAGGAACCAGATGAGAACCATATATGTTTCCGATGAAGTTCCCGCCTCTAAATAATAAATAACAATGTTTTGACTAAACGGATAAATGCTTATAATACAGTGAAATTCTTGCATTAAAGTCTCTCTTAGCATCACTAAATAAAGATTGGCTGTAACTTAAGAAAATCAATTAAGATATATATATATATATATATATATATATATATATATTCATATTTATGTATGTTTATTAACACTTATAAAGACCATGCGAGTTAAAATGACTGGAGAAGTTATCCGGTTTATTTGACAGAAGACAGTCTTTTATAAAAGACGAATGCATTATTATTAACTTTATCTGTCGAATTACTAGTACAGATGGAAGAAGATATGTGATTGTAGAAAAGACGAGGTGCGTGCATCTTCAGTGTTCATCTTCAGTGTTTATCTCGAGAGTTCAGATATCGCTATGTCGACTCATAATATCGAGGTGGCTGACTACGTTTAATGGAACTGCATTTCGCGAAATTAAAAGCTGGTCGATCAGAGATTATCTGCAGGAGGCCATCTTTAGAATATTTCGAGTCCATTATTTCTTACTGCTTCGAGGATAGCGGGGCGAGTGATTGGCTACCACAAGGTCCACGATGGAAATACGCATCTTCACCTTCGTGTTATCGTCTTTCGTCATCCGCCATCATGTATCATAAATTGTATGGCAATCAAAGCAAATGTCCTCAATTGGCCAATTCTTTATGACAACGCGAGCTAAATTCTGGCCTACTATAACCCGTAGGCAAGATGGCGGCCCTTAAAATGTAATGAATGCTATTTTGTGAAGAGAAAGAATAGACAATTAATATATTATTAATTATCTGATTTATTGTTGGGGTAAACGATGAGGTCAGCTAATGTCAAGTCGGTTGTCCATCTTCACTGTCATATCGGTTGTTATTGTTTTCACAGATTTGTTATTTTGTTTGATAAAATCTTAGTAATCCATTAAAAGTACGTACGATTCTTTAACCCCATCTGTCTATCTATCTGTCTGTCTTGTCTGTATCATTATCTGTTTGTCTGCCTCGTTTTTTAGCCTATAAATCTTACTGGTTGCTATTTTTGTATTTGTCTACATGTGTATATATCTGCTTGCCATCCCATATGCCTGCTTAGCATCTCATCTATCGCATATTTATCTTTATTTATGCGTCACCTGGTGACCTAGAAACTGTCAGAGCCTTAAACTATTACCTGACCCAGTAATCGTAGACTCGAGATTTATGTTCATTTGCTTACTTTCAACAGTGACGTCGACAAGAGGTCAATTATAGTGTCGCAGATGTCTGTCGCGTATCGCGAGACCCTAATGGTGACCTAATTAGTCATCTGAAGTAATCCTGGGTTCTAGGGTGTTTACATGTCAATAAAAAGGTTTAAATTGTAGTGTGTGTTTACTAGATAGCAACAAAAACAATAACAACAGTAATAACGATAGGTACTGCAAAAACAACAATATCGTAGGATCAAAGCTCGAATAGTAAGTCTCTATCGAGTGTAGAAAGTGTATTCGTTCAATATTGGAAACATCAACCAATTCAATATAGCACAGATATCGTACATATGTCGGCACATAATTCATGGCGTATTCGTGGATAGGGTCAAATACTGACAGCCCACATATTATATTTGCTACCCCGGTTGTTTACATGCAGATCGTTAAAGAAAAATGGACCGCACGAGGAACGTAGATGTTTCAACCTAATAATTTTCTACGCCTTTGTCCGAGAATTTCTCTACACGGATACCAACAATCAAGCAACACCTACAACAACTGCTGTGCTCTCTGATGAACAATTGCTTTATTAATATTATAAATTAATATGATCTCTGTTTAATCAACCGCGCAATATAATTCTGTTTTGTTCCTTGTCCAGTTCTAGTTCAGTTTAATCTGAAATAGAACATACTGCTTGCATCTAAGTTAATTAATCTAAATATATTACTAATCTAGCTTCCAGTTGTAACTCCCTAAAATACGCATGTAAAACAATTTAGATCAATCTGATAACCGGAAACTGAGAAAAGCACATATGTTCTGTAATTCCACGCTTTATAACCGCAATAAATATTTTGATAATAATCCCTTGACTATGGCATCAAACTCTAGTTCAGCTTAAAGATAAACTTCGCTAATGTATTTCAACAACCATTTTCCATATGAAGTATTCTAGCATCAATATTAAAAGGTTATGCAAACAGGAAAGCGCGTTGTGTCGTGTGTCGAAACAATCGGTCTCGTGTGTGTGTGTGTGTGTGTGTGTGTTGTGTGTGTATGTGTGTGTGTGTGTGTGTGTGTGTGAAACCCAGTTATGGGGACATGAAGCGGCATTATTCACCATATTCACTATCAGGACGGAAACATTTGCGTTAGGACTAAAGTTGAAAAGGAATTGAAAAATTTCACCTTAAAGGTCATACGAAAAGGTTTCCCAAATTAGTCAAAATGTTAGTGTTATATATTAAAATCAATTTTAATCGGAGATATATTCAATTTTTTCCTACAAATAAAGTTACTGTGTTTTTAAAACTTGCTTTGCTAGCATCTCACATGGCCGAAACGTTAATAGAGAATATGACATCATCTTTGCCAAACAAAGACCCCAAATACTCAACGTGGCCTTGTTTAACTTGTGTTACGCGTGCCCTATTGTCTTTATTAAACATTTAAAATGGTTTATTGTGTCGCATACAGTTGTGCAAATAAATATACATAAAATACCAATGATTATATTCGACTTATAAGTACCGTCAAAACCCAGCCCGAAATAACAACAACAACCCAAAAAGTACAACAAGATTGGCTAAAAAGACACACCGAATGCCGCACACCCATGTGTCGCCTAATATAGGCCACATGTGGGAGAGTCCCATGCATCCACCGGGCTTCCGTGTACAGACAAATACCACTTTATTTTAAATGAAGTTATGCGATAGTAGGAGGGAAATACTGGCATTCAGGCCCAGTGTGTTGACTTAATCAATTAAACTTGTACCAACGCAAACAAATACACGCCAATCCAACTTTTGTTGTGGACCGAGGCCGGGTGTCGGCGGCACATGTCGCTGCTCTAGATGCACGCAGCTATTTCCTTTTCCCACAATTAATGCTGTCTGTGACCTTTTTTTTGCTAGTGATTCAAAACTGTAGGGCTTGATATCCTCTGAGAATGTCAAACCTTTCTTCGGAATCTGACATTTTGTGCTTGTCAACAAGCTGTGATACTAAGTGTTATTTGTCAAAGATGACGTCACAATAACCCGTAGCCAGTGTAGTACACGTTAGCAATGGCTCGTGAAAGTTAGGAAATTAAGGATTTGTGGATAATTTTAATGGAAATATGATAGATGGTGGTTAGAATTGTTTAAAGTGTGGTTGTGCTTCTCTTAGGGTATAAAATAATTTTTGTTATGTTATATTTAATTAGAAATGTTAAATTTCTTTTCCCGTCACCTAGCCATGGTTAATTCATCTTCTTAGCATGTCATATGTAATCGGCATTGTAGACTACTTTGCTAGCTTAATACTGCATTTACTAATTATAAAATGTTTGCACTGTGTAAATATGTATTAGATAACTAAATATTTTAATTGACTTAAACTTTTCATGGAATTAACTGCTCCTCTTGGACGTAAATAACCCATCGGTGTTGGTAAATAAATAACAGATGTATAATGCCCTGATACAACCCTCCAGGGTGTCATTTCTGAGAAGACCTGGTCTGTTCAACTCATATTTACACAGACAATGAGAGCTGTTCGGGCTTTAAGCAGAGCCAGTGTACATGCGCAGGTGCACACGAAGAGACATAGCTTGGAAATTTAAGTCTCTTCTAAAAACACACCTATTATTTGGGGTATTATTATATTACATATTATTTGTACAGCGCCTTTGAATGGCTCCTGCTAGTAAGGGCGCTTTATTAAATATAAATTATTATTATTATTATATCTTCAGTCATGACAAGTAGATTGAAGTGAATCTGACTATCAATCACATCAAATTATTACTTATCTCACCTGCTGTTTGTCTATATCTATATATGCATGTATTATGTTTATATATATATATATATATATATATATATATATATATATATATATATTAAAACGAAGTTACAAAAGAGGGGAGTGTATACTGGTTGTGAGGAGATGTCGGCCTTGACCTGTTCGTGCTATCCATTTCTGGCCGCATCAAATCAGAATCTATAAAAAACATATATGGTGCTCTCCCTTTTTACACGGCCATGACATTCAGCTGAAACATATATATGACCAATGATGTCATTAATGCCAGATTATCACTGCATTTTCCATATAAAAATTGGATGTTTTGGAGATCAGAGCACCGAACCCGTGTATTTGGAGATATACCGACTTCTAATATGGCGGCAGCAACATAAGTAATGTAACTTTATGACGTCACCGCAAAACATAAATACGTTTATTTGTCTGTCTATAGATATATATTAATATATCGATACAAATTTAGGGATGGAGGGGGGGGTGACTGAACACGAATATTGAGAACAATACAACAGTTCTAACTACAACCATAACAAACACATCAAACATTGTCGATATAAAATGCTTTTATTATGCATTAATATTACCAAAATCAAACACTATCCGTAGTAGCCGAAATTAAGCATAAATCCACACATCCTTACTATATAGCAATACATCGTAATAAGGCTACGGTAAACTGACAAAACCCCACTGGACAAAACCCCTCCGGACAAAACCCCATCGGACAAAACCCCACTCGGAAAACCCCACTTTATAACATGGTATACACACACACACACACACACACATATATATATATATATATATATATATATATATATATATATATATATACACACACACATATATATATATATATATATATATATATATATATACATAAATATACTTTTATTTTATAATTGTCACAAATAATAGAAGGACGAGAACTTTATTTGAAATCAATCAAATAAAATACATATAATGTGAAACAGATCAAATGCATCTAAAAGAAAGTGTACAAACGCTTTACTTTTCCAATTACACATAGTGTTCATTGCTCCGTTATGTCACTTCTACTGACTTTAGGCCATCTCGACGGTCAACACGCAGATTAATCTGGAGCTGACAAATCTGCCGGCGAACACACTTGGCTGGTGGTTCACCACGCTCATCACGCAACAGCAATTTTGCAACCTTGACCTGATCCTTCCGGATATCATCAATAGCTCTCCAGTTTCGAAAATCCATTTTTCCTACCTTCAGATACGTTGTTTGTTCTGGAACCACATTCAAGGGTGATGGTGTGCACATTCCATATAGTTGGTGCGAACATGGGCGGCTTGCGACGGATGCGAATTGGGGGAATAGTCCCATCTGGACGGTGTGGTGGCTGTATCTGACGATAGGATCTAGAAACATACGTGTTGTCAAAATATTGCAGAAATGGCTCAAATCCATCTGGAATGTGTTCCGGGAGATATATCACTCCCTCGGCAACGTGCTCTGCTGGCAAGAAAGCGGGGCGGTCCAACAGGAAGGCGTATATGCAGGTCACTGCAGATTCCCCGACTGGTACACGGATCACATATAATTGTGTGAATAGTAATGGGGCGACATCAAAAGTTCTATCCATGAAGCAGGATTCAGAACTGGCCAATCGTCGAAGCCCATGGTAAGTCCCGAACAATAATATCCTATCCGAAGAATCAGCACCGTTGTCATATACCAGGAAGGAATCTCCATCAACAGTAGTCGTCCATTCGCCATCTAGTGTGAGCTCGATGCTGGATTCTTCGGCATGTGTTTGGAGCGTTCCCGTTGAAGTGAACGTTTGATAATTTCTGGTTGCCCAGGTCAGCGCGTATATCGACAGGTGTGTCCGTTGTGTGATCTGATATCAGTTGTGTGACTGTACTACGTGATCCTGCAGCATGTTCCTTGTGTGAAACACGTATCTTTGTAATTACTATTGCCTGATCCTGTAATTCATGGCTAAGTGGAGTGAAACTAGTGACAGTGGTCAGCTAAACATATAAGAAGAAACATAGCATCAGTTTGTGGTCAAATAAGAATTACCATGTAATTTGATTATCAATCAATTTAATTTTAAGGAAATACCAAAAAAATATATAAAATTATATCCATATCAGTGCATAACATATTTACCTCAGCATCAGTGGTCAGGTCTCCCTTACAGCTAAAAGCGCCACGGTTGGAGCACTCCGATCTTACAGTTTCCTCACATATTTCTTGGTATTCATGTAGCCCTCATGTATCAGCTTCAAACCACCCTTGTGGTTAGTGATGATCTCCATGTTTATCAAGTTATATCTTATTAGTATCTTTGTAATTTAATATCAGTGAACGAGAGCTTTCAGAGAATGATGATTTTTTCATGTTTGGCTGTTTTGTTGTTCTGGGAGAATCCTCAGGCGGTCGTTTATTCGGCACAGCCTCTATGTTGGAGTGGTTGAGAAAGCTCCTCCCCACCACTCACAGGGGAGCAGTACGGAAAGATGGAGCCGAAATACCCTAAGGGGGGTCACTGCCAGAGTATTTTACGGCCTCAGGGTGTTATTAACGTCCCCCTTTATGTTAAATAATTCAGTTGAGACGGCAGCGCCATTTAACGTGGTCAGCCACCCACGATGTTGTGAGCCGAGAAAATAATCTCTGGAAAAGTTTCGACCTCTTATGGGGTTAGAACCTGTGACCGTTGGCACCGAGTGCCGGGTGCTTAACCGCCAGGCCACCGGGGCTCACTTTTTTTTCCGAATTTTCCCACCTATTTTCCAGTGCCCTTATATACAATTATAAAAGAAGCCACCCACTGCTACTACATGTATCATAGATCATAATTACAGTAGCTTTTTGATCTGTTGCTGGGATGCATGTACCAATTATAAAAGAAGACACCACTGCTGCTATCAGGGATAATACGGATGTGATACCATTAGCAATTATATGAAGCTTTCTACTACTGATGTCAGGAATGATCCTTTCATGATCCTTTCACAATTATAGTGGCTTCTTGATATAAGTCTTATTTTACATGTAACACATTTTTGAACATGTTGTACACTATTATAGAGAGTGCTATATAAATGTTGTATATAATAATAAAAATAATTAATTAATCAATCAATTAACAGCATCAAAGGCTTAATAAAACAACATTTATTAAATATTAATTTAAGAGTGGGGTTATGTCCGAAATGTATATTAGTGAGTGGGGTTTTGTCCGAGTGGGGTTTGTCCGATGGGGTTTTGTCCGAGTGAGGTTTTGTCCTGGTTTCAAGCCTACAACCTCTTACTAATCTAACAATAGAATCAAAGCTTGGAATGCTAAACAATTAGACTTTTCCACGACCTAGTTTTGCTATGACCTAATAACCCAGCTGTTTGTTAACATACATTTCATGGTTCGATTGGCACCATTACAAGTGTATGGGCACACTGTTTCAGCATCAAGGCACGTTCACTGACTGGGTAGTATTTCTCCCTATTAGCATTTTATGTCAACGATGCCTTGGCTATGGAAATTAGGGCATCCTCAGAAGCTTAGTGATGAAATTTGTTTCATGGCTTACTCTCCTTTATGACATGCTTACAGTAAATGTGATAATATTTAAATATATTGTTTTCACCGATAATTTATAAACCTGTCGTTAAATGAACATATATTGGACACCTTCCAGACAAAATTCTTTGAAACCGTCTTGAAGATGAATCGGTATGCGTATTGACTAGCTAATTGATGTTATTTAATATCAGGTACACCATATTATCACTTAGTGGTGGTTTAACACAAATACACACACACATACACACACACAGTCAGTCAGTCACGCACGCACATGCACACACAGAGAGGGAGAGAGGGAGAGATCCTTATAAAAATTAAGTTTCTTCCTCATCACAAGTTTCGAATCATGGCCTTTTTTACGCATGGGTTAAGTTCGATCGGAGCCCTAAGTTCTCCGTGCTGTATCAAATATCGTAGAAGGTGAGAAATAGCTGTTAGGTTTATGTTTCTCAGTGAACCCGGTCTAGACCTCGCTAGATTTATGGTCGCAATGGTCTATGGTCAATCGTAGAAGACACCCGGCTGGCTACCTATCAACTATGAACAGGTTTTGAAGCTGAGATGCCCATTTTTCGTGGTGGGTCAGAATAGAAAAGAAATAACCCTGTAATACTCGCTGATCGCATTAAGGACAACACGCACCGGTTAAAAGGTGGAAACCATTTTTTTCGTCTGAACCTCTTTCAGGTACCGCATTTTATGACAGATTATTTAGAAATCTTCTTGAAGAGATTGTTTACAATTGTAACCGGTTCCATACATTTGTATTCTGTTATCGTGTGTGTTTTGTTGTTTGTTTCGCCAAGGGAAGGGCCCGACAAAGGCTTGATTTCGATATTAACAGTTTATCGACTTCCGCATAATATCGGCATATTACCGAATCGAACTGTTCCCCGACAGTCTAACAACAACTAACGCGTACCAAACATTCGCCGCTTCCCAAAGGCCGAAGATCATAATTAATATCGAAATTTTATCATTTATTTACTGTCAGGTATCACATCACTACGATGGCTGACAATTGGACAAGCCTCGGGGTGTCAGTAGCAGAAGACTTTGACTGGTTAGAACAGAGCTACTGTCGAGGACAGCTCGTCCATTGTACGACGAATGGCAGCGATGTGTCCGACGAGGAATCGTTCGGCGCCACGGAAACGATCTGGATCATAACCAGCTGTATATTGATCTTTCAGATGCAAACAGGTCAGTGGCGTCTCCTGGTGGTGATCCACATCATCCGTAAAGTGGTGTGGCGGTAACGTGTGAAGAATAAGTACGAAACGCGTTATCAAAATGCGCTGGTATCCCATCCTGTACGAATTTATATAGAGATTCATCTTGTATTTATAGCTAATTACTTTAAAGCCAAGTAAGAAATAAACGTGTTTATGGTCGTCTATTAGCCCCCAAATAACTCCCAGACGTGACTAAAAGGTAAACTGTACCCTCCGCTCACACTACATCACATATATTCACCCACGTGTTGACATCTGAATCGAAAGATGACTTGTTGTAGTCTTGTCCTGAAGATATATTGCGTATATCGTAAGTATAGTATTTTAAACAGAGGTAGATTAGACTACCCCCACGCATGCTTAAAACTACAAAGAATATAAAATCTATTGTGTGTATATATATATATATATATATATATATATCGGTATTACCTGAAACACTTGGCCGAGGACCTATTCTCTGGGTTATTAGGGAAGTGAGGCAATCAACCGGAAACCTTTCATTCGGGAATAAACATTCCAAATCCAGTCCTTGCACAGCATAAGCTAAAAGATCAACCCAAACTTCTATATTCTCTCTCTCTCTCTCTATATATATATATATATATATACTGTTGTGTTTATATACATATGCGTGTGTGCAATCGTGCACAGCTAAGTAATACATGTATGTTATGTGCACCACCATTTAATATATGTTCGGTTACGCACCATTTGAACCACGCAAATTTAAACCCCCCCCCCCCCCGAATTACCTAATTGTCCTACGGTATCAAATATAGAAACTTTCTCATATCATAAATGTCTTTTTTTAATTTCCTTAAACAACCTCCACCTTTTGTGGCTCCAACAGCCCCGTTTATGTGCCATTTAATCAGGTCTGTAGCTGTTCAACCACCTTATATGTACTGACTCGCATATAATTCACAAAATTAAATCAATGAAAACATCAATCCATTGAACTATGGTGCATTAAACGATGTAAACAGAGAGTAATTTTTCACAATCATTAGCTGACACAAGAGGTTTTGACACAAAAGTGACACAAGAGGTTCTGTGGATAACCGCCTTTTTGAGCAAACAGCGCCACATTCTTGAAAACCTTAGAACACAGGTGGAATTTACGGCTAAAACAGGGCAATGACCTGGTAACTTTTATTAAATGCTTTTGGGTTTGTACCAGTTTTATGATACTCTCAAGTCAATTGGCTGACGGTCAGGTCACGTGACTGAATGACGTGGCAATGTCGTACGATGTAAGCAGCTATATGTCATTAATGAGGCGTGATGTATATATATATATATATATATATATATATATATATATATATATAAAATAAAAAATATATATATATATATATATAAAAAGTGTCAGAGAGAGGGGGAAAGCTGTCCCGCTTTCCGATTGATGTAAATAATTATATTTTTATCATTAATCGTTGTTATTGTTGAAGTGTGGGGTACAGACCCCTGGCTGTCGCCTATTGGGCAAAGCCACCTGGTGTTGACTTATGTTATTATGACGATGGGCGAACTGGGAGTTGTTTAACATGGTGGCACCTCAGTTTACTATAAAAGTCACGTTCGGAGGAGAGAAAAACCTTACCAGTTGCCTGGTTGGACTAAAAACTACTCCTACTAAAATATCGCGGCTGGGATACGAACCTCAGCCTCCCGAACAGTATGGACTATGGGTGCGGAAGTCCATAGGGGCGTCTGATCTGTCCTTGGTATGTGTAAGGGATCTTTCTGGAGAAGTGGGGTTATGATATCTGATAGGAATGTTGATTTCCTTATGAGCAATGCTGCTAGGTGGGGGTCTGGAAGTTTGAAGTTTGTAGTCTTCCGAGCGGAGATTTATCATTAGTCGTATATTCCACCTCATATTAATTATAGTTTGTTTTTGGTGGCTTTCTGTCAACAAGACATCTACAAATGTTTGATAAGAAAAGAAGAAAAACGTAAGCCACAGAGCTTCATTCAGACTTGTCATGTTGTCTCCAGAAAATAAAGGCATAAATGAGAGCCTAATACTCTCAATGATTTCGTGGGACACATCTTTATGCGATTGCCTTCGTGTCTGAATGCTTCACTGTTTTCATGTCTCTATCTTCGCGTGTTAATTTCTTCCCCCCCGTCTTGCTGCCTCATCCTTCGCCTGTTTCCATGTCTCCAACTTCATTAATCTGTCCACCACCACCCCCCACACCTGTATGTCTCAACCTTTCCAATCTCTTATGAACCGCACCCCGTAGCTTCGTGTCCACGCCTTCATCTCTCCACTATCCCCATCTTCATCTTACCGTCCTCTCCTGCTTCAGTTGTTTACCTTCTCCTTACTCACTCCGCCTTCTTCATTTCGTGTAAGCACCTACATTTCTCCATCGATCACATCCTCATGTCACCAAATTCTCCGCCTTTATCTGTACACCTTCCTCATCTTCACACCACCACCTTCCTCACCCCATTTCTTCCCACCTTACCAATCTTCGTGCCAGCACCTTCACTACGTTCATCGCTCTTCTTTCCCATCTTCCAGGTTTCGGCCTGTTGGAGGCGGGTAGCGTGACGGCGAAGAGCGAGACAAACATAATGGTAAAGAACTCCCTGGATCTCGTATTCGGAGGGATCACTTATTGGGCGTTCGGCTTCGCCTGCAGCTTCGGCGACTCACCCGGAGACAACCCATTCATCGGCGTCGGCCATTACTTCCTGGTAGTGGACGAGAAGCGGATGGGCTACGTCTACGCCCTCTTCCTCTTCCAGCTCTCGTTCGCCACCACCTCGATGACGATCGTGTCGGGGGCGATGGCCGAAAGGGCCCGCCTCATCTCCTACAACATCTTCTCGATGTGTATGACGTTCATCTACGCCGTGCCCGCCCACTGGATGTGGGCCCCTAATGGCTTCCTGCTCAGCCTCGGGGTACAGGACATCGCCGGCTGCGGACCCGTCCATCTGGTCGGAGGGATGACCGGCCTGGTGGCCACCCTGATGCTGGGCCCGAGGAAGGGAGCGTTCGACGGTAACAGGGGTACGGTGCCCTCGCCGCTAAAGTCCATCCTTGGAATGTTTATGCTCTGGTGAGTGGAAAAAGAAGTCTGTTGTAATATTTGCATACTGTTTTATTTATTCCGGACGATTAATTCGTTGGTGGATTGCAATGAAAGTATTAATATTTTTATGTTTATGAAACAATACTATATTTGGCATAGAATGAAACAGGTATAACGTCATAGTATAATATAATTTTGGTAAAAATTCAACGTCTACAATTGGATCTCATTTAATAGTTGCTTCGTTTATTCCGTGCGTTGGACTCAGCTGGGAATACCCTGCGGGGGGGGGGGAATTAATTTATTTAGATAGATGTATTTCACTGATGGATGAAACATTGCACAGCGATAAGTAACACATGATTTAGATCCAACTATATTTATATTTCTGGTACAGCTGCCTGCTACATGTCCCATAGAAGAGCCCCAAGGTTCCCTCATAAAGGTATCCTCAAGGCTAATTAAGGATGGGTCTTTTAAGGCGGTCATTGATTATGGGGTAAGAGCTCAAGAAATGGTAGGCAGTCAGAAGCCATGTATTCTTTATGAGATAATACAGGTCGGGAATGATTACGAAGGTCGAGAATTTTTTACTTAAATTATTTCTCTGTTTGTTATAGCTTTTAATTATTTATTATTATTTTAACAATTCTGCTTCCTGAATCTACACAGTTCTGGAGAATTAAAATTGGTCGCATGGCATAGCACTCAAACTCCGAAATAAATCTTAAACAAGCATCAACAGATGACACCTGAAAGCCACGAGTGTCAAAAATAACAACAACATTGTGAACGTTATGATGTGCAGTTTCCGATTTATAATCATAACGAACCAACAAAGCTCATCTTCCAGAACCTTGGAGCTGCCAGTGGACTTAAAGGTTCTGGATAAGAAACCAGTTCGTATGAGAATAGACGGGGCTTATATGCCGAATACTGTCTCTCGTTTTCCGCAATTTCGATATTACTGGTTTTAGGGAAACAAGACCTAACGTGCTAATATATTGAAAAGGCTATCGTGTTCTTAGTAAATCGTAAATAGCAAAAGTAAATAAAAACAAGTTTGACGTAAAAAGAAATTATCCGAAAATTATCCAACCCGGAAACAAGTTTGTTGTGTACCGGAACATATCAGAGGCTGCGTTCGGGGTAACATGAGTGTCTTGACTCTGATAGTATATAGAGTTTACAGAATATTATGTACAGGTGACGATAAAGTGGTAGAATATATATATATATATATATATATATATATGTGTGTGTGTGTGTGTGTGTGTGTATGTGTGTGCGTGTGTGTCTGTGTGTGTGTGTGTGTGTGTGTTTTAGGGTACATATAAAGAGGCAACAGGCACAGAATATCAACATATCTAAACATCCTTCGAGACCTACCTCCATAAATCTAAATACAACTATACATACATTAATCTAAAAATAAAATGTTCCATACCTCCACATATTGATAGATATATGCGTATACCTAAGCATGTATCTGGTCTACTCATCAGCCTGTGGGAACCAGTTAATTCGCTTTTCGTACGCGACAAATATGTCACGCTCACAGGAAAGCGGCTACATGCAGGCTACGTACAAAAAGCGGAAGCACGTAAAAAATACCATTTGATACCACAGCTCGCAGCAAACAACACGTGCGTGTGGTTCAATGGTGACTTGCTACATACATATCATAACTATTTTGACACCACAGTTGACATTCAACAGTAATTTTCTGTGGTCCAAAAGAAACCTGTATATAAAACATTTCGACACCTCAGATGCTTCCTCAGCTTTATTCTGGGTTCGAATGACTAAATAAATCCTACCTATATAACCAGATACACGTTTTCGAAGTTCTTCTCTAACCTAAATGAAAAGTTAGGGCTTTTATAGACTCTCAGCGTGTTAACAAACACTACAGTTTGCCGACCACATGAGAATGTACACTAACTCAGTATGGAATCACTGAAGTGATTTAGCTAAAATAAAAACAAAGTAGCAATACGGTACAATGGATTATTACTGGATCAGGTTCAACTCCAATGTAGACCCATACTTATATATATTATATATATAATATTAGTATAACTTATAGCATATGTAATAATTATCTTTATGTAATATTTTATTATGGCAGTATATATAATATATATATATATATATATATATATATATATATATATATATATATATGAGATGGTAAAGTTTAACTCCGGTCGTGTATATATAGTGACATCTGACGATGTATTTTTTCTATATAATATTAACTTTAGGTGGGGATGGCTGAGGTTTAACTCAGGTAGTGTATATATAGTGACGGCTGATGACCAGTGGAGGTTTGCAGTAATAGCTGGTGTCAATACTATCATAGCGTCCATTAGTGGGGGAGTTACCAGTGTCATATGTAGGTAGGTATATATGCCAATCTCTCTCTCTCTCTCTCTCTCTCTGTGTGTGTGTGTGTGTGTGCGCGCGCATGCGTGCGTGCGTGCGTGCGTGTGTGTAATCAGGGACCAATGAGTATGTTTATTTATGTACTTTGTGTATCTGTCCGTGTGCCCATATTTGTGCCTCAGTCTCTAAATGTGCACGTGTACTAATATTTAACAATTCAAATATAAATATTACTTTATTTACAGTCTGTCTCTAAGTAAATGTGTTAAGTTTGAGAAGAGATACGCCTATGATGTCGGTACAATTGTTAATGGTATACTCGGCTCTTTGGTATCTATTACATGTAAGTATATTGATATAGCATTGCCTACAAACAAACCTTAAAAAAATTAACATATATTTAGTTGTCATCTATACATACACTCACCCTATACGTGTACTGGGGAAGGGAAATGTACTTAAATACAAGTACAAAAACTCCTAGACAATATAAATAAGCAAGTAGAAGTAATTTGAAAACAAAACATTTGATATTTTATGAAAAGACAGAAGCATGAGCATTATCCCTGGCATTTTATATATGGTTAACCAAATATAATGCATTCAAACTCATGATATGGCTACACCTGACTCAAGGAAAGCCTCCCTCAGTCGTCAGTTTAAAAAATCTCTTCGGTATTCGGATAACGTTGACCATCTTTGGGAGCGACCCTAGTTTAGATATGTTGAACTTAGCCAGTTTTTAAATTCTCGGCTCACAGCATCATGGGTGACTGACCACGTTAAATGGCGGTGCTGTCTCTATTGAATTAATTAAAAATGGGGGAACGGCAAGGATCCGCTGGTGACGTAATACACTCTGGCACTGACCACCCTCAGGGTATTTCGGCTCCATCTTTCCGTACTGCTCCCCTGTGAGTGGTGGTGGGGAGCAGTTATTAACAACCACTCAATAAAACGGACCACACTGGAAATATGTGCTCGCACTTTCGTGTTCTATCCTTGTTTCTTGATCATAGATCGTGAAACAAAATCAATAAAATCTGGAAGTATTTTGGGGTAAAGTTATCAGCCATTACCTTACCTTAATGTATAGTATGTATGGCCAGACATCATGTATAATTGAGGGATATTAATTATGATATTTGGTGTATTACTAATTTTTTTAAATTAATATTTTAAACACTATCTGATCATCATTTCTTTTGAACAGCTCTCCATAATACTAATACACATGATAAATACTTTAACATTTAGTCTATTGGGAAAATGATTAATTCTATATATATATATATATATATATATAAAATTAAACAAATTATATTACCTTTGTGTGCATCTAAGTCATATTAAATACGAAATAGAATGTTTTTTTTCTCCAATTGTTCACATTTACTGTAGGAGATAATGCACATTTTTCGGTATCATATATAATATATAGTTACAGTCATAATGAATGGGGCACGCTTAGAGTCAATAAAAACATTACCTGTCTCAACACAGCTGCATCAGTCGGGACCAACCTAAGAAAGGTGCGCGATACTATAAACTATCCCGAAAAACAGAATGTTTATTTTGTGTAAAGGTCCGGATATAGATTGTTCAGTTATTTTTACAACCGCAACAGCCAAAAAAATAGATTATTTAAAATTGTTATTACATCTCTCGCCGCGACAGTTATCTCCATGTCCAATAGTGATGCGATCAGTATAAACACACCACACACCTGACAGAGTCTTAACAAACAACAATCCTACACGGATTTCTCTTTCTGTAAAACACATATTTCTTCCGTCCGCCATTTTGATCCAGAATTCTATCTGTGCACTTTTTGCCAATCCTAAATACACGCTATCTCACCACAGTGTATCTGTTATCAGTAGATACATCAGTTATGGGGCTAAATGAGAAACTATGCCAGTTCACAGTTTATTCTGACCTTGGGTGACCTAGATTGTACATATAATAATAATGGCCGAAATTGCAATTATTTCAAGTGGCTTAGCTATATCAAATGAGGGAGACGCGTATGGTCTGTTAATTACTGCTTCACCGCTACGGCTTAATTCTAAACGAATTTATAATTTACAATATATGACATATTCGGTGGAGAAGACCTTCCCAGTTGCCTGATAGGATAAACAAATTTCCCCCTACTATAGTGCCACGGCCGAGATTCGAACCTCCGACTTCCCGCACAGATTGACCATGATCACGAGTAAGAAAGTCCTACGCTCTTACCCACCTATAGGCCATAGAGCCGGTACTGATAAGCAAATTGATGGTCTGATACAGACACTTAAACTAACCCCATCAAACCACCATCCTTACATCATACTGGCTTAAGATTACTGTGAATCACTAAATATGATAGTAGAGTCTCTCGTATAGAGGATTACCTTTACGGAATCTTATAGTCACCGCCAACGTCCAAATGTTGAACATAAATAATTAATATACACACGTAAATATTACCCCCTCCCCCCCAAACAATTCCAATAATAGTTCTTGATGTACTTAAATACACCAGTACACGAAGTACAGTATGCTTTGAACTCACTCACTCACTCACTCACTCACCTCACTCACATCACTCACCACTCACTCACTCACTCACTCACTCACTCACTCACTCACTAAATCACTAAATCACTCACTCACTAAATCACTCACTCACTCACTCACACAGAGGTCTGCAGCTTAATGTTATAACATTACCTTATTGGACCTCCCCTAAAATGAAATAATGCGTTATTATGTAATAATTTTTTTCTATCATATTTTATCTCTTTTTTATTATCTAAAAGCATACTTTTTCTAATATTTTATCTTATCGCCATATCGTATCGAGGTTATATAAGATTTTATTGTTTTCTAATATTCGCGATCAAAAATCGATCTCATCTTTATCTCGATTTATTTATTTCCAGCTATATGTACCCTCTGTCAGCCATGGGAGGCCTTTATTATTGGTTCTGTTGGCGCTATTATCACAGTACCAACGGAGATGACGCTTAGAAAACTTAAAATTGACGACCCGGTAGGGGTCGTGCCAGTACACGCTGTCTGCGCCGTCTGGGGACTGTTAGCAGTCGGTAGGTGTCGACACATGTTTTAGCAACTAAATCTAAATACCTGTCTTAAAATAATGATCGTCACATTGACGTATAATAACCTCATTGTAGAAACAGTCCCGTACGGAAGAAATCAATCTATGATTTTATTCTAAACTTGTCGCCGTTTACATAAACCAATTCTTGTATACGGGATGTTTTGATACCAACAACAAATTGCCCTAAGGTCAACACGATAGGCCATTAGAGTCCTACCTTTAACGTGTTCGTACGGGCCCCACTTCTTTTCTGATCACAACCCGTTCATATATATATATATATATATATATATATATCCCTATATACTAATGTCATCTATCTACTATATCAGGTTTATTTATCCCGGAGAAGAGGAGTACTATTCCAGGTGAAGGTGGACTATTCCGAACAGGAAGATTCTATCTCCTCGGTGTCCAATTGTTAGCGTGTGTCGTTATTATTGTCTGGACTATTATATTTGCTGCACTCTTCCTCAAGGTTAGTATCTATGTTACTTCGATGATGTATTCATCCGTATATATATATATATATATATATATATATATATATATATATATATATATCTTTGACTCTGATTCGTTACCTGAGGAGGTCGCTCGGTCCATATAGCGTACCATGTGCACAAATGTGGCCGTCAAAATCAATCACCAACCGTCAAACCACACAGACGCACGCACGCACGCACGCATTCATTCACACACGTACACACGCACGCACGCACGCACACACCACACACACACACACGCACACACACATATATATATATATATATATATATATATATATATATATAAACAAACAAATATTTATGGCAAGCCCTCACTAAATCTAAACAACTTTCTATTGACATTCCACGCCACTACTTAGCCTCGTGGCTGATATCACCTGAGACTCAGGTCTGGGGGTATATGTTATTAGAAGATGGGACGTTCGGCTTTTAATATAACACTGAAATTTGACCGGAAGCTTTCCGGGAACGTCCTACAAATAACGGCAGGTAAATAATAATATTACAAGTTCATCAAATAAGACGAGATGCTGCCAGCTAATATGTTACAGTTTACTGCCAGGGAAGTTATCCGCTCTATAACTAATTTATGATGGAAGAATACACTTCCGTTCGCCTAGTGAACGAATCCGTCATCTGACATACGTCAATTGATCTGTTATACAGATGTGCCGTTAATGCATGGAATCAACATCTTCTAGCTTGTACGATTCGTTGATGTTATACATGATGATAGGACAGATGAATCGATTAAGTAGCGTGAATATTTTAAATACGGGTTCATCGTCCCGATAAGGTAACAAAAATTACTGGATTTTCGAAGGAGAGCTATTTAGATGAGGGTGTTTAGAGTAATAAGGCCTCACTCTGGATAAATATACAGTAATTAGGACACACGCGCGAGCGCGCGCGGGGGCACACACACACACACAGCTAAAAAAAACACACACACACACAGCTAAAACACACACACACACACACATATATATTTTCAGCCTATTGCTCTAGATCGTGCCCTATTGAGGCATCATAGTAGTAGTAGTAGTAATTAATTAATTCATTTGTTGCTGCTGTTGTTTTAATATATGTTTCACTTTATTTGTAGAATACTTCATAACTTAATTTTTCAGCCTATTGCTCTAGATCGTGCCCTATTGAGGCATCATAGTAGTAGTAGTAGTAATTAATTAATTCATTTGTTGCTGCTGTTGTTTTAATATATGTTTCACTTTATTTGTAGAATACTTCATAACTTAATTTTTCAGCCTATTGCTCTAGATCGTGCCCTATTGAGGCATCATAGTAGTAGTAGTAGTAATTAATTAATTCATTTGTTGCTGCTGTTGTTTTAATATATGTTTCACTTTATTTGTAGAATACTTCATAACTTAATTTTTTCTTGGATTTTTTCGCCTCAATTGGACCATACCTATTCTCCATGAACCTTCAAACTTACTTTAGCGTGAGCATTGTAAACATACCCGGTACATATAGATATACGATAATAATAACTTGTTGTTGTCTGACGTTGACCACTTATTATCCCAGGTCCGCCGCCGTCCAATGAATTATACCAGTATTCTAGAAGCGGGTCTTTCAGAGGTAGTACACATATGACATTCCGACTACTATGAGCCTTTATTGGATCAACTGCAACCATATCATTAATAAAGTTATCAATATAACGTAATAACGGTGTAAACTTGTGCAAGGCATAAATATAGAAATCTCAGGTGTTATATTAATAGCTAAAACTGCCATTTATCAAATTCAACGGGGACGTTATTAGTCGTATAGTATTCTGCTGTATAGAATAAATACTTAGTTACGAACAACAACAACAACAACAACAATAATAATAATAATAACAATAATAATATTTTCTCCACTTTGTGACGTTTGCCACATCATTCAAATTAATATCATGTTTTTGTAACCATTTTCAATTTCATATTTTTATACATATCACATCACCAGGTCAATAAAATCTACTTCTATAAATTTTCAGGGTTTTATTTGGTGGCTATATCAGTGTTATACGTGTAGCTGAGTGAACAAAGATCAAGTATCACATTCTCGTTTGTGCGATATATATTGTAATCATAATTGTAATCGTGATTACTTTACAATGTAATCGCAATTGATTTCGATTACATTCTATTAATGTAGTCGTAATCGTAACCGTTGTATTCTGAAGTAATCGTAATCGTTATCGATCACCTTTGTCCTGTAATCGCCCCGTGCGTGGTAATATGTCACAATCATCATCATCATCATCATCATCATCATCATTAAACATATCCTTTTGACTTCAGATCCTGGATGTTACTATTGGTATTCGGTTGACAGAGGAGCATGAGGTATTAGGAGCCGACATAGTAGAGCACGGTACGGGAGGATTCTTCACTAGCAGCGATATAGCAGCGGACAGCGCCGTATCCCTGACAGCCCTGGGAGACGATATCCTGGACACCGACTTCAAGGTCAAAACGAACCAACTACTCAGGGATATGTTCCGCTCAATTTCCAGGTACGTGGCGAGGCGAACGCCTAAACAAACCTACGACCGAGGCCCGGGGGGGGGGGGAGGTGCAGCGACGGTAACGGTTCCGGATCTCCGCCTGGGAATTATGATTCGTAAGCGGGAACCGATGGCAGACGATACCCACCCTTTGTGTTGATATTAACAGTTCTTTTCAGTAATATCTCGCCAATCCATCAACAAACAAACCTGTCTCTTCCCAGTAATGACTAAACTCCCTTGTCGGTTGCATTACTCTCGATAATGTAAAATAAATAGTTCCTCGTTACCGGTGGGGTAATGAAATTATGTCAGGGGGTTGGGGGGTTGGCTAAGAATCGGGATAATCGAGTCGGCAAAGTATACATGGTCGGAGTAAACTGATCCGGATGGGAGGGAGAAAGAAGAAATCAAAATTATCATGTGTACCATGATGCGCGATATGATCCGCGGTATGACCCCCGGTGGGATGTTGTTAAATTTATGTTTATTTTCCATCTAGACAAGAGCTGTATCTGACTGTTAAGCCAGTTGGAGGGGGGTGTCTCGTCTTAGAGATCCGTCCATCTCTAGAACCGACTGAAGATGAAGACGGTTTATCGGTAAATATTCTTTTTTGGTTTAAATAATGTTTAATATGTTTTAATCTATCATCCGATGTTACAATATGATTTGGTGTTTTCTTCCCCTTCAAAATCACTATATTTCGGTTAAGATTAATGTTGTTGCACTTTGGCCAAAGATAACGACCTTTGCTTCTTAGTATTAGCGTCTTTTGATCTTTAAATAAGATATAATGCCTCGGGTCCTAGACTGTTCTAGGGACGCCTCAACCTTTGAAGGATGATATATTCGTGAACAAAGATCTTTATCTCAGTATCACAGTCCCCACGGTGTAACCTCTCCACCATGCAATCATCGTCAATAATTCACTCACTCACATACTTACTCACTAAATGAGTCCCCCAGTCAGTCAGTCACTTATCCAATCAATCAATCAATCAACCAACCAATCAACCAATCAATCGCCCATTCCCGTGACCGATTTATTTACGGACGTCTTGACTACGTGATTTCAGAATAAAGCATATGAGCCGTCCACTCCGGTGTTGCTAACCAAGCCTCAGCTGATGGCAGCAGATGGTACGCCAAGGACCAAACGGGTAAGACCGTAACCACACTTGTACACAACGTCCTTCGTGAGCTGTGTGAGTAATGTAGATCGAGTTGGGGCAGTGCTACTGGTGTGGGCTGTGGGCAGCACTTTAATGTTCAAGCTGATGGTTGTTACCTACAGACAAACATGACACGGAAGGAAAAAAAGGCCTACCGGAATGTTTAAAATACGACAGAGCCTTAAGACAAATAACAATGTTCACGGTAATCTATTACCGGTTTGCCAGTTTGGTGCGGGTGGTGGGAAGTTGTTGAAAGTGCATTAATGGCACAGTACAATGTT